>JAPKLW010000470.1:0-96054 GCA_026898455.1 Plectranthus barbatus
ATTTGCTGCCTTACTGAAGAAGAGAGTAGCAAAACCAAAACTTAGACGCCGCAAACATTTGGACGGATAATCATGGTTTTGGAGGATGAGTACGAGCAGGGGAACAACAATGGCGACGGCGACGGCGACGGCGACGCGGAGATGGACGGCGGCGACGACGACGACGTGGACATGGACGGCGGCGACGACGACGTGGAGATGAACGGCGGCGACGACGACGCGGAGATGGACGTCGACGACGACGCAGAGATGGACGGCGACGCGGAGATGGACGACGACGAGGATATCACGCTGGAGGACGCGTGGGCGGTCATCGGTGCTTACTTCGAAGAGAAGGGTTTAGTGCGTCAGCAGCTCGAGTCCTTCGACCATTTCACCCAGAACACGATGCAGGCGATCGTTGATGAGTACGCGGATATCGAAATCCGCTCCCAGTCGCAGCACAACCCGGGGCAACAGACAGATTACGCCGAGGTAAAAATTATGATACAATGCACCATAATGCCGGCATTCTACTATAGCTGTCTTCTTTTAGTTGTTTACTTTTCTTTTATTATCAGTTTGAATCCTGAGATTAAAGGGAACTGAAGCTTGCTTTGATATCATGATAGAATCGTTTTCTTTTATTTTCTTCCTCTCAATTAGTATGGGTAAAAGAGATAACGTACAAGAATATAAAACACAACATTAGTTAGAATAGGATCCCATCATACCATGGATATGAAATTAGAATCCAACATACCTTGTTTTTGGCTTGTGCAGATTATATACCGAATCCATTTCGGTCAGATGTACCTCACCTCACCGAATATGATTGAACACTATGGGGAAACAGAGACCTTATATCCCAAGGCTGCAAGGCTACGAAATTTGACATATTCAGCTCCATTGCATGTCGATGTTACGGAGACCATCTTACAGAAAGGTCATGATGGCGAGGAAGTTACCACGGCTCACGATTTTCCCAAAGTCTTTATTGGAAAGGTATATTCATTGTGTTTAGGATCATTCTGATTTTGTATAAGTGCCTTTGTAACACATCTTTTTTGTTTGTCGAGTAGGTTCCAATTATGCTGAGGACTAGCTCTTGCACTCTATATCAGAAATCCGAAAAAGAATTGACAGAGCTGGGAGAGTGTCCATTTGACCAGGGTGGTTATTTCATTATTGATGGTAGAGAAAGAGTAATAATTGCTCAGGAGAAGATGGCTAATAATCATGTCTACATTTTACAAAAGAGGCAACCGAACAAGTATGCTTATGTGGCTGAAGTCAGGTCAATGGCAGAAACACAAAAGAGGCCACCTAGTATCATGTTTGTCCGGATGCTTTCGCAAACTAGTGCCAAGAGGGTAAAAATAGTATGTGAAATAGAGCATTCTTCATATTTTTGACACATAGTATATATTTATCACATGCTTTACTACAGGGTTCTTCAGGTCAATGCATTCGTGCTACCCTCCCATTCATCCATGCTGAGATTCCTATCGTTATTGTGTTTCGAGCATTGGGATTTGTGTGTGACAAAGATATATTAGAGCACATTTGCTACGATTTTCAAGATCCTCAAATGATGGAACTGCTTCGGCCTTCCTTGGAAGAAGCATTTGTAATCCAAAATCAACAGGTACTCATACGAGTTTTGATTCAAATTCTTCTTTAAATGCTTTGATAATGTCAGAAGTTCATCATTATTCTCCATTTTATTGTGTTCTTTATACTTGTAGCCCTTTATTAGTTTACTATCAAAGCTTTGAACTATATATGCGTAATTTTTTTCAAATTGTAAATCTTTACATTTCATTTGATCAATGTCGCAGTGACTAGTGATGTATTACTTATATATGAATTGTAGGTAGCTCTGGAATACATTGGAAAAAAAGGAGCTGGCGTTGGAGCCACCAAGAAGAAAAGAATCAAGTTTATCTCGCTGAATTTGTTACAGTGTATCTAATTGTTTCTTCATTTACATCTAAATCACACCTATAATACTTATGCAGGTATGCCAAAAAGATTCTTCAAAAAGAAATGCTTCCTCATGTTGGTGTTGAGGAGGGTTGTGAAACGAAGAAAGCTTATTACTTTGGGTAAGCTACTTTCCTCTTAGAGATCTATTTACATTTTTGTAGTTGGTGATACTAAATTAATGTCAGTATATGTTCTCTCTAGGTATATCATTCACCGGCTTCTGTTATGTGCACTAGATCGAAGGACAGGGGACAATAGAGACCACTATGGCAATAAAAGATTGGACCTTGCCGGTCCTTTGCTGGATGACCTCTTTCGAACGGTTTATTTTTTAATATACATTTTGCATCTATCCTTAGAAAATGAGTTGTTGTTGTGAAGTTAGATCTTCTCTCTATGTTGCAGCTATTCAAAAAGCTAACAAAGAGTGTTAGGTCTTATGTTGAAAAGGTTTCTCTACCTTCTATCCTTTCTTTGTTATTTGGTGAGCATGAAGATGACTTTTGTGTTTTAATACCTATTTACTTGTTTCTTTTGTAGTGTGTAGTAAAAGGCAAGGATGTGAATTTAGAATTTGCATTAAATACCAAAATCATTAGCAGTGGCTTTAAATATTCACTTGCTACTGGTAATTGGGGCCAAGCAAATGCGGCTGGTACAAGAACTGCAGTATCTCAGGTTGAATTGCATAATTTTAGTCCGTCAAAGCCATTCTTTACACATCCATTCTATTTGCGATGGTTCAAATCAATTGCTAAATTAGAAGAGTTGTTTTATTGAAATGTTGCAGGCATTAAACCGTAATACTTATGCATCTACCTTGTCACATTTGCGAAGGCTCTACTCTCCTGTAGGCCTTGAAGGTAGCTGGCCTGAATGTATTTTTGTGGTGATTTGTAGTTAATACTTCTTGCTATTTCTTTATATATGATTTTTTTTGGCTTCGTAGAAAAACTTACTAAAGCAAGGCAATTACATAATTCACAATGGGGAATGATATGCCCTACTGAAACACCTGAAGGACAGGTAATTGAGCATTGCATATAGGTGGCAGTTATGTTGAGGTTCCCATATGTTAATGTTATGTACTTTTTCTTTGTCCTATATTATTAGGCATGTGGGTTGATGAAGAATCTTGCATTGATGGTGCATATTACGGTTGGTTCAGATGCAAAACCAATTTTAGAGTTTTTACAGGATCGGGGCACTAAGAACTTTGAGGTACTTGAAATTTACTGCCATCTGAATTATGGGTTTTGCGTTCATGTTGATATCTCTTTACCAAAATGACTTAATAACCATTTTTTCAATTTAAGGAAATTTTGCCTGCTGTCATTCCTCAAGCCGCTAAGATATTTGTCAATGGTTGTTGGGTTGGTATTCATCACAACCCTGATTACTTGGTTTATACACTAAGGTGTTTGAGGAGAAGAGTAAGTATTCCTTCCACATTTCTGTTTTGTGAAGGTTTTATGTTCCTACTCCCAAGGTCCTTCTGACTGCTTGTGAAGCACGATCTGTTGTCGGGATTTTTGATAGTGTTGTATTTCCTAACATCTGCAATTGACATAAGATGTTCTTATTTTTGCTTGTGTAACGTATAATATTGTCTACTATATGGAAGCTCAATGAGGCTAACCTGTTCACTTATCAGGTTGATGTCAATTCAGAAATTGGGGTGGTTCGTGATATTCATTTAAAAGAAGTTAGAATATACACTGATTATGGTCGCTGCAGTCGTCCATTGTTTATTGTGGAAAAGGCAGAGCCAAGACTTGTGATTAGAAAGAAAGATATCCTGGCCTTTCAACAAAGAGTATGTTTGGTCCAGTCTTTTCAGCATCCTTGTTAATCTGACTTTTCAATTTGGTTTTTACGTTTATGGTCTGTTACGTTTCATGTGCTTTGTTCCCAGGAATCCCCTGAAGATGGTGTTTGGCATGGCCTAATTTCGAAAGGACTCATAGAATACATAGATACAGCGGAAGAGGAAACAACTTTAATTTCTATGACTATACATGTGAGACATATTATCACAGCCAGGTTTTCCCTGCAAAAATATTTTAATGCATGAGAAACTGTCTGAAATGCTTGATCTACTTTCCTTAGGATCTGGTTACTGCAAGGGAAAATCCACCAGAGGCTTATTCAAATACCTATACGCATTGTGAGATTCATCCATCCTTGATATTGGGTGTTTTTGCTTCACTTATTCCCTTCCCGGATCACAACCAGGTAATTTTATTATGGAGATTTAATACTCAAATCGCAAGTTGTTCTTCACTTTGCTGACCTGTTCCATTCTTCAGTCTGTACGCAACACATACGAGTCAGCTATGGGTAAACAAGCTATGGGTGTTTATGCTGCCAACTTTGAATATCGAATGGTATTATCTAATTATACACAAGATTTATTTGGCTGGTTGTTTGACTATTATTGTATTTACTATAATATTCCCTTTGCTTAATTCTTTTTCAGGATAAATTAGCTTGTATCCTTTATTATCCTCAAAAACCGCTTGTTACCACTCGAGTTATGGAGCATCTCCATTTTAGGGAGTTAACTGCTGGTACCGAAGCCATTGTTGCTATTGCATGCTACTCTGGATTCAACCAAGAAGATTCTATCATCATGAATCAGTCATCAATTGACCGTGGCTTCTTCCGGTCCCTGTCATACCGTTCATATGCGGACGAAGAGAAGAAGATGGGGACATTAGTCAGACAGGATTTTGGACGCCCAAATAGAGCTAACACCATGGGCATGGGCATTGGCTCCTATGATAAGTTGGATGATGATGGGTTTGCACCTCCAGGATCTAGAGTATCAGGCAAGGATGTGATAATTGGGAAAACCTCTCCCATTGCTGCTGATGATGCCCAAGAACAAGAACAAGAACAAGCTGCTGATGATGCCCAAGCACAAGATCAAGCTGCTGATGAGGCCCAAGCACAAGCTGCTGATGATGCCCAAGGAAAAGCTGCTCGTTATACTAGACACGACCACAGTACAAGCTTACGGCACAATGAAGCTGGAATGGTGGATCAGGTCCTGCTGACCACAAATGCTGATGGACTGAGATTAGTGAAAGTGAGGGTGAGATCAGTTAGAATTCCTCAAATTGGTGACAAATTCTGCAGCAGACATGGACAGAAGGGAACAGTGGGTATGACTTTTACACAGGAAGACATGCCATGGACTTTGGAAGGCATCACTCCTGACATCATTATCAACCCCCACTCCCTTCCTTCTCGTATGACTATTGGTCAGCTTATGGAGAGTATAATGGGCAAAGTTGCGGCTCATATGGGGAAGGAAGGAGATGCCACTCCCTTCACTGATGTAACGGTGAACAATATCAGCAAAGCCCTTCATAAATGTGGGTATCAGATGGGTGGTTATGAGACTATGTACAATGGCCATACTGGCAGGATGCTCACCTCTATGATATTCCTTGGTCCCACTTACTATCAGAGGCTGAGGCATATGGTTGATGACAAAATCCACTCTCGAGCTAGAGGTCCTGTTCAGATTCTCACGAGGCAACCTACTGAGGGACGGTCACGTGATGGTGGTCTCCGGTTTGGTGAAATGGAGCGAGACTGCTTGATTGCACATGGAGCTGCTCTACTTCTTAAGGAACGGTTGTTTGGTGTAAGTGATCCGTTTAGGGTGCATGTATGTGAGCGATGTGGATTAATGGCTACTGCTAACCTCGAGCAAAATTCATTTCGGTGCACAGGATGCCATACTAATACTGGAATCTTTCAGGTAATTACTTTTACTTCATTTATCCCACTGCATTTGGTTTATTTTCCAAATTTCGGTGAAAATCCTCAACTCAGTCCGCTATTGCAGGTTCATGTTCCATATGCTTTCAAGCTGCTTGTACAAGAGCTCATGGCTATGGCTATATCTCCTAGACTAATGATAAAGGATATTAAACAGGAAGAAGATCAAGAGAAGGACACTTAAGAAAAATTGTCTGTGGTTTGCGCTTTAATACTTCATACACTCAATATGATTTTAGTCTATGTTTCTCTTTCAAGTCTTAGAATTACTTCGTTCTAGTTAAGTGCTTTCCATCAACTACTAAATTGGATGTCTACTTTGATATTCTACTTCCAGCTTTTATAGATATATATAATTTTTTATTGTAATCCTTTATAATTTATCTATATATTGGGAAAGAAAATAAAATAAAAATATATTTTAAACTATTCTAATTTTCTGAATTATGTTATTCAAAAATCAATTATAATATATATATATATTTGATGATATAATTTATAATATGTTGGATACTTTATTCAAAAACTAATTGTTAATCGTATAAATTGCTTTATAATAATCGATTCAAAATCACTGTTCATAATATTAATTAAGATATTAACATTCAAAAAATCTATAAATTTTATTAGATTAAAATACAAGCTTTGACGTTAATTCAAATTCCAAACTATTTTATACTAAATAGTTTTTGAATCCGTACAATGCGCAAATTGAATCCGTGATGTCTTATTTTTTTTTAGTACGAGTGCAATGGAGAAGTGTCTTGACCCTGTCCAAGAAGTTATGGGATTGAGCTTATATTTGGGTGTAGTTTAAATTAATGTATTTTATTTATGGTGATGTAATTGTATGTGTATTTTTAGCATCTTCTATATAAATTTAATTTTTATTCATTATATATTAGTTTATCATATTGTAAATTATTTTTTATATTAAACATTCAACAAAATTTATATATATATATATATATATATATATATATATATATAATTTTAATAAAAATAAAATGAAGTACATGAACAAACCTATAAGAATAAGAGTTTAAAAATTGTAGTCGTTTTATTTAAGATATATTGAATTAAATATGATGAATAGTGAGATATAATATTTTAAAGGAAAAGTGATAAATATAATTTTGTTACTCCCTCCGTCTCAACTTAATTGTCTCACTTTCTTTTTTCGTTCGTTCAAGCTTAATTGTTCCGTTACTAAACAAGGTAAATTTTTCACACTCAACAATAAAATATTTATTCCACTCGACTTACTCTACACTCACACTTCTTGGTTATGGTGCCCGATCAACCCGGGACAATTAAGCCGGGATGGAAGAAATAATTTTTAATTATTGTATAATGTACATCTATATTATAATGGAACAAATATTAAATAAAAAAAATTAATGTTGATGTATTATTTTCCGAATAAAAAGTAGCAAAATTTTTATTAAATACAATTACTTTATTTTCGTATCTTAATATTTATGATTAATGTTGCCATTGAACCTTGTGCTGCAATTCGCCTCAACTTTCTCGGCCACTTCAGACCTTGTTTACCCAACAAGAATTTAATCCGTTCCGTCAGATTAGTTCATATTTCCATTTTGATATATTCCACCAGATTAGTCCATTTTTCTAAAATAATCACATCAATAAAATATTAATTCTACTATACTCATAACATTGGTTTCTGTGCAATCAAACTGGACTAATTCAATGGGACAGAGGGAGTATATTATAATAAATCTATTTGTATATATACATTATCCATATATTATTGGGTTTCACCATTATATATTAATACCAAATCTAAAAAATATTTTACAGCTATCCATCTTCTATAAACTACCCACATTTTTTGAGGTTTCAGGCCCATTATCACAATTGATCCAAAAACCAAGAAAAAAAAATTGAAAATAGTAAATATTAGGAGAGTGACATTTTGATTGATCGCGGAAATTCCTAAATTTCAGCGCAATTGCAATCGTCATAATCACTTCCGGCTGACGTTATCACATCCTCCGTCCCAATTCCGTTCTCCTCCTGGGTATGCTCCGCAACCTTTTCTCCCTTTAGATTCTTTCTCTACTGTCGCTTTTTTCGGTGATGCAGCTGCCAATTTCATTCGATTTCTTGATTGATTCGCTTTCATGTTGTTCTCTCTTCTTGTAATTTGTTTTTGTGTGCTCGCAGTTTGAGCTGATTGTAGTGATCTGTCGGTTATGAATATCCTTAATTGGATAAATTGGTTTTAAATTTGATATCTTGGGGGGTTTGTTTCCTTCTTCGATTTTTTCTTTTTTCAGTTTGATGAAATTGATAGGATTATTGTAAATTTTAAAGTATTTGTTCTGACCGCCCCTTTGCGATTGGTGAATTGTGAATGAATATTTTTTGCTAATAAATCCAGATGGTTTTAAGTTTATTTATGGATTTGATAGTTTGAATCTGAAGCGATGAACCTTGCAAAAATTGATAAGAGAGCAGAAGAGAACCTTCGTGCAAAGTTTTAATATATGAACTTGTTGAAGTTTGCCTTGTTGTTCACTAACTTAATTATTTTCCCCTTTTCTTTTCTTTTTCTGTGAAAAGGTAGTAGTGCAGGGTTGCTAGTTGAAAGGAGTGTTTCATGATGATGCAGAAAGTGCCATCCTTAGTTGATTTATGTGTTCAGATGGCAATCGACAATGTAAGATATCTAGGAGATGTTGGAGAAACTGACTACCACCTCTTAGAGCGCATTTTATGCCACTGTTCACTTGATCAGTTGACGTACATCGAGAACAGCACAGAAGTGAGGCTCTTTCGCCGTCATTTTCCATTCTGATGCATATCTATTTAGATCTACTAACATTATGGTCTTCAATGAATCTTGATTTTATTAAAGGGTAGAGATCTAAGCCCTGCTACTGATAAACTATGGAGGAAATTTTACAAGGATCAGTTTGGTGAGGATAGCTTTAATACTGTTGTTGGAAAGATGAGACAGAAGAAAGTGACCTTCAAATGGAGACAATTGTATGAGGTACTTGACTCACCACACTGTAAACAAATCTACCGTAACCTTGACCTTTTAGGTGTTTTATTTTACGCCGGTGATGCCTTGAAACAGGCTAAGCTACAAGAGAGGGAAGAGGCAACACAAAAATCTCTTGATCGCATAAAGCAGCGATATCAAGAAGAAGAAGCTAGTAAGTACTTTTTTCCATCTTTTCTTTCTTAATACTCAGATGTTCATCAACATCCAAACGCCTCATTACATTATTACATATCCTGTTGACTTTATATGAGACTACTTTCTGTAACTAGAAAACCATTTCTTAAAGCTTAGTTCCATATGATGCTTTACAGTAATCTGTGTCCAGGAATTGAGGTTGCTATATCTTCAGTCGACAGGACATTCTTGTTCATGGATTCAAGATGTTTTTCATCAGTCCACTAGGGTTCTTTGAGTATATGCTCATTGCTGTTTAGTTTGTTCTCCTCCAGTTGCTCATTATTTATTCCAATTTCTTTTCTGCCAGGCCAGAGTATTAACAAACCCTTAATCATGTTTTTTTGTGACATTTTATTTATTTCCCTTTCATCTGTAATTAGTTCTTTCAAGTTTTGTATTTTACAAGTGTGACTTAGTCATAAGCTCTTGCCACAATTCTTTAGATGCATGTACATGTTCTGTAATTTTCTTTTAAACTTGGTATACCTGAATTTATCACTAGTTCAACATGACTTTCCTCCCGAGCATAAAGCTTGAAGCTTTCATCCTGTTAAATTTTCGCAAGAAATATGAGATAAAATTATGATTTCTCCTTTCTTATCGAGTTTCTATTATCTCTTACTTATTGGTTAGAGATGCTACAAGAATCATAATTTTTTTTTTGAGTGTATGCTTGCTGCCATGGTTACTTTATTTTATACATTTTGTGCTGAATCTCAATAGCTCATTCCACGTATCATACATTTTTTTCATGATGGTGAGGTTGTGGCCTCTGAGGCTATTGAAATGGAACTGCGTATCAGTACGACTTATACTCACTGCTTAACCTTGTAGAGAAAAAAACTCGACAAGTGCAGCTGTGCACAAAGGTTCCGCCTTCTAGCACGAAACGAAGCTTTTGGGGAGGTACCTCTTTTCCATAGTTTACCTAATGACATATTTCCTGCATGTTTTTAGATTCCTGAACCATTACTTTGAGTAAAACAAGTGTCCTTTGAACATATTAGGTGCCACTGCCAACAATATATACAACACAAAAAGTAGCATTATGAAGAAGGCAAAGCTGGAATTCGTTAACAGGTGACTTTCTTATAAAATTCTGACGTTTATGTAATCAAGTATTTGACATTGGCGTCATTTTATGCTAAGTTAGCAGGAATTATTTTGTGTCTACTTTTCATTCTCACCGTTTCCATCTAAAAGTTTGTCTTAATATTCGGTAGTTTGTCTTCAGAGTTGTTGATACATGCACAACTTGAAGTTCTCAACCTCCTCAAACCAGCATTTTCTGCATTTTTCATTCTCTGCCTGAAGACACATTCTAATAGACTCTGATCTGCATAAGATTATATTATGAAAGTGTTGCCAGTCAACCATCATCTTCTGGATTGGAAGAATTATTTGAACATTTGCATAGTTAATCAAGAAAACATCTGAGGTCTTATCCAAGTATTATTAGTATTTATTCCTCCTGCGCTTTTGCACAGCCGAGAGGTCAAGAATATAGCAGCTATGAAGACTAAGGTGGTGCACAGGAATCATAGGTAACTCATCCATAACCAATGTGAAATTTGTTGGTGATCTTTATAGTTACTGTTTCTAATATTGACCGAGCTTTTGCATGTTTTCCAGTGTTCCATCCAAGGCAAAGCCTGCTCTAACCTCTGGATTAGCTGCTTCCTCATCGTCCTCATCCTCCAACAAACTGATCAAGCCGTTTCGAAGAAGATTGTGAACAGTGCTGAGTTTTTTCCTTTTTTATACATAAAATCATGATTAATGTTGTACCATATGATTTGTGTGTATGCAAGCCATAAATACCTTGTTGGTCCCGGTTTTTCAGAGTATAAACGTTACGCAGCGGAAATAATATAAAGTGTTTTCTTGCACGCTACTTACACACAGCTGACAATTGGCAACTGGTCAGCTGGTGCTGGTTACTCAGTACGCAGCTGACAACTGGTCAGCTGGTGATTCAATACTTAGAATATTTTAGCCTTGTTTGCACAATTATATATCAGTTTCAGGATATACTCCAGCACTTGAGTGCTGGGTTTAAAATATGAATGAAATGCATAAAGCTGATAAATAACAAAGGATTTTATAGTGGTTTGATCAATCGATCTACGTCCACTCTCCAGTCGAAGCACTGGAAATTCCACTAAGAGTAATCAGGTACAGGTCTCCTACGATCTATCTCTAGCTGGTGAATGCCTCGTCCACCAGTTCACTAGATCAACCGCTCCCGGTCCTGGATCCTTCTTCAACTCTTCACAGCTAATGGAGTGCGAGCACGTCACTTCAACCTCCACATCTAGCTGGGTGTTTTAGTTCTCCCAAGAACGTAACGGTCTCTACGGCAGAATGCCCGTAATAACTCGAGTGCTGGTGAGCACAGGAGCTGCTGTGAACTCTCTCGAAGAAGAAAGAACACCAAGTGAGATCTTTAACTTACAAGCTTAAAGCTTGAAGTCTCGTGTTTGATAAATCAACACACGGAAAGCTTTATGAAAAGCCTCGAAAGTACTTTATGCGTCTTTGCAGTAATTTCAGTTCTTTCGGTGGTTGAGCAGAGATATCTAATGTTTGAATGTTGGTGGTTGCGACGTATTTATAGCCGCAGGAACCGATTCAAACTTTCTAGCCGTTTGGACGCATCCGGAAAGGTGTCAGACCTCGGATGTCCTTCTGACGGCGGCAGGTATGTTTTTCCGGAAGGAACCATACCTTTGACCGCTTTATCTGACACAGATCTCTTTGTGTCAGAACGGCTCTCTCTGTCAGTCCGAGGAATAAGACTGGCGTCTTGTGACTGATAGACTTTAAGTTATCCTTCCTTAAAGTCACATTCTGTCAGTTGATTCCACAGAGTATCTTCTTTTTGTCTCTACTAAGCGGGGAGAGAGAATCTGGGATTCTGCTGGTAACATCTGACTGGTAGATCATACTGGTGATCTTGTGCTGGCAGTCTTTGCTGGTGACTTGCCCTGGCATTATCAAAGTCTACCAAATCTCTAGATGTTAACTCTTCTCGGAATCTCCCATGACTGGTGAAATCACCGCTGGTGAATAGTGTAAGAACACGTATTCTCCTGGTAAGGTTTGTCAGCCGCCTGCTGATGAAACCCTTCCCAACTGGTGAACAGTAGCCAGTCATAAGCGCTTCATACCGCTGGTGAACAGTGTCAGCACGAGTCTTTGTCAGCCGCCTGCTGATGAAACTTTTCCCAACTGGTGAACAGTAGCTAGTGGTAAGCGCTTCTCATGCTGGTGAACAGTGTCAGCATGAGTCTTGATCAGCTGCGACTTACAACTCAAAAGACCTAAACAGGACTTTACATTTAAGACTAGAGCTTTGTAGAGACAACTGACGCTGGTAGGACTTAGGATTTGATCCACCAAAACTATAATCTAAACAAGTAAGCTACTGGGAAAGGAAACCTTAGGCAGATTTCCCAACATACCTGATGATATTCTGCTACATTTGTTTGCTACAGCTTATGAGAAGTCTTTCACCTCAACATTCTCCCCCATTTTTCTCTAACTTTACGCCTAGTTTACTCGCGTAAACTTAGCATTTACTACTATATGATACATTAATCAATTCTACCATGTTCATCCTTATATTCACAAAGTTATGTGTCTGCATTAATCAACTCACACTCTCTATAAACTTTCGGTTTTCCTACTGTCAACAAGACTTTCAAGATAAGCTAAAATCCATATCCACTGTATCACTGAAAAACGATATTATTACAGTCTAACTGTGATGGGGAGTAACATTTATTACAATTTATGGTGAAAGGATGACTAGAAAAAATCAATCCGAGAGAATAATAACCCTGTTATAGCAGTTTTCTAGGCGCCAGATCCGGCCAATCGCCTCCTTGTTGCGTTGGAAACTGCCACCTGACCAAGTTTATCCACCTCTGCCGATAGCATCCGTTCTTTCAGTGGCATGTAATGCCTCAGCCATACACCGGTGTATACCTAAACCCCAACCACATAACTCAGTTACATGATTATTCTCGCGACAATGCAGCTTCATCAACAGGTAGCATACTATATAGATGAACAAATGAATAGAAAATCCAGTGAGTTGGGAGATTTTAACTACCTGTGCTGGTCTCATTATCTTGGTATCAGGATCATCCAGAGACTCTCGCCAGTGAGATAAGTAGCCAGCCATTCGTGGGACTGCAAACAATACAGTGAAGAACTCCGGGGGGAAACCCATTGCCCTAATCACAACATTAGGCATTACTTTACTTGAATTGAAATCACAGATGTCAAAAACATAATGCAAAAAGTAAATAAAAATTTTCATCTTATAATGTTCTCAACCCCCCCCCGCCGTCCCCAAAACTGAAAATATAAAATAGAACGCACACAAATGTAGCTGGCATTCTGGGCACACCTACCTATAAATTAAACCAGAATAGAAGTCAACATTAGGATATAACTTTCTCTTTACAAAATACTCATCTGATAGAGCAGCCTTCTCCAAAGCTATTGCCACCTGAAATTACAAGAGCCCAATGCATAAGAGAATTAACACAAGTATACGCGATTTATACTAATAAAAGTGGCTAGTAAGGTAGAGGTAAGAAATGGCATTTCAAGGGAAAACAAATTCAGTCTACACCCTCTCTCCATTTGTTTGCTACACATAAACAATCTCAGATTTACATCAATGGAAAAACTGGTAGTAGTAACCCATAGCCTCTAAAGTTAAGTTTCTAGGTCAGCTGTGCCTGAATTGTAACATGTGAAATCATAGCAAAACAGGATTGTAAGCATTCATGAAGATCAAGCAAGCAGCGAGTAAATGAACCTCTAGGTAAACTATGAAAATTGGTAAAACTGACCTCGATGAGAGGATCCCTGCCAACAATTGAAAATACTTCTTCTGCAAGTTTCTTGATGACTTTGGCACGCGGATCATAGTTTTTGTAGACACGGTGCCCAAAACCAGACATCTTTCGCTTCCTAGATATCATGGCATTTTATATTGTTGAGCATTTACATTTTAAGTTTTAATTATCAGAAGGAAACAGTCAATGTAAGAATTGAACCTGTTTTTTACACCTTCAATGAACTCTGGTATGTTTTCAACACATCCAATCTCACTCAACATCTTAAGCACAGCCTACATGGAACCCATTGAAAATATAAAACCAGACTAAAAGTGATCCATAAAAATGCATAAATTATTCTAACCATAATACCAACAAACTCCTTGGTATGCATTTAAAGATCTAGAGAGTTAGCTTGAAAGGCACTCAGTGCTGATTACCTCATTTGCTCCACCATGAAGAGGACCATAGAGGGCTCCAACTGCCCCCGCAAGGGCTGTGTATACGTCAACACCACTGCAAATGCATATTTGTGTAAGTTACAAAAAGACGGAATGAACTAGTCCATCTTCAAAAAGATAAATTTATGCAACCTTGAAGCAAGGTGTCTTGCAGCTGCAGTCGAGCAATTCATTTCATGTTCTGCATGCAGTATGAAAAGAATGTCGAGAACACGTGCAAGCCTAGGATTTGGTTTGTAAGACCTGTCACCCCTGTATTTTCCATGCCCAAAAAACCATAGTTAAAATAAGAGCTGAACATCTTTAGGCTTATAGTTGCCAATATATCTTAATGTAGCAATGAAGAAACAAAATTACCCAATCACCTTTAGGAGAAAAGAGACAAGTTGTGATTTTGACTTTTTCTTTTTTGTACTTATTAGAATACTAACAAAATCAGAAAGAGGACATACAATGAATCAAGCATGTATAAGAAGTTCTCGGAGTATGAGAGGTTGCTGGATGGAAGAACAGGTGGCCTCCCTGCCAACCTCAAATAAGCAGCTGCAGCAATTGTAGGAGCCTGCAGTCATAAATAGGAGCCTTGATGTTACCACAGGAGCTTGTGATAAGCTGAACCTTATTACAAAAAGGCATTTTGCAATAACATATGAAAAGAATGGGGAAGCTCTAATCATGGGAGCGGGATATGTGAGTAGAATGAAGGGGAAAAAAGACATCACCTTTCCAAGTATGCGAACAATCTGTTTGTCTCTCACTTGTTTAGACTTATATAGATCTTGCCCCTATGCCAACAGTCACAAATGATCAGAATTATGATGAAAAATGAAAAACAGCTGATGCAACAAGAAAAAAAAAAGATTTTGCAGCAAGAGCAAGATAATTGCAAGTGGGATTTACAAACACCTTTTTGCCTGACTTTATATCAGCAGCATATAAGATGCCATAAAACAAATTGCAAAATAAGCATACCATGAACAAAAAAGAGCAAGCATTTATCTCAAAGTGCTATATATAATCAAAGGTTGCATCTAAATAGTACTTATGTCGAAAAGTCCGTAAAACAGGAAGTATAAATAATCCTTCGTGCTTGACCAAAATGCAGGAGCAGGGATGAGGACAAGACTTGAGGAGAAAAGAAGTTGCAGGACCTGTGATGATAACTTACTCTTAAAGCTGGATTAGCATCAGGATGGAAGACAGAAAGAGCACTCATAGCGCTAACAAGAACACCCATTGGGTGAGCATCATGGGGCATTGCCTGAATGATATCCTGCAAAACATGAGAAAAGCAATTCAGGAAACTTAACTAGAGTTTATAACCAGAGCCGAATTGATGCTTCAATTCAAGAATCTTACAGTACGAAAGATAAAAGCTAAGAACATGCACATATGGATCATTAAATCGACATAGCACTTTCAATATCACTGTAACAAGAAATTAGGCCCTATGCAGTAAGAATAAAATAATAACTGGCATCTACACTTTCCGGTAAAACATTAGTACACAAAAAGACAAAACATACCAACAGTCCCTGTGGAACAGCTGAATGCTGTGCAACAGCAAACTCCCACTCCGCCAACTGACCTTCTGTTGGTAGATTCCCATACACTGACACCAGAATTAAAATCACGAATCAGAGCTGAACTGCTGGAGCTTGAGAAAATCGAGAGAACATGTCTGATTAGGCCAACAAAATCAAAACTATAAATTTCAATATCTTTGGACTAATACAGGTCAATCGACATTCACACATATATACATCTATGTGCCTTTTGTTGATTTAAAACTCAACCAGTAAACTTTAAATGAACAGCTATTCCAATATTTGTAAGAATCGCAAAGCAGACAGTCTCAGCATTAATTCCATACAATTTCACATAGATTGCAGAGATACCATCACAAAGAAATACAACTTACACAATAGATAAGCTACTTCCAGAAAGGAACTCTTCTCTGCCAGCTCCTCAATGGGATATCCCCTATATCTAAGAATTCCTTCATCACCATCAATGTAGCAAATAGAAGATCGAACAGGAGCTGTGTTAAGGTATCCTGGATCGTAAAGCTTCAGCCCCTTGTCGTTCTTTCCTATCGATATCTGTAAGAATCACTTGTAATTTAAATCTCAAGAAGACTATCACCAAAAAAAACACCCTGCCATTCTTCTAATAATACTTACTTTCTGGTGTCTGCAGTAAAACACTACATCTATAGAAGCAACAACTTAAATCAAATAGGATCCTGATCTCCTTTAAACTCAATTGCCTTAACAGTTCTCCTCAAATAACGAGACCAAAACAAATAATATCGAGATGCCGTCTACTAATTCACATGAATAAAAAATCTAGCAGAAGAAACTAGAATTTTCATTACAAACTGAGCAAACAAACTAAAATTCAAATCACATAATACCTCAAATTGAAACAAAAGTAATATTTGAAATCGTGAGAGTTACCTTCTTGAGGTCGGTAGCTTTGATTGTGCCTTCATCGGACACCTGAACCTGGTACTTTTTTCCGGTACGCTCATCAATCAAGGTCAACGAACCTTTGAGATTCGGAGGCGGCGCCACATCGGCGGAGCAGCCGGAGTACTCGAGAATTCCGGTGGTAATGGCACCGGGGCAGTCGGCAGAAGCCGAAAGGTGGGCTGACAGCACCGCCAAGCGGCCTCGAGCCGTAGCTGAACGATCAAAATTCTCCATTGGATTAATCTCTTGTCTGTGAAATTAGGCCTCTTTTTGCGGGTAAATGGAAGAAAGCAGTATTCATTTTTTCCTATTCATCTAATGGATTTATACATACACTATTGACCAGCAATTTGGCGTGTGAAACATGTGAAATACGATCACACGTCTAATACACCTCCGTCCCGCTAGAATAGACTTATTTACCAAATTTGGCGTCTCAATTAAATTGACCACTTTTTAAAAATGACAACTTTTTCACATACAACAATAAAATATTCATTCCAGTTACTCATTCTACACTCACAACTCTTAATTTCCGTGTCGAAAAGAAAGGGGCCTATTAAAATGGGACGGAGAGGGAGTACATTATTATGTTTTTCTTTATTTTCTTTTCTTTTTTTCCAAAAAAAATAAAATGGAAGCACTTTTTTTCAAAAAAAAAAAAAAGTTTGAATATTATTGAATTATAAAAATAAGAATTAAAAAATATTGAAATTTAGACGCATCCTCATCTTATCTATTACCACCTTGGAAACCCCACATACTGAGTCAGAATTTAGGATAGGATTACAATTGCAATTCTTATTCATAATTCCTTGCTATTTTTTTCACAATTTATGACTCGTGATTTGTTAATTAAGAGGAGATATACATTTCTTAAAACCTTTTTTTTTGTTATAATTCCAAGTAGTAGTTACAATTTACTTGCTTGATCAAGAAAATTATCAACATATACTACTACAGAGGTATATAAATGTAACGTTGTAAATGTTAAATATCAACCATATTCAATTAAAATATCCCCTAATTTCAAAACCTTTAAGCAATCGCTATATATATTCATGAGATAAGAACAACAAATTTTACTTTCACTTTAAGTAATGAAGAGTTTAGAATTTAAAATAATAAGAGCTTGAAGAATTGGGAATTTATATAATGTACTATAGCTAAAAAAACTTCCCATCATATTCTAATTTATATTTTAAAAAAGTCAATTGATCATAATAAACACTATTTTCGGTGAATATCATGTCTATATCCATTATCCTTTCAACTATAAGAAGCTGCAAAACTCATATATATTGGTGGATCTACATGTAGTAAAGGGGGTTTCTTAACCCGAAATTTTTCTTATTTTAGCAATACATTAATTTAATATTTTTTATAAGTAGTCTCCTTTACTTTAAGTTGTAAATAAGAAAACGAATTAAAAATAATGCAAACTAAATGGGTTAAAGAAGCTGAAAATGTATTATGTAAAACTTAATCGAACCACTACGAAAAATTTATGAATCTGTCACTGCTCCTATGGGATTGGAAGAAATAATTTACTAGGTGTGGAAGAAACATTGAATAAGCTAATAAGAGGCTTAAATTTTTTATATGATAGTATTACATCTTATTTATTGAAAACCTAATATAATAAAATTTATATATATATTTTTAAATTGGTATACAATTTAAATGGAAGGTAAGCGCCTCTCCGAGATCGGGACAATATTATTATATCTTAATAATATTCAAGATCAACACTACAAGTCTAAGACATAATCTTTCTCCTTTCTTTTTAGGGTTGATTAGCTAGTAATTTAATTTCAAATCATCAAACTAACACTATGATATTGTAGTATGTATGTGGGGAGCTATCTGCCTACTAGATTCTACTAACATAAATATAAAAGCATAATTACAAGAACTTTTATTAAATTAAATTGGCAAAGCTAAAAAAAGTGATATTCAAATTGTTGCGACTAGAAATTCAGCGGGCTTAACCTAAACCCTAATCCCGGCCCATAAGTCTATTCTATTGAACTCTAGATTTTATTTTTGAACTCTTCCCGAATAAATATCTCATATATATAAATAGTTGGAAAAATTATGAAAAATATTCTAAAATATTGGTTAACTATAAAAAATATTCTAATAAGTTTCTCATATTACTGATTGATACCCTAATGTTTGATTCTGTCAATTAAAATACCATACATCGCTAATGGTGTTAAAATTCTGATGAAACATACGTTAATTTTAATACAATATATGCTACATATAAAAAAAAAGGGGAAATGTCACAATATTTGATATATGATTCATAAAAAATGTAACAATGTTAACGACTGAGGATATTTTTAATTGACACAAATAAACATTAGGATATAATTATAATATAGTAATAAGGGAAACATTAGGATATATTTCGTAATAGATATTATTTTTATTTGACAAAATGAAACAGTTGGGTATAATTCAATGAAAAAAATATTAAAATATTTTTCATAGTTAACAATACTGTCGAGTATTTTTCATATTTTTTCCTAAATAGTTTCCACTCATCATTATTACTTTTTTTTAAAAATGTAATCACATATGATCAAACCTTTCAACTTGTTGAATAGATACTAATCTCTCGCTTTTTCTTCTTATTGTTTCTGTTAACACATGCCGACTAAATTAGTTTGCTTTATTATTTTTAATGTAAAAAGCTGGCGTTCTTAACAAAATAGTTACTTCTATTTCAAAAATCACACTTTTAGAAAGTACTCCCTCCGTCCCATTAGATTAGTCCACTTTGATTTCGGCACAATAACCAATGTTTGTGAGTGTAGTGGAATTAATATTTTATTGATGTGAGAATTTTTTTTTCCATTTTAGGAAAGTGGACTAATCTGGTGGGACAGACAAAAATGGAAATATGAACTAATATAGCGGGACAGAGGGAATAGTACGATTTTATTAGCAACTTATGTTGAAAATTTACTGATAAATCATGCCCGGAAAAAATGGAGGAAACATCACCAACGAGTCAAACTTATGTCCCCTTGTGTCGGTGATGGAAACACATTCAATAGAAAGATATAAAATAATAATTTCAATCTCACTATTAATCTCTTGAGTTTTAAATAGTAGCATCACTTTTTTTTTTTGGTTGCATTACAAGTTTTGCAGCATACCAAAAAATAAAAAAAAATTGTATAAACTTTTCAACCTATTGAGATTAAAAATTATTTTTATTTTTAATCGATAATAAATGAAAGAGTGTTGTTGAAGATGAACGAACAAGCAAATTATTTTTTTTTCTTCATATAATTAAATTATTTTTTTATTTTTATCTAAATTGATGAAATTCTAAAAACATTGTGATTATATTAAGATTTAAAATGGAAGCAGAAATTGAGGGGAAATCTGCAACAGCGTCGGCAGTTAAGACGTCATTTCGCATTTGCGTTTGGATAGATCGTCGGGAGTCGTCGCCTCCACGTTAACGTTACTCATGCTCATGCACGTACACTTGTAGAATACTATAGTAGTAGGCCCCACTCCAAAAATTCTATCTACCCTCCAATGCTTCAAATTAGTGGCTGCCAATATTTTATAAAATATATAGCAATATTTATACTCACTTATTATTAATTTAAAACTTAAAAGATAATTTAAATTAATTATGAATTCAAAATTTAAAGATGAAATTCTCAATCTAAAATTTAAAAAATTATAAAAATTTTAAAACTTAAAACCTCAATATCAGATTTTGAATTATTTTTTATTATCTTTAAAGTCCTAAAATAACAAGCAAGTACTTTTTTTTGTTTTTATCAAATGGCTGCAAATATTTTAATGGAAAACCAAAAATAATGAATGACATACCCTATAAATAGAATGCTAAAATTTAACTCATATGTTTTAACTTTACCAAAAAACAAATAAATCACACATCTTTTACGTATCCCCACTAAATAGGCGGTGACACGCTTCTCTCTCTCCCACTCTCACATACACATGAGTATAAATTCATATGAGCTGCTGACTCTTCGTCTTCTCAGCATATAACACGATACCAGTCACTCTCAAGCTCAACCAGCAACTACTGCAAGCAATAGCCATTAATTCATCGGCGCAGGCAATTGATATTCAAAGGTAAGGTAAATTTTTCTGTTAACAAATCGAAGAGAGGATTTATATGAAGCCCTAGCTACATAAGTATTGACTCCCGGGGTATTAGGAGAATCGCTGTCGCTGGCGGAGCAATAGACGGCGTTTAAACGGGAAATGAAAGCGAGGAAGTCGGCTGCTGGCCGGCGGTTGGCGTATCGGACGGCGATAGTGATGGTTGGATTAGTTTTCCCCTTTCTCTTCGTTAGAACTGCTTTTCTAGTTCTGGAATCTGCCGCTCTTTGCCCTTCCTCCATCGGTAATTGATTTCATTTGTTGGGCTAAATACGTAATATTCGGTTTATTCATGGGTGAAATTAAGTGAAAGCGTAAAAATATGTAATTACGTGAAGTTGCAGGCTGTATGACATGGAAGTTTTTCGGCGGGAGCGATGCAGCCTTGGTTAGTATATCTTTCTTTCTCATAAAATTATTTTTGTGTATAGTAGAAATTGTAGTTTCCGAATCTAGGAAGAGTAGTGGACTTTCCTGAAAAAGTGAATATATTTTGTAAATAACTAAATATAAGAGGGATCCATTAACTAAAGAATATATTCATAGAGACTGCATATTTCAGCCAAATGTAGTCTGTATATTTCAACTTTTTATTCAGTTTAGTTTGAATCATGCATTTGTACCTTTGCAACATAGGAAACTGCAGTTACGTATGCATAAAATAAATAATAAAATGCATAATTTCTTTAATTACATTAATCTAGTAAAAAGATTACAATTAATTATACAAAAACTTGATTTTTACGTAAATAAATTTACTACATAGAAATAAAGGGAATGAATCATTTTTAAAAAAACCCTAAATTTAGATGATTCTTAGTGATCTAATCCTTGTCATTGTTATTCTCAATAGTCTCTCGAGTTAAATATATTTACTCCTTTTATCTCTCAACGTCTCTCCCTCTCTCTCTCAACATAGTTTATAATTAATATCTAAAATATAATATCTATTGATTGAATAATTACGACAAAACCAGACAAAAAAATTCACTCTGATACGTACAGCCTATATTAAATTAAGTCGTAGGTAGCAATTGGATATATATAGCACCGTAGGGATGGACCAAATGGTGGATTTAATTGCCTTTTTGTGACTGTCGGCGAGCTTCAGCAACTTGTACACTGCCTGCATATACTTCTTGGACCACTTTCTCCTTAATCATTGTTTTTCAATAAATATATTACTTTCATTTAATTTAATTCTGTCATTACTAATTAATGGAGGGTTAACTGTTGATTTAATTCATCATTAATTTGTTGAAAAATTGAATCTCTTACTTGTCATCTAGTCACATGTGTTATTTTCTAAGTAAATAACATTTGAAATTTTTATATTTGCTTTTCAATTGAAGTGATTCTGCTTCGGTCGCTTTCTTGATGGGGGTGAGTCTGAGTCCTCAACAATTGTTTCAAAGGAGTCCTAACAATTTCATGTGCTTTGTGGAATGAGTGCACATGCATGTAATGATTATGATTTATGAGTGGTAAAAATTGAATTAAAATTTTCTATCACGAATTTTTTAAATAAAAAGGTGTTTGCCGACTAAACATGGTAAATCGCTACCCACAAAAAATCATGATAAAGTTGACGTTTAGTTAAAAGTTCGTTAATTAAGACATGATTTGACCCGAAAAGAAAGATCAGAGGTGTGTTGACAATTTGACATATAGAACAAAGCGCGTGTTGGTAAATTTACGTTTCAGTCTTCATGTCATTATTAAAATTATTATTTTTTATTTTTTATAGATTAAATTATTTTTATAAGTTCAATTATAAGCTTATCACACCAATTTAGACTATATAATATTTTCAATAGTTGTTTTTCCGTTTTTAATTAAAATTGAGTAATTCATAAATTCAACTTGTGTTCTAGTAAAATTTTGATTTATTCTTAATATCAGCTAGAATATATATTGTATTACATTTAATTTTTAATTTATAAAAATAATTATTAAAATTAGTAATTGATATAGAGTTGTAGAATTTCTATTTCTTTCGTGGTAGATATATTGTCGGTAAAATGCTGTGGAGCCGTTTCCAACATTAACGTGTTTTTGAATGCCATATTCGGAAGAACATATTTTGTTGGAAAGATTTTAATGCTAACGATTATTTTTTCTAAAAAAGCTCAGAGAAGAACTGACGAGGGCGTTGTTGGAGGCAGATGATGGTGGTGGTAGCGCAATTGATATTAAAAAATTGGAGGGTTCAAATCTAGGAGCAGTATCATTCAAGGATCTCGTGAGGGACTTCACATCAAACAGACGCGACATCAAAACCTTCGCTATTACAACCAAAATCGCTGTAAGTTTTTTGCAATTTCTGGGTTGCCACTTGTTTCATCGGTGCAATATCAAATAAAGATAACTTCACTATTCATTTATTTATTATTACGCGGATTCTCATGATCATGATCCCATCACCCTACACGCCTATGCCTATATAGTAGAGTACTATTGCGGCTACCCTTAGGAGTTAGGATTTCAATTTGGACGCATCGAATTGGTTGCTTTCATTGTGTTGTGTGATTGAGGGGTATAGCATAGACTATAGACCAGGGTGGGCATTCTTTTTTGTCGTTGAAGTTGAAAAACTGAAATCAGTACTATTCACCACCATTGTTTTCTGGGATTGTGTCAATGGTGTCAAATCAAGCCTTTGGTCAGTCAACACCTTCCATGTGTTTGATAGAAAGCGTCAATGAACTTGAAATTGGGATGCACCAAGTAGTCATAAGCAAAGCGTTTAACAAAGTTATGCAGATGGAGAAGATGGAACGCTTAGTCCAGAAGGCTAAGTGGCAAGAGCTTATCTACTGGCATTTAGCTGCTGATGGTTTACCAAACAGCCTCCACTGCCTTGCAATGAAGCTGGCTGAAGAGTATGCTGTTAATGCCGTGGCTCGCTCTCCTTTACCTCTGCCTCAGCATGCTCACCGCCTCAAAGACCCTTCCTTTAACCACGTAGTTCTTCTCTCTGACAACCTTCTTGCTGCCTCTGTAGCCGTCTCATCTGCTCTCACAGCCTCCTCCCATCCCCAAAAACTGGTATTCCATATTGTTACTGACAAGAAGTCCTACACATCCATGCATTCATGGTTTGCACTGAACAGTTTTGATTCCGCGGTTGTTGAGATCAAGGGATTGCATCAGTATGATTGGCCCCATGAAGTGAATGCCGCAGTTAAGGAGATGTTTGAGATTCATCTCCAGATTCGGAACCACAGACGCAGGAAAGTGATGGAAGAGTTGGAGTTTGTGAAAGAGGATCAAGAACACAAAACAGATGTTTTAGCATTAAGCCCGAGCTCTGTCTCCCTTCTGAACCATCTCAGGATCTATCTACCTGAGGTAATGAATTATATTGGAATTGATTAGCATGATTAATTGCATTGTCAAGAAATGATTCACCGTTTGGGTTTTTGTGGGTCTCAGCTGTTTCCTGATCTGGACAAAGCTGTGTTCTTGGATGATGACGTGGTAGTGCAGGATGACTTGTCACCCCTATGGGAATTGGACATGAACAACAAAGTTGTGGCTGCAGTTGTTGATTCTCGGTGTGGAGGCGACTGTTGCAAGTATGAAGACCACTTCAACTTCACAGATCCAATCATATCATCCACCTTGGATCAGCTTCAATGTGGCTGGGCTTATGGGATGAACATCTTCGACCTCAAACGATGGAGAGCCACCAACATCACTGCAACATATCATCAATGGCTTAAACTGGTGAGTATATATATATATATATATATACATTAACTGATGTCCAAGCTATATTTTATCACACCAAAACTCCACATTATATGCAGAATCTCAATTCTGGTTACACCCTGTGGCACTCTGGAGCGCTCCCCCCGGCCATGATTGCTTTCGGAAACCTCGTGCACCACCTTGATCCGTCATGGCATGTAGCTGGTTTGGGACAACGCTATCCAAATACTGATAAAGAGAAGATGAAAAGGGCAGCAGTGCTGCATTTCAGCGGGCCTGCGAAGCCGTGGCTGGAAATGGGGTCCCCTGAGCCAGAGGTGAGAAGGGTGTGGTATAGACATGTAAATCTGTCTAATGAATACATTAGTAAATGTGGAATAACAGGGTAGGGGAATAGGGGAGTCCCCTCTCTCTATCTAACTATTTAGTAAGGTATGGATATCATTAATTGTTTGAGGCAGAGGGAAGAAGGTCTTAGCCTTCAGTCTCTTCTCAATCAATGAATAGCATGATGCAGAAGAAATATATTTCCACAGGCATGGATAATGTTACAGTAATATATAATGTTATTATTAATACACCCTGCATTAATATAAGTTCCAATTTCGGACAAGATCATCATATATCGTTGCTCATGCATTCAGGAAGAACATTCAACGCTGGGATTGTAATTTATTACGAATTATTTGGAATATTCTGCTTTATATTGTTTTTAGGGTTTAGGGCGTCTGGGTTGACCGAATTGGCCTGCCTAATATTTTTTATTTTAATTTCAAAATCTCCATATTTCAAGTTAAGCTCTAATAATTTTTAATGAAATTTTATAATCTGGCCCAAATAATATTCAAGGTTTCTAAGATTTATTTTTAATTTAAAAGTTTAGTTTCGATTTTAATATCAATGGCTCAATTGCAATCCGTGGAGTTTAACTTTGATTTTTAGCTTTATTTTTAACTTCAATACGTAATCTTAAGGGCTAATGGCATATTGCTGATGCAATCATGCAAAAAAATATTTTAGTTAATTGTAGAATAATGTTTGTTTGAATTGCATTTTAAAATGATTAATGCCGTTGCACAATTAAAACTTACATCAATTAACATGACTTAGTTAAAGAACTGATTCACTTTTCATTCAAAAATAGCACTCCCTCCGTCCCGGTCAAATTGTCCACATTTGACTGGGCACGATAACCAATGCATGTGAGTGGTAGTGGGAGTTAGTAGGATGAATATTTTATTGATGAGTGTAGAAAATTTGCTATTTTAGGAAAGTGGACTAATATTGTGGGACAGACGAAAAAGGAAATATGGACAATTTACTTGGGACGGAGGGAGTAATTGATATAACACACAATTACTTGTAGAATAAAAAATGTGATTTTGGAGGGCGGTGAATTTAGTCTTATCACTTCAAAATGAACGAAAAAAGGCCACTGTTCATGACAAACTGATAATAACTTGTCTGCTCGGATTTCTGTCCAACAGTTTCGTAGTTATGAAATTACAATAGTGGATAGAAATTAGGGAAAACATGAAATTTTATCCAAAAAGTTTTCATTTCTAGGAATTTTATCCAAAATTTTATCTATTAGGGGATTTTATCCAAAAGAATTTTATGTTAAGGAATTTTATCCAATTTAATTGACATTAATTTTTTTAACGATAAATCACCCATTAAATCTCATATAATGTTCACGTCGCGTTCAACTAACGTCTACGTAGATTATTAATGAGTTGGACACTACACGGAATTCAACGGGTGGTTCATCGTATAAAAAATTCATTAGTTAAGTTGGATAAAATTCCCAAACAGAAATTTTTTTTGGATAAAATTCCCTAAGAAATAAAACTTTGGATAAAATTTCCAAACAAAAAAATATTTTGGATAAAATTCCCTAACATATAAAATTTTGGATAAAATTCCGAGAAGGAAAAATATTTTGAATAAAATTCCATGTTTTCCCTAGAAATTATAACATACCCTAGGTTTTTCATAAAATTTTAGACCCCAAAAACAAACATGAACCTTTTTTTTGTTTAATAAAACTACTATTATTATTACTCGATCATAATTTTAGTTTCTTTAAAACATCAAATTTATGACCATATCTAGGGAAAATCTCAAAATGAGAAAAAAAAAAAGAAAAAGAAAAAAAAAACCCACACACAATCAGGGCAAAGAGCAGAAACCATTTAGTTAATTTACCCAAAAATAATACTTATCTACTAGCCAGCTGGTTCAGTGCATATTAGGAACATATCTATTTGGCATTAAATTCTATTTCAACATATATATATATATAAATTCCAATAACATTAAAAAACCATCAGCATTAGCAATACAAAATGGAGTAATTATTTAATATGCATTGCATGCGACTGAGTCAGCATTATATAGAATTCAGACAAGCTAATACTATAATGCTAGAATTAGTGGAGATCATACAAACTGTGTTGTTCAAGGGTCAGATAGAGCAAGATCTAGTTCTACCCACTCATTCTTTACTAGCTAGCTACTTACCTACTTATATATATATAGAAAGTATATAGATATATTTTTTCTCCTTGGAAAAAAATATTCTTTCACCATCCATCCATTTCTGCTTATCATGCCATAATAATATGCCAAATTCTCGATCAGAACCTCATGTTCCATCCAGTCGCTAGCTAACTGCAATCAGACAAAAAGAATAAAAATATTACACCGTCTCCGTAGTTGAGTTATTAGGGTTAAGAATAGGCTGTTGTCTGTCTATAAAAAGTCGAAAATCAATTAGCTATCTAAAGATTCATGGAGATGGAAAGGGTAAAAAATGATGGTGAGTAGGAAATGGAGGAGGGTTTGAATGAATTCTTACACAAGTTGGAGAGGAGTTTGATCCTGGCAAGAGTAGTGGTGATCATGGTCAGGTTGGAGCAGGTTGACTGGGAGGAAGTTTCTTACATCATAGGTGGTATGCGAACTCATGCTTGCCTGCTGCTGCTGCTGCTGCTGGTAATCCGACCCTGCTGGATTATTTATCATGTTCATTTGTTCTTGTACTCTCTCGCTCTCACCTATCTGCTTCATGCATCAATCCAATGCCATCATCACTATTTATGTATCAAATTTTTACATTAATTCATATATCGATCCAATCACCAAAACTACCTTAGCACGTAGATACATGTTGGCATTGTGCAGCTCTAGCTCCTGCAGGCACCCATCATGACCATTCATTCATCCTTGTTTTCATCACACTTTTACATACTCACACGCATATATATGTAATATGAGAGAGAGAGAGAGTACTGACCCTCTTCTGCATGAGGCCTATTTCAGCAAACAGCAGCTCACTCTACATCAATTTACAAGATTATATGCTGTAAGACTCAAATCACTATACAAAAGCATACATTTATACAATGGAAAATCAAGTTGGAGTTCAAGTTTTTCTGACCTTCTTGCCCCGGATTTTGCTGATTGCTTTCTCCACTTTGCTTTCCATATTCCTGAGTTCTTTCAGTGGCATATTGCTGACACCCTCTCCAAGAAGTTGTCTGCACATCACATTGATCAGAAGTGCATGTGATTTTTGAGATAGAACTATTATATAAAGCAAGAAATGGGATTTAATCTCAACCTGTTTGAATTCTGAATCTCTCTAATTTGTCTGCGAAGCTTGGTGGATTCTTGCTGGTAAAACTGACCCGTGAATCAACAACCAATCTCAGTTGTCAAGAATTATAACAGGAATTCCAAATAAACTGATTTCACTATTTGTACTATATAGTACAAGGCCTAAATACTACAAAACAAATATACAGTGCCTTACAAATTTAAACAAACCATAAAATTTGACTTGAAATTAATTAATTTAAACTTTTGAGTTTTATGCTCATAATTAATCAATTATGTATGCAAATTGTTTAAGTTTGAAATGAGAGAGAACTTGCTTGAGTGTTGGCTTCAGAAGTGGACATAGTGTTGGAGGAATCTGCAGTAGTTTTCTTGTACCTTTCAATAGTTGCCCTAACACTGCAAATCAAAGCAACTGATCAAATAAAAATAATAACCAAAACTATTTGCTCTATTTTAGGAATTATGTTTCCTCGACATGATGGGAGTGAGAAAATTAAATCTTCATTAATTATGTAATGAATATATATGTTTCTTTTTGTTTCAATAAATGAAGTAAATCACCGGTAGTAATTAAAGCCATGACTCCAACCTCTATGTACTATAAATCTCAATAATTGTCGCTATAATAAAATTAATGACATCTACATTTACAATTATTAGTTTGGATTTATTGACTCCAGAGTTGGATTAGTATATTGCATGAACAACCTTATTTAATGGAATTAAACACATGTTTATAAACCTATGACAATCTCTAGTCCTTACAGTATTTACTACACACGCACATATATATAACTTAATAGATTAATTAATTAATAGTTACATTATGTAAAAATACAAGAAAACAACCAAATAAAATTCTACCAGCCATCTCAAAAAAAAATTCTACCAGCCATGATTTTCCAAATTTAACATTCTTAACACTATAGAGTGTTATTAGACAGAATACTCTTCAATTTTTTTTTAAATAGAAATAAATATATTTAAACTCATACACTCAGATATCTCGGGGAAACTTGAGAACCAAGACCAACTCTTTAATTTTTTAAAGTAGTTTTGAGGGGTAGATATATTTTACACATATATAATATGCCCATAAAATAACATAAACATTGTTATTGATTATTATATATATAAAACCCTATAGATACTAGTATTAATTATCACATAAATGTGCGATCAGCTTTTGAGGCTGAAAACTGAAAACACACACATCCACTTCAAGTCAGCAACCTTAATTTCCTCGACACACGATTGGCTGCCCTCTGCCACGTCGGTACGAGATCCCGCAAATATGATTGGCTACAGAATCTATGCCTCCAGATCTTGCCACGTGCCACCCCTCCAAGGTTAATACTCAGCAGTTCAAGAACAAGGTTTTTTACCCGTGGTGTATTACCCTGTTACCTCGGATTTCATGCCCATCACCCTATCCATTCAAATTCCCAATATTATAAGTATTATATTATATTTCTCTCGTCGCTTCTGTCTGTCTCCTGCAGAAACCTTAATATTGTAAATACTAATTCTTTTATTTATTTAAAGTAATTACGGAGCTTTCATGTTGAGTGTATCAGAGAAGTTGTAGGTTGACAGAGCAGCCGTTTTTGCTGCATTTCAGTGTTTTTACTGCTATTTCTTGGATAAAATGAGATTTACATTCCTCTTTCTCTCTCTAGATTTGCTAGGTGAGGAGAGGGAGTGAGGTTTCCCAGTTTCAACCTAGTGGAATCGATCACGTAGCTGATTTCCAGAGGCAAGAAAGAAATCTTAGTGGAGAAAATCTCGTGCAAAATTTTCTGTTTTTGTTATGGGAGAGAGAGAGAGAGAATTAAGGCATAGTGTTTGTAATGTTGAAAAACCCTTGTTAAATTATGCCTGACAAACCTAAGATTCCTTGGTTAAGTTTAGGCCTTTCAAACCCTAATCACAGTACAACTACCATGCCCTAATATTGCATCACTAGCTGCACTGCACTGCACCACCTCATTTCCTTCAAATTGCTTGGGATTTGGACACACTCTAAATTTAAATTTAACCTACATAATATTTATTCATCACTAAATTTAGGTTAAATTTTGGTTTCAGCTCTGAGAAGAGTTGCTGACAGATGGCATGTGATGTTCTCAGAGGGAGAGAGAGAGATGAATTATTGCATTTTCATGATTTCATAGAAATCTTTGTAGACAAAAGCACTTCCATTTCAACCAATTACAGTAGATCTAGGAGTTATATGCACAAATCAAACAGTTGAAGTAAAGAAAAAGGAGGATTCACATTAAAAGAGAAACAAGAAGCAAGAGAGTACAAGCAATTCTAAACTGGAAAGTCATAACCAAAATAGCTCAATCAACCCAATAACATGACAAAAAACACACACAGTATAACAAAGAAAATTAAAAAAAAAAAAAGCAATATAACCTAATCTCTTTTCAGAGTCACATATTAAAGCAATCAATATTTATATATAGATACAGAGAATTAAAGAGACCTGTTGTTAGCATACTCGTAGAGCCTGCCGCGGCTGGAGAAGACGACGAGGGCGACTTCGGCGTCGCACAGCACCGACAGCTCGTAGGCCTTCTTGAGCAGGCCGTTTCTGCGTTTGCAGAATGTGACCTGCCGATTGGTGGTGTTCTCGATTCTCTTGATCTGGATTTTGCCTCTCCCGTTCTTCCTCAGCGAGTTGGATGACTCGGATTCTTGGCTGGGGAACTCCATCTGCGATCGATTCAGAAGAAACGTTCAATTATTGCAATGTATGTATGTATGTATATGTATGTATAGTTTCTAACCTGGCGAGGAAGGAAGGAAGGAAGGGTAAAAAAGGAGGATTAATTCAGTGGTGGTGCAGAGTTGGAGTTGTGAAAAGAAAAAAAAGAGTAGGAGGAAATGGAATGGAGTGGTTTCAGGAGAGTTGTATTTATAGCTGGGAAATAGTAGTTTTAATTTGCATCCTATTCCTATGTTTCGTGTCATCGTCCATATCATATTTGTATTCCATCTCCTTTTTTCCCCACTAGTACACGTCATATCTATACATGTATCTATATTACTATAGTGGAGTTTTTTTTTTTTTTTTTTTTTTGGAATTTACAATAGTATAGTAGAGTTAGTTATATATATATATTTTTAAGATTTTGAAATAAAATGTATTAATTTAAAATTTATGACACTAAGATGTTCTTGTTGAAGTCGGACCACTTCTTAACTATAAATTAAGTTGTTTTATTTATAGTTCTTTTAAAATTTAAATAAACACATGCATTTTCATATTTAAAATCAATTTTGGTATGATGGGTCTCTCAGAATCCAGGCATTAATCTGAAAATTTTCAGCACTGCTTTGGGTAACTATACTTTTGCTAATATCGACAATTTTTTATTTTAGTTGGTCTCCTAGAGACGGTCTTATGAGACGGATCTTAATACATCCTTTCAATAAGTTAAATACATCATTTTATTTGTAACAAAGAAATACATCATTTGCAATAAAGAAATACATCATTTCATTAAATTCGTTTCACAATAAAAATGGTGAGACGTCATTTACAATAAATAAACACATTATTTCATTAAATTCGTCTCACAATAAAAATGATGAGACCATCTAATCTGAAAATTTACCTTTTTATTTTTATTTTTTCTTTGTGTGTGGTGCATGCTGATTTATGTATCATAGGCATGCATTAAGAAACATAAAAAAAAGTAGTGATAAGTCTGCAGCCGTTAAACTTCGGTTTCATACTTTGTTACAAAATTCACCGCCTAGGCGCTAGACCCCTTTATTCAAACCGAAAACCATAAAATTGTCCCGGTTATATGTTTTGGGGATAAGCATTAGATTATTAAGTTTTTTAAAAATAATTTAAATTTGTATAACTTTTTTTGTTATTTATATTTTTTAAAAGTTAAAAACAAAAAATATAGCTACCGAATTATTGCAAGATAAAAATAAGGGGCAGTAATCTCCGACAAACACAACAACACAACATGAATCTAATACAAAAAAAAGTGAGTTGGGTCAACCTATTTAATTTTTGGATCAGTTTTAGATCGAACCCGCGAATCCATTTAATTTTCGTGTCGGGTTCGGGTCAGATTTGCATTGACCCACGCAACCCATTTCACCCGAAATAAATTAATCTTATTATATAATTATATAATTTCGTGTCATTTTCGAGTTATCTTGGATATTTTCGTGTTAACAGGTCATGTTGTGTAATAGGTTAAATTCTTCATTATAATTTTTTTTTTTGAGGGGAATTCTTCATTATAATTAAACATGTCACTTTGGAGTTGATCTGATAATAAATAAGTTGGGTTCGGGTTGACGAGTTGATATGATAATAAATAAGTTGGGTTCTGGTTAACGTGTCGCGTGTTACTATTATGTCGCAACTCGACCCGCCAACCAGAACCCGACCCCTTTACCACCCCTACTAAAAATAATATAGAAACGTTAGGTCTTACCCAAATTTGCACCCGTGGCCGGTGAAATATACATAAAACATGGTAGAGTTTGAAATTGAGGTTAAAATTAAGATGGTGTGTTTTGTGTAGATAGAGGGTATGGGAAAAAGTGGGAGAAATGAAAAAAGGTAGTTTTGGAAAGTGACTAGTAATGGGATTAAACGACACCATGCTCAAGTTGCAACGCAGCCTTAATGAACTCACTTACCATCTACAGAAATTTACATCAAAATAGGGCTCTTTCATTTCATTTCATTTTTTATTAGCCACACATCTACACCATTTAGTTCTTTAAAAAGTTAGTATTTGCAAAGTAAAATCAAAAATGTTAAAACTGTATTATTTTATTTGATAAAACTCAATCTCCCCTCTCCCTAGTCCAACGTTTGCAAATACCAGAAATAATTTGAATAAACAGTGTACTTTATCGTGCTATATTTCAAACTCTGATACATATTTATTTATTTATTTAATGTATCCATATTTGGTGAATTATAGTATATTTTAAAGTAACGCATAGTTTATAAGACACTCGATATAATAATCAATTAAAGAAAGAATAATAATGCGCATCAAACCCAACCATTATATTTTACATTATATGATCTTACTACTAATTCCATTTTAAAGATTTTCATATAAGTAATTAGGTTTGATTTTTTAATTGTAAAATAAGTTAATTAATTTTAAATACAATTGTATTTGATCATTTATATAAATAATTTATCTGATATACTTTGTGTTCTTCAATTATACATATAATATTTAATGTTAAATAATAAATACAGTTTATAATTTATTCGATTTTCGAACGTAATTCCATCATATCTTAGCTTATTTGAGAAAAAAATTCAAAAAAAAAATCTGATCAATAGCACCAACCCATAAATTTGGAAGGGTAAATAGGGGAAAATACCCTAAATTATTGACATTTTTGGAAAAATACATCAATCTATTTCCATCAGTTAAAAATACCTCAATCTTTACTTCAGTTTATGAATAATACCCTGATCTATTGAAGTTTTGCGAAAATACCCCAATCTATTATTATTAGTTTAAAATACCTCAATATTTAATTTCATTTATGAATTATACCAAAATGATTAATATTATTGGTTCACACAAAGATGACAGTCAAAACAACTATCTTCGTTCATGTTAAATTTAAAACAATCAATATTTACTATATATTCAAATGTCTTTATCTTCTTAAAATAATTTAAAACTCCATTGTTTTGTTTACTTTTTAACCTCCAATCCAAACGGATGCGCATGCATTTCGATACAAGATCACACGTCAAAACACACATTGAGAGAAAAAGTAAGGAATTCAAGTAATATGCACAAAAGTTAGACATTACACCAAGCGAAGGAAACTAAAATAAAAGAGCAGAACATGAAGTTTAAAATATTTTTCAGAAGATAAATGCATTTGAATATATAATAAATATTCATTGTTTAGTATATTAAATTTAAGGGAAGGTCTTGGGTTAGGCAGACCTAAACGATTTAGGCGGGTTTTATCCATTAACTCAAGCCCAAACCTATATAATATACCCTAATTGAGATTAATAAACCCTATTTGGGATGGGTCAACCCATTTGGGTAGGATAAAATCCGCCTAAACCGTTTAGGCCTGCCTAACGCAAGTTTTTGCCTAAATTTAATACATACGAACATAGTTGGTTTGACCACCATCTTTGTGTGAGCCAATAATTTTTCTTATTTTGGTATAATTCATAAATAAAATTAAAGATTAAGGTATTTTTAACTAATAATAATTGATTGGGGTATATTTCCAAGAATATCAATAGATTAGGGTATTATTCATAAATAAAAGTAAAGATTGATATATTTTTATCAGATGAAAATAGATAGAGGTATTTTTACGAAAACGTCAATAATTTAAAGTATTTTCCCCCATTTACCCAATTTGGAACTAAACATACCTTATGATTTATAAATTTTATAATGAAATTAAATAAATAAAAAATAGGGATAGGGGGTGAAATAGGAAAAACATAATTGGGCAGCACCAAAAAACGAGAACAGCTTTTTTGAGACTCAACTGTTGACATAATTGGGTGATTTATGACATGCACCAATAAATTTGGAAACTCACTGCCAACCTGCTTACTCTACTTTGCCTCCAATTATTACAAACACATATATTGATATATACATACATATATATATATATATTATATATGTGCATATAAGTAGAGTTATTTATATCATATTGTCGATCATAATTGAATCCATTCAAGTCCATATCCACGTAAGACAGACCAAAATAATCTCACCTAAATAAATTAGATTTTTATCTAAATTACAAATATCATTGAATGGATCGAACAATAAAAGGAAATTAGATAACTCTCAATTGATAGAATATTCTTAAGAGTTCAAATAGTAGAAATATACAATTTAATTAATTTACTACTCCTTCCGTCTCGGGTTATTAGGTTCATTTGTTTTTGGCACATTTTAATGTTTGTGAGTGTAGTGGAATTAATATTTTATTAGTGTGATGAGTTTCTTTTTTTTTTTTCATTTTAAAAAATTGGACTAATTCTACAAGACAAACAAAAATGAAAAATGAAACTAATGAAGCGGGACAGAGGGAGTACAATTTACTACGAAATATGTATCAGGCCTGATTTGGGAGATTGAACATTGCATGATAATAGGTCTGTAATGATGCACAATTATGTGACAATGTGAATTATGTGCAGCATAAGTTTTAGGGTGATTCTAAATGCAGCCACACTTTATCTCCTCATAGCCCCTTAAAAAAAAGTAAATTAAAATTTTATATTGTATTACAATATTACCCTTATAATTTTTAATTTAAATTTTAGTTAACTAAACAAGAATTAAAACTCAAAAATACAACCGCAGCCCTAACATTGTAAATTAAAATCAAAACCCAAAAAATGTATAAATGCTTGAAAATTTGAAGAAGGTCGATCAAATAAAAAAAAGAAAAAACTGATTCATCTATGCCTCTTAATTAGTTAATAAACTTTTTAAGCGATGGATGGTGAACATCAAGCATGTAAAAGTGGATGGCGGTGGATGGCGGATGGCGGTGGATGGCGGATTTCAAGCATATAAATGTGGGTGATGGACGACATATTCTTGTTAGCGACAAATGCCATCGCCGATCAAATCAATAACCTAATAAATGATAAACACAATTTTTAAAAGATATCAGACATATCAAAATTCACGAATTAAGAGGTTTAAGTGTTTCTTGTTCAACATATTTCAATTTGTCCAGATCTGATTTTAGATGAGGAGGAAAGACAAGGAGGTTGGAGGAGATTGTAACATAGATAATGAAACATATACCATATTATTGTGTAACTTCACCGATTGTTATGGCGGCTTAATCATCTGAGCCGCATCGGAGAATAGAGATTTTGTGGTTATATTTGACATGAAATTTTCATTTTTATTTCATGGGCTATGTTTGATTTTAGTTTTTTATTAAGATTTTAAATTGGGGGAACAAGGGTAAAATTGTATTATCAAATAATAATTTAATTTATTTTTTTAGTAAAGGCTACAACGAGAAAATTTGTGGCTGCATTTAGAATTACCCTAAGTTTTATTCAACGCAATGCATTCCATTTAGGGTAAGCGGGAGATCATAGCCTAAAGTATTTATATTTTCGGAAAATTATTTAATATTAATTAAAAATACCTTAATTTTTATTTCCGTCTATGAATTATATCAAAACAAATTAATATGATTCAGCCGTTAAATTTCATTTGGCATCCAACGTGACATCCCATGTGACAAATCAAAACATGATAATACCTAGATCTATTGATATTTTCGGGAAAATATCCAAATGTATTACTCTTACGTTAAAATACTCCAATATTTAATTTATGAATTATACTAAAACGAGTTAACATCGACAACTCTGTTTGATTGTTGAAATATTATTGGTTCACCCAAAGATGACACCCAAAATAACTATTTTTGTTTGTATTAAACAATCAATATTTGCTTGGTGTTAACTCGTTTTGGCATAATTCATAAACGAAATTAATGATTGGAGTATTTTTAACTAAGAGTAATGTATTGAGTTATTTTTCCAGAAATATCAATAAATTAGGGTATTATCATGATTTGATTTGCCACGTGGGATGTCACACGGGATGTCCAAGTGGCATTTAACGGCTGAATCATAAAAATTTAATGATATTAACTCGTTTTTGTATAATTCATAAACGAAAGAGGTATTTTTTTACTAATAACAATAGATTAATTTGGATACTTTTTAAAAATATATATTAATAATTTAGAATATTACTCCCTCCGTCCCACCTCAATTGTCCCACTTTCCTTTTTCGTCTGTCCCACCTCAATTGTCCCATTACCTAAAAAGGCAATTTTTTCACACTCAACAATAAAATATTAATTCCACTCAACTTACTTTACACTCACACTCCTTGGTTATTGTGCCCAAAGTCACTGGGACAATTCAGCCGGGACGGAGGGAGTATCTCTTATTTGTTATTGTGATTAATGATATATATAGTGTATATATAGGTAGATGAAATGAAAAAGCAATAAATAAAGATTAACTATTAAAAAAGAATGGATGAAGAAACGTGAAAGCGACTGGTCCACAGGACAAAACCGGTGAAGAGTTAAAGAAATGTGGACCATCCAAACGTTGTACATATACATACATTACTTACATAACATCACCCTACCTACTCACTATCAAATTTTTTTATTTTATTTTTTTCACAAACCAATAATACTATTCAAACTAATCAAGACTGAATTATGTATTTGAGTAAATTTTCCACAAATAAATATTTTATTTTGTTAGAAATTAAATAGTACTCCTGTTCTTTGTCATCGTAATATATTCATTTTTGTTAATTCGTATTTCGGTAGTTGAAAAATTAATCTCTAACACATAATAATTAATAAGTGGTAGTGTGGGTGGGACATGATTATTACATCATTAAAATGTAATATTAAGACACATCTCACATCAGTGGCGGATCTACATGGGAGCCCCCCCTAGCCCGAATTTTTTTTCGTTTTTATAGTGTCGTGATCCGACATTTTATGGTATAGCCCCTCTCGTAAAGATGAAAAAATGATGAAAATATGATATAAAATGATTGAAGTTAAGGTTGAGGCCAAAAAAATTTTTTCAGCCCCCCTTACGATATTTTTCTGGATCCGCCACTGTCTCACATTCGAAAATTAAGCTTGCCTTAACAAGTTATTGCACTCATTTAGTATATTAAATCAGGAAAACTCTTCAAAATGTCCTAAAATTTATTTAATTAGGTGATTTTATCCTAAATTTTTAAAATTATGAAATTATGTCCAAGGTTTAGTATATTAGAAAAATATGTCCTCAATTAGTAATGTCGTTAATTTTGTGTCCAGTCACTCATTTAATGTCGATATATAAAATGAAATGATTTTTATATTATTTTTTAATTAATGAAATTTTCAAATGACCTTGTTTTATCGTATTTTGAAAAAAATAATATCAATTAAAGAATCATATTGTCATTAATATATAAACATTTAACATCTAACTTTATACGAAATTAATTTTGTTATGGACGAATGATATTTTTATATAATAGAATAAATATTATAATATGTTTTCCCAACAAAATAAAATTTGGGACAATATTTCATATACTAACATCGATTAAAAAAAATTTAAAAAAATGCCACATCATTTGACGCGTAGACATTAAACGTGTGGATCAACGCAAAATTGACGTTGTTAATAGCGGATGACATATTTAATTACCTAATATATTAAACTTTGGGACAATTTTAAAAAATTGGGACAAAATCACCTAATTAAATAAACTTTGGGACATAATTCTATAATTTTAAAAAATAGGGACAAAATCACATGATTAAGTAAACTTTAGAACATTTTGAAGGGTTTTCCCTATTAAATCGGCATTCCTAAGTACATGCACAGGTTACCTTGCAAACTTTCTAAATACGTCAGCTAGGTCAGTCCAAGCACCATTCAATTCGCCGAAGCTTTATTGACCGCGGTGTTGCTCCAATCGAGACGTTACTAGTTTCACCTTTGAAAACATATCGCCGGACTCTGAGCAATACCGCGGCACTTGTGTCGACTGCACCAAGTATGTCGTTTCCTATTTCTATTTTCTATCATTTGTAATATGTTCTACTTCTATTATTGTACTTCACTGCTTTCGAAGTTGTACCATCTCAAGCTGAGAAGTCAATGAAGTGTTTCTTAATATATTAGACAGGTGAGCATAATTTAGTTACAGTGACAACATTGTTTATTACTCCCTCCGTCCCATTATATTAGGCACGGAGGGAGTTGGCACAGGAACCAAGATAAAACTTTAATGAATGTTTAAACAAAGATTAACAGATAAAATATTGATAAAATAATCACTAATGACAGACTAAAAAAAGTCCAGAAATGTAGATCTGAAATGAATCTGCTCCGCTGGGAAAGCAGACGGCGGTGGTGAGAGGCGCCATATGGGTCGCCGACGCCCCCAGGAAAGTGCCGATCTCGATGATGGTACGGGGCCAGACCTGCTCGATTAAGTGCTCGAAGACGGGGCTGGTCGACCCCCACTCCTGCCACAGCAGCGGCCGCACGTGCGGCGGCGGGAAACCCTCCCACAGCGAGGTGCCGTTGAAGACGCCGTCGATGATGGTGCGGCGGACGTCAGAGGAGGGGACCAGGCGTCCACATTTGTTGGAGAAGGTGTTGTGTTGGAGCACATCGCTTGCGGTTTGGGAGAGGAGAGGGTGGGAGTGGGAGAGGTAGCCAAGGATGAGGAGAATGACGTATGCCTTTGGAGAGGAGGAAGTCGATGATGGTGCGGCGGACGTCGGAGAGAGAATCTGGATTTTGAGAAATTAGAATGAATTTGAGGGGTGGGGATTTAGGGTTTGAAAGGGAAAGGGGTAGGGGTAGGGTAGTAATTAGCAGAAAAATAGAGGGTAATATAGTCATTTTTAGTATAGATAATTGTAATTAGAATTTGTTAATTTTTTGCCAAAAAAGGAAATGTGCCTAATAAATGGGACGGACCGAAAAGGAAAGTGTGCCTAATATAATGGGACGGAGGGAGTAGCATTTTGAGTACATTTCGCAAAATATTTAAACAGTGGAAACAAATCAAATAGTTGAAGTAGCTTCGACCAGCAAGCACATGGCCTTCATCTTCATGTTTCCGTTTGCCATTATACTTATACATCATCCTCAACGATCAGGTCCCGATACGTCGCTGGACTGTCTCTCCTATTTGAGCATAATTTGTTCAGTGCATTTGAAGCCTTAGCAAAATCACAGTTTCAAATGCAGGAGCTTTCCTGCTTCAATGAAGTCACATAACCTGAAAGTTCTGAGATTATGAGAATCTGAATCCTATGTTTGGAGCAGAGAGAGAGATGTCCTGATCTTTCTGCTGGCAGGCCTTCCAAATATGTCCTGTTCCGGCAGTCTCAATGTAGGAATCCACAAATGGAAAGATTGTTTGTGTCTGGCCATCCTTGTTAGTCTCATCATACTCAACAGACATCACAATTCTTGAATGTTGAGTGGATGAACGTGGTGGTCCGAATGCATCTTCCATGTTACTAGCACCATCTTGAAAGCTGGCACAGGCTGAAGGCTTTCTAACAGCACATTGAAGGCCTTCATGAAATCCTAAACTTTGCCTCTTTAGGGCATTTGACAGAACTGATAGTTGCCCTTTAGATTTCTTGCAAATATTGACTTCTTGCAAGCCAATCCTCGACTTGATCCGTTCTTTGATTCTTCCGTGTTTTCTTTGCATGGCAGAAACTGGTAAGACGCCGGGATAGTAAGGCGAGGGAGCCGGATCCATAGACTGCAAGACAGAGCCAGTTGGCAAAGGACTGAACATGCAAAAACCATCGGGTGGATAAGGCACTGAAGAATTCATTACATGGCCCAGTGTACATGATTGGCTATTTCTCAACTGTGCTGCCTTTTCTGAGACATCAAAACACAATGGTTGTGGGATCAGAGAAGATCTTCGAGCCCAGGAAGACTGACCGTCGAGGTCTGGATGCATGAAAGGAAATTTGATGGCTGATATTGGAGAACAGTGAAGATTCTGCTTGTTTTTCAGCTGAATAGAACTGGGGCTCATATTGGAACATAATTCCTGATGAGGAGCTGATGCTTTAAATAGCTCGAAGTCGAGCTCCGAGAACAATGACTTGCTGTTGTGAACTCCAGAAGGATAATAATTATGACCACAATTGTATGATGTTTGAGGGAGTGCATACTTGTTTTTTGAACTGTGATTGACTGTTACATCTGATGGATGATACAAAGTTTCCTTCAACTCCACAAGGGATGGCTCATGCTGAAAATGAAGCTCATCTATCATCTGCTTATCCTTCCACATACCTTCATCTTCAAATCCTTGAATGTTTCTCCCACCCACTTCAAACTCTTTACCCATCAACCGCATTGTTGACTGATATTTCTCATTTTTCTGGACCTGATTATCGCCTCTGCATATGGTTTTCCCGGAATTGTGATAGGGATGATAACTCATTACAGGAAAACCGAAATCCGGATTAGCCTTTTCACTTGGAGATTCATTGATGACCAGTGTTGAAGGAATAACAGCAATGGCATTCTCCTTCACATAGCTCTCCACAGGGAACAGGTTCAACTGGCGGCCTCTCGGGGATGTTCTACTGTTCAAGCACTTTGAAACAGCATTGTTCGGCATCTGGTTAGCCTCCCTCTCGGCACTTGAATTCAGCATGATCAGCTCACCCTGTGAGTTGAGAGGCAATCCCACAAACTCCTCATTTCCAGTCTGCCTGCCAAAAGCCTGCAGCTGTTTATCAATGGCTGTCTCTTCTGAAGAAGCTTGAGTTGGTTCGTACATTCTTTTCATGTTTGACAGGTGAGACATTGGATATTCCTCCAAGCACAGAGGAGGAAATATGGAACTAGGAGTCCCTAAATCATTACTCAGTCTCCTGCAGGTAGTGTTTGATGAGGTCGTTATCACCTCGACATCCTGGCTGTCGTCGCGAGGCATGCGAAGAAATCCAGGATGACAGACATCCACTGCATTATGCTGAGCATCATCTCTGAGGTCATGGTCAGCCCACTGCTGGTTACCAGCATCTATTTCCTTTCCAACTCTTGCAGAAGTTTTCGAGCTACTTGAATCGTTCCCTACAGCAACAGCACAGTCAACACTAGCCATACCAGAGCCACAATCCTTTTGCAACTCGAAACACGATTGAGATGGTTTTTGACTCGGCCTAAGGAGTTCATCATTCTCCAAGAAAGTGACATGTTTGTTTACATTCTTAGTGGCACGGCCATTCAATTGAACTGCCTTCTGCTTAAGACACTTCTTTGACTGCTTTAAGGAAGATTCTTTTATCCGATTCTTTAAAATACCACGCACCGGAAGCTCTGAATGTTGATCTTCTTCAATCAAACTAAAACCTTTACTCGGCACAAACTTCTTATATTGCAGCCTTGGTTTCCTCTTGAGGTTAGATACACAGTCTTGAATCTCATTGTCCAGTTCCTTATTGCTTGACGAACTCGAGTTCCGAGTAGCTTTTTCTTGAGTATGCTGTTTAAAACAGTTCTGAAACAATGCAGTTCACACAGAGTTAAATTGTGTTGCTTTTAATTCTCAACAAGTATCAGACCAAAACATGTGTGGCAAACAACACAAGAATGTAATGAAGTTGTTGACAACATGTGTTGCCATCTATGCTATATATATCTATCATGATTTAGTCTTTTCATAGCTATTCTTGGGCCTTTCCAGAAACCATGTGAACCCACAGAAAAGTTGAGCCTTTGCAAGTACAACTTCTCTTCTGTCTAACCAGAAAAATCTTATTAGTACACTGTGACCGTATAAAATATGAATACTACACAGTGAGTGGTGATCTATTTGATAGCTTCTCCATTTAGGCCTATTATTTTATGTGTCAACTTGAACACAAAGGCTCTAACTTTTAACTTCTATATTAGACAAGGCCCACAAAAGATTAGTGCACGCATCCACCACTATCTACATTGCTACTTTCCTTCAAGATTGTATCATTGGAGACACTCTCTTTCTAATCCAAGAAATATAGCTCACTACATAAAATATCAAATGCTGTCTGCTGCAGTTTCCCTTCAATATTCAATTAGAATCACACATTCCATTAATTCTTAAGCCTTACTACTCATACCAGGATCATGATCATCTTTAAACCACTGCCTTCAATTCAGTTGTGTCAGAAAAGCTGTAAATTTGGTGATCTAAAGCCCCCTTCAATTTCCACATTAATATTTTCCCACAATATAATGGAACAACTATATCATCCATGTTTGCTCAACACCTCACGAATCTCATTGATTGCTTAATAAAAGGATCCCACAATACATCAATTTTCCATAGGTCGGGTAGCTTTCATTACTCGGGTCGCTAACAATCTCATTCACTCAATTAAAAGCCCACATCATCTTTGAAAGAACCTTGCTTAAGAAAGGCAGTTCATTCAAGCATTGAGTAAGATTGATTAGCGCTACAAAAAGGGCCTAACACAAACAGTGTTCCTTAAATTCCAACAATGAGAGAACTGGATAAAAATATATAAATTAAAAATTTGAGCAATCGAAATGGCCATAGATGCCACGACAATGATTGCTCAGGAGAAAACATACGCAAACAGTAGAAAAAAAAACAGCATAATTAATGTACAACGATTTCAACCTCATAGAATACTTGTGTCCAATTCGTACAGCACAGCTGGAGTGCCATGGCCTCCTCCCTAAGTTGCTCTAATCTTCCTAATTAACAAGAGAACCACATTCTCTCTCTTTTATTTTTTATTTTTTAGTTTTTTCTTAACTTTTATCTCTTTATGCTAAATCTCATCGCCACGCAAACAAATGGAACAGTGATAAGCTTTTGCTTTCATCTTCAAAGCTATACAGTCTCTCAACCAGCTTTTTCAGCGGTTGATTGGCACAACGTTAAAAGGGACCATATTTGCAGAAAATCATAATCAAAGAGTCCAGCTAGAATAATTCAAGAAACTGTTTTGGCCCTTTATATTTTATGCTCACAGCGAACGTTCGAGATCACAAATTCATGCTACTTCACAATCAAAATAGAGTCAAATTTAGTATATATATAAATGATAAATACTGTTTACCTTGTCTGAAACACCGATCCCATCGCCACCTCGTTTCTCCGCCGCCTTCTTCCTCTTGATTTTCTTGACTACTCTCATCGCCTTGCTCAATATGACATCTGTATTATTCATTTTCTTCTTCTTCCTCATTCGATTAATTCCCACATTATGAGAGCTGCGAGATGCATCTCCTCCTTCTTCCACTTCATCCGCCTCCTCCTCCCAGCTTATAGCTCGCTTAACCGGCGGCGCCACCGCGAAAATCTCTACAATTGACCTCTTCTTCGTAGCCCTCATTTTTCCCTTTAAAGATTTGACTTTTACTACTTTCACGCTTTCTTCAGCACCCTCAGAATCCCTATCTACATTTCTTGAAGATGTTTCTCCTCTTTCCAACACCTTTTCCGACTTCTTCTCAGATCTTCTGATTTTCTCAGCCGTTTCTGAATGCAAAAGCTGGAGCTCATCGAGCCACCATGTGAATCTCTTGACGACGATGGAAGGGAGCAACGATTTCACAGTTTCTTCACCGAAAGCTTCATCGAACGGCCAGCAGTTCACCACGTTCACACTTCTCATCCTCGAAGTGTATTCCCTACGAAAGAAATGGTCGATATATCACTAGATAAACGCATATCAAGAAAGCCCAGATGAAAGAAAAGCAGCGAAATCAACACTATATAACGAGACTCACCGTATGGAAAAACCCCCCTTCATCTCTCCCGCTCCTCTAGAGAGAGATTGAGGATGTGAGAGAAGGAAAAAGGGAAAGGCGAGCGACTGTACTACTACAAATAGATAGGCAAATAAATTAAAACACAAGAAAATCAATCTGTGAAATTAAACCCCACAGCAACCTAGAGAGAGAAGCCACGCCACTTGAAGCGCAATCAAAAATCAGACGACAACAGTTTCAAAATAGACGCACAAGAAAGAAAAAGAAGAACCCAAGTAACAGATTTTGGAAAGAGAGAAGGGAGTGGAGTTGTTAGAGAGAGGGAGCGTTTGCCGGTGGAAAGGTGAGGGAGAGGAGTGGTGTAAGTGTAAATCCCCATTTTCAGCGTTCCCTATTGCAGTAGACTGAAAGTGACCAATCAGACCCACCCCAAACAGTATAAAAGTGCTCAATCTCGTTTACCTCAATAATCAAATCTCAACCCTATGCTATCAATTATCCAAATCCTATTTCAACTTTTTCTTTTTTTCCAAACCATGAACCTGCGATACATACTGCACTTTTCTATCTCCTTATTTTCTACCTGCTTGCTTCAATACAAATAGTAGAAATGAGACCAAGATTCGTATATGTAAGTAAATACCTAAGTAATGGGTACTAGCTAGCTAGCTTAGCTGCATCATCCACAAAAGAGATGCTATCCATGACCATTGGTACGAGAAGTAATTCATTAGTGGAGAGAGAGAGAGATTCATAAGAAAGATTTATTACTATTGAGGTTTTGGTAAAATAATAAGTAATACTCCCTCCGTCCCGGCTGAATTGTCCCGGGTTGACCGGGCACAATAACCAAGGAATGTGAGTGTAAAGTAAGTTGAGTGGAATTAATATTTTATTGTTGAGTGTGAAAAAGTTTCCTTTTTAAGTAATGGGACAATTGAGGTGGGACGGACGAAAAAGGAAAGTGGGACAATTGAGGTGGGACGGAGGGAGTAATAGTTAAACAAACAAAGTAAGTATGAAGACAAGGCAATCTAGACTAGGGATGTCAATCGGGCTAACTCGTTGGGTTTCGGGCTAACCCTATCGGGCTGCGGGCTATTCGGTCCGGGTTGAATCGGGCTGAATTTTTATCGGGCTAAAAATTATTGAACCTAACCCTAACCCACCGGTTTTCGGGCTGACCCGTCGGGTTGGCAATATTTACGAGTTTATTTTTGTAAAGATTTTCTTAAAATATTTTAACAACCCCTAAAACAAAATAAAAAAAGAAAATGATGAACCAACATAAATAAAAGACTTCAAATAACAATATCTTTGCAAAAAAATAGTGATAAATGGATAATCATAGTTTGAAAAGAAAAAAAAACATCAATCCTTATATACCAACTAATTTAAGTAATAGAAGTACATTTCTCAACATATAAAATGATAAAATAATGATTAAAAAATTAAATATAGCTTTCACTTGGGTGAACATAACAACGAGTGGCTAAAGGTTCTTGAAAGGAAGAAATGAGTAGGTACGCTAATTTGGAGAGTGACGAGTGGAAGACAGTATAAGAGGAAGAAATGAGAGATTTTTCGATTTGAGGGTAAAGGACTACGTCATTGGGAGAGATTGATGAGATTTTGTGTGACGGAAAATTAGGTATATAATTAATGGGTATAGTAGGATATAAATAATATTAGAAATAATAAATAATAAATTATTAAATATATTATTAAATATTGCCGAACCTACGGGCCGACCCGCAACCCACCGGGCTCAGCCCGTTCGGGCCGCCAACCCGTCGGGTTCAACCCGTTCGGTTAAAAATAATTTCGGGTTGGAAATTTCTTACCCTAACCCGCAATTTAGCCCATCGGTTTTGGGCCGACCCATCGGTTTCGGACTTTATTGACATCCCTAATCTAGACAAAAGATGAGTTCAGCATTGTGTATTTAATTACTGCCAGATTGCTCCACTTCTCATTTATTTTCTTTTGGATAATTCTTTACTTTAATATATCAAACAATTTTGAGATTTATTTTAATTTTCGTTCTATTAGAGAATGATATTTTAATATTTGACAAATTAGAGAAACTTAGCCTATATTGTCATATTATGGAATTTAACCTCAATATTTATTTTTATTAGTTAAAAATATTATTATGTGATTTACGAGATTAAAATATGATAAGTCAAACGTTATAAAATTATAATTATGAATTAATCAATTTTAGTAATATGAAACGAAGGTTTTCTTTTTATTTTGACAAAAAAAACTCATAATAATTACTAATACTTTTCATCTCAATTGTTGATATAAATTAATAATTCAAACTGCTCAAATTCATTTTTATTTAGTGTATATTTTTTTAACACTGAATCTCATCTATTTATATATTTATGATTTCAGTATTATAATATAACTAGTATTTCATCTGTGTATTGCACGGACGAACCAGCTTGAGTTGTAGTTTGTATCCATGTTTACTCATTTCAATTTTAATTCAAAATTTAAATAATATTTATATTTATTATATAAAAACGTGAGCATGAAAATATGAAATAACCAAAATTCAAAACTTATATATATACATCATTTTAAATAAATATTTTTTATATAATTAAGCGATTTATAAGAAGAAATGCAAGATGGTTATGTCGGAAAATGGTTGTGTGGATAAAATAAAATAATAAAAAATCAAATTGAAGATATAAAGTAATGAATGATTTATTTTTTTTAAAAAAAATAAATAAAATAATTGTTGCAATATGGACCGTTATATTATTTCTATTTTTAAATAAATAAATATTTTTATAGTACAAAATAACATTAAATATGAATAGTATATGGATAGTATTATTAAATGGGTGGGATAGTTATTAGGACTATTTTTTTAATATATAAGTAGATTAAGATATACTAAAAAATATATAAATTCACGTTGTAATGGTATCCTTGTTGCATGTACCTAGAATATTGCAATATCATTTTCCAAAGCCTTCGTCTTCCTTTTACTTTCCTCTCACACATTTCTCTATTCCATTAATTATTTTAAAGTTTCAATTTTCCTATCAACTAAACACCTACATGGTGTTTTGATTTGAGCAGTTAATCTACCCAATTACAATTTATTCTAATTCTATTATTGTCGTAAGAGTCATGTCAGGCCTTGAATCTTGATGAAGAAGAGGATTTGATTTCAATGAACCTCCACAAAATTGCTCAAATGATAAATAAATAATGTATTTTAGGTATTTTTCACGTTTATAAAAATATCACTAAAACAGCTCATCATGTAGCATAATATAGTATACATATCTCGCAGTCGATGACTAGAAGATTTGTTTTCCAAACTGGCTTGTTGATATAGTTAGTATTGATGAAATTTAATATATAAAACTTTTTATGAAAAAAAAAAAAAAACAAACACCTACATAGTGCATTATGCACACATATAGTTTGCATTCCATCTCGAGTAGAATGCATTAAAAAACATACTAGGATTTATAATGATATCATTAATTAATAGAATACCATGCATTAGGGGTGTGCATGGTCCGGTTTGGCCAGTTTAAGGGGCAAAATACGGATCAAACCAATATGTACGGTTTGAAATTTTTACAAACCAAACCAGCCAAATAATTATTTCAAACCAAACCGGTCAAACCATATTAAAATGGTTTGGTTCGGTTGGTTTAAACAGTTTGAAGATTATTTAACTAATAATATTACAAAAAATGAAACTTGTATATCAATTTTATTATTAGAAATTAATGAAAGAATGATACACAAAATAAAACTAATATACGCTTGTCATTAATTATAAATATGAGATAAGTAATAAATAAATAATATTATGATTACAAGAAACAATTAAATATAAGTTGATTTATAGGGTTACAATTCGAAAGAATATAAGCATCGGACATATATATCAATATAATTAATATTTTAGCTTTCTATCAAATAATATTTTGTTATTATTATTATATTTAAAATTATATTATTTATACGGTCGGTCTAGCCGAAATATCAGTTTCATCCTTCAAATAGTCGATCAAACCAAATCATTCGATTTGATATTTTTTAAATCAATACGGCCAATCATTTTTCTCAAACTAGCTAAACCGGCCAAATTAATTAGATTTTGCCAATTTCGGTCAAATCTTGCACAGCCCTACCAATACCATGCATGTATGAATATGCATAATGATGATGATCATGCGTATGCATGTTATGATAGTAGACAACCGCTCCATAGGAGGAGCAGACTGTTGGGCCCCACCCGACAACACCCATATGTCCCATTTAATAACGACAACCTATGAACTCAATGCTTTAATTCTTCTATTTCCATTATTTTTTGCCCCTTTACCTTGTTCATATTGAAAATGAAGAATACTAGTATTAATTTCTCACTCTATTAGAAGAGAAATATAAGACTATCATAAGATAATTAATTTAGTTCATTATTTTCTATCAATGTGTGACATATTTAAAACTTACACTCTTTCCCGTGCAACGTAAAACTGTTTCTTTTCTCAAACGGTCGATAATCTTATTATTGAAGGTTTATATTATTATAATTGAACTGACTTTGATACTACATTAAAACTCAACTCTTTCTTACAATTAAAGAAGATACCTCACCATTATAGGGTGAATTAAATATGATACACTTTTAACAAACACCATTAGATTACTTTAATCTTCATGTAATGTATTCCACATGCATGCCTCGGTACATTTCATTTATCAAAACTCTATATATCAGATTTTTTTTTTTTTTTATATTATCACAAAAATATATTCCAAACCCCTATAATAGTTTGATATTTGAGTGAATATTAGCATATAGCCATATAGTAACTTTTACAATTTAATTACCATAAAGTAGAATCATTTCCTTTCACAAAAGTGAATGATGGGTTTGATTTCTATTCCTTCCACCCCCAACTAGAAACGAATGAAGAAAAGAAAAAAAAGTCATTCATATGGTTAATTTTGTCCAATACTATGATTTTACTATTAATAAAAATTTGGGAAATAAAAATAAAAAACATTAATAGTAAAACAATCATATGACATCCTTCGGAGGTTCTCTACCTATTTACCAAAATGCTCAAATTGGAATGCATTTTGAAAAAGATAAAAAAGTAATTATTTGGGATTTATATTTTTTTCGTTAATATTGTAATGTAATTAAAAGGTGTTAGTTGTCCCTCAAGTAATGTGATCCAATTGTAAAAAGTAACTATTTCTTAATATATGTAAAAGACGAACCATATTGAATATAAATGGAGTTGAATGTATTTTTCTGAATTAATTAAAATAATGTTGGAAGATATTTTCAAGGTAATGTGAATAACACATTATAGTCATCAACATGACTTATAAATAACCTAGGTGCCAAAAAAAGAAAAAAAAAGGGAGAATTATATCCTAATGTTGACATATTAGAAATTTTATCCCAACTTTTTTATATCATAGAATTTATCATAATTTTTTATTTTTGTTAGTAAAAGAATACCTTAACTGATTGATAATATTAAAAATACACGGAGTCGCGTTATTGAAACACAAATTATAGTTATGAATTAATTAATCAAAATAATGTGTGATATAACGTATTTTTAATATCTTCAGTCACCTAAGGTGTTTTTAACTAATAAAAGTAAATATTAAGGAAAAATTTCACAAATAAACCGGTTGGGAAAAATTTTCATTATTTATTATACGTTAAGATATAATTCCCTAAAAAAAAAAATAAGATCAACTTTATAGTTTTTCCTTTTCTATTTTTTTTTTAAAAATACCTCTCACTTAATTTGATAATGTATTTCTGAAAGCCATAGACTTGAATGCAATTTTAAGATTTTCTTAAATAGAAGAGATGAATTTAAGATCGAAATCAAGATTCTTTATCAGGGCTATATCTGTATACGACGAGATGATATGCTATTTTTAAAATCTTGATTTGATGTGCTAAGCTATGATCAATTGTGTTTTTTTCTTACAAGCAATCATTTTCTTTATTTCTTTTTTCTGGTTTTTCTATATGAACTGTTTATTATAAATAAAATGGATAAAGTTGGTAAGTCCAAGGTTAGTAATGAAATAAAATAAAAATATTATTAAGAGAGTGGAAATGATTGATTAATATTTGATAAGGGACTACAACCCTACATGCCATCATCTCAATTCCCACCATGTTTAGGGAGCTATTTCTCTTTAGCACTTTTTTTAAAAAATAAAAGTTTTATATATTAAACTTCATCAACACAACCTACATTTAATCCGGGAAATTAGATTTTCAACTCGTCGGTTGTGAGATATGCACACTATATTATGCTACATGATGAACTATTTTAGTGGCACTCCTATAAGCGTGATAAATACCTAATATATATTCTTTGCTTGTCATTTGAGTAATGTTACGGAAATATCAAATCCTCTTTTCATCAAGGCATGACATAACTCTCACGATAATAATAAAATCTAAGTAAATTGTAATTGGGTAGATCATCTGCTCAAAAACAAAACATAACACCGTATAAAATAACAATGAGTACTTCTCCCCACGAACAAGATCCTGAGTGTGATATTGGTTGAGCAAGTGATTTCTCTTACCACTTACCACTACTGTTGTATTCATTTGTCCTCATTTCTAAGACTACCCCCAACGGCAGCCTCCCCATTAGGTCAGGGGGAAACGGACAAAACCAAGAAGCAATTAAAAAAAGAAAAAATTGGATGAATAATGTGATTTGATGCGCCCCAGTTTGCCTCAGATTGTTCAGCCGATCTCAAGCGCCCCATTCTCTCACCTCAAAATTACACACATGCATGCATAACTGATGCTTTATATATCTATATAATTTATAATTTAAATGGTGTATACATTCAATAATTATTAAAAACTTATCAATAATTCATAACAAAAAATTGCAATTAAAATTTTTTAGTAATTAATTATCGTAATTTTTATTTTCAATTAAATATAAATTTTTAATTGGTAATAATTTATTTATTTATTCACAATTTTAAAATAATTGCTAAATTTTATATTATTGAAAGAGATAAAAAATAATATTTTAATTAAAAAGTTAGATTGAGTTGGGTCACTAATAGGAGAGATAAATGATATTAGATTGTAAGTTGTGTAGTGGATAAATAAAAATAAATATTTTATTAGATAGTTGGGTCATAATCTGATTACTGATGAAGATAGGCTAACAGCTTCTTCAGTTTTCACAGATCTAGAAAACATGTTGTAATACATTAACTTCTCTTTAATTTTGTACACTCGAATAGCATTATAGCAATCATATATTTAATTAGTTTTACAGTCGATGTACATGTGAGCCATTAGTGTAAGAGTGAGAAACCAATCGGAATTTAAACACCACATTCCCAAATTTTGATCAACTTTCAGTCGTCGACATCTAGGTTTTGATGTTTTGGGCTTTTTCTTGTTTTACAGCAAAAACCAACTCAGATTCGTACAACTTTGCTATAAAAAAAAAAAAAAAATCAGATTCGTACATTTGTGTATGTAAAAGATTGTTTGCAAACAAGAAAACGGTTCCAAAATGCTTTAACTTCTCGTCTTCTCCTCATAAAGTAAGATTTTTTTATTCATAATATATATATATCTATAGGGGAGTGATCATATGAGAACCATAGTTACCATGTGAAAATAAGAACAAATCTCGTCCATCCAAAATATGAAATCAACAGCTGAGATTAAATTTCTTCCGTGTTTCATTATTATATGTATTAACTTTCATTATTGTAAAATGAGGGGTAATTTTGTACTTAATGAATTCAAATCTTTTTAGAATCTGAATTTAAATCTTGTGATCTTTCTTTCCTTTGCGATTTGCGATTTGCGATCTTCATTCCTTCTGTGATTATATATTTTCTTCATTCATTCTCTCTGTGAAATTTGCTCGCCATCGTCTGCGTTCGTTATTGTTTGTGTTCGTCGTCGTTTGTGTTCGTCATCGTCGTCGGCGAGTTATGGATCCTTTGAAAGGTAAGAATTGATAAATTTCATCTGTTACGTAATAGAATCAGTTATTTTCTGTTCCAGATTACGGTGATAGAATCGAAGATTCATTGTATGGGTTAATGATGATTTGTTTCCAGATTTTGAATTAGGTTTCGTAGATTGCTGTTTATGGTTTGGTGTTTTCACTCTTAATTGTTTAATTTGAAGATGTGCATTATATATCGTTATGAATTGCATTATATATTTGTAGTACTTATGTTATATCTGAAAGAGTTACGTACTTTCAAATTTGTTTTGTATCTGCATTATATAATGTTATGGCTTGCATTATTGTTTTGTAATAGTTGCATTATATGTGAGCCAGTTATAATTAGATTGCGAAGGTTCTGTTCCGTTATCAGAATTCATTATATAGTGTAAATACATGCATTATATAGTTATGAATCTTGCATTATATATTTGTAGTACTTAGGTTATATTTGAAAGAGTGATTATTAGTGTACGTACTTTCAAAAAAAATTTATATCTGCATTATATAATGTTATGGCTTGCATTATTGTTTTGTAATAGTTGCATTATATGTGAGTCAATTATAATTAGTTTATGGAGGTTCTGTTCCATTATGAGAATTCATTATATAGTGTAAATACATGCATTATATAGTTATAAATCTTACATTATATGTTATAAGTTTCAAATTTAATTCATGTTTTTTTCTGTACAGATTCGTTTATTCCAAAGTGTGATAACACAGCACCAAGCAGATGTAGAAGATAGGTGATGTGGTGTGCCTTGTTGGCAATGAGAGATTGTTGAGATCTTGGAGGCTCACCATCTCTCACAGACTAAGCATCCCTTGGCCAAAGCCTTCATTGACCTCAACTATCTCTTTACATCAACTCTGTATAAGATTGAGAGCTAACTATGTTGAGATTGATGATTGATGATAATTGAGGAGGTTCTGTCCCTTGTTTGTTCCACAACGGATTGTATTGCTATTATTGTATTGTTATTTGTCAACCCTCATTCTTGAAACTTGTGATGTTTCTAGAAGAGGTTCAATGAGTGATTGTAACTTGTTTTAATTCATATTTAATTATAATTTTATTCGCACGCCACAATTTACGTTGCTTTTGCACATTTATTTTTAATTAATTAAAGAAGAAAAAACACATTGAAATTATATTAACATATTTTTTAAGTTCAACATATAATGATATATAATGATAATATTTGTAGTATATAATGATAGTCCATAAACTATATAATGCAGGTCTGCTTTGTTTGATGAAACCCACTGTTTTGAATTATATTAACATTGTTGGTCCCGGATATCAGGGTATACTTTGGCAGCGGAAAATACGTAAGTTCGTTTCTTGCACTCTGCTGGTTACACAGCTGACTGGGACCTTGTCAGCTGGTAAGTCAACTGGCAACTGAGTATTCAGCTGACTGGCAACTGGCTGGTCAGCTGATGACTCAGGACTTAGCTAATTTTAGAGTCGAGTTTGCACAGTTATAAACTGGTTTCAGTTATACTCCAGCACTTGGGTGCTGGGTTTTAAATCAGTAAGTAAATGCTGAAAGCAGTAAATAACAAGGATATTTTATAGTGGTTCGATCAACTGATCTACGTCCACTCTCCAGTCGAAGCACTGGAAATTCACTAAAGAGTGCAATCTGGTACAAGAGATCCTACGATCTATTTCCAGCTGGTAGATGCCTCGTCTACCAGTTCACTGGATCAACCGCTCCCGGTCCTTGTCCTTCTTCAACTCTTGTCAGCTGGATGGAGTGCGAGCACGTCACTTCAACCTCCACCGGTACCACTGACGACGTGGGTGTTTAGTTCTCCCAAGAACTTGACTCTTGCTGGCGGCAAAACTGCCCGTAATAACTCTGGAGTTGGCTGGCTCAAGAGCTGCTATGTTCTTCCTCGGAATGAGAAAGAACACCAAATGAGATCAATAACTCACAAGCTAGAAGCTTGGAGTCTCGTGTTTGAATAAATCAACACACGGATAAGCTTTAAGAAAAGCCTCGAAAGACTGCTTGTTCGCTGATATGAATGCGTTTGAGCTTTCGGTAGGTCAAGAGTGTTAAGAGTGGGCAAGAGTATTGAATGCTGTTGGATCTCACGTATTTATAGACGTGAGATTCAGATTCAAATACTAGCCGTTTGGACACATCCGGAAAAGTCTCTGTCCTCGCATGTCCTTCTGCAGGCGGCAGGTAGGAATTTCCGGAAAGCGCCATACCTTTGGTCGCTTTATCTGACACAGATCTCTTTGTGTCAGAACGACTCTATTCGTCAGTACGAGGAATCGGAACTGGTAGTCTTGAACTGATAGACTTTAAGGTATCCTCCTTAAAGTCATACCCTGTCAGTTACTTCATCAGACGAATCTTCTTTTTGTCTCTACGTCTTCAGGAGAGCGAATCTTCAATTCTGCTGATAACCTCCGACTGGTAGATCATACTGGTGATCTTGTGCTGGCAGTCTCTGCTGGTGACTTTCCTTAGCACAATCAAGGTCTACCAATTCGTCTGATGTTATCTCTTGGAATCTCCCGTGACTGGTGGCTTCACCGCTGGTGAATAGTGTCAGCCAGAACACATATTCTGCTGGTAAGATCTCTCAGCCTCCTGCTGGTGAAATCTTCCCAACTGGTGAATAGTGACCAGTCAATAGCTCAACTCTATGCTGATGAACAGTGTCAGCATGAGTCTTCGTCAGCCGCTTGCTGGTGAGACTTCTCTCAACTGGTAAGCACATCTCATGCTGGTGAACAGTAGCCAGCATGAGTCTTGATCAGCTGCGACTTACAACTCAAAATACCTATACAGGACTTTACATTTGAAACTAGAGCTATTCTAGAGACAAACTGACGCTGGTTGGACTTAGGATTTGATCCACCAAAACACCAAACTAGAATCTAAGCAAGTATCTACTGGGGATCAAACGCCAAACGCCAAATTTCCCAACAAACATATTTTTTAAGTTCAACATATAATAATATATAATGATAATATTTGTAGTATATAATGATAGTCCATAAACTATATAATGCAGGTCTTTGCTTTGTTTGATGAAACCCACTGCTTTGAATTATATTAACATATTTTTTAAGTTCAACATATAATGATATATAATGATAATATTTGTAGTATATAATGATAGTCCATAAACTATATAATGCAGGTCTGCTTTGTTTGATGAAACCCACTGCTTTGAATTATTACACATGTTAATAATATTTGTGTATTCGTGTGAAATTAGAGGGATAATATATAATGATAGTATCTTCTCTATATAATGATAGTTTGTGAACTCTATAATGCATGTAAGTTGTATGTGTATTAAGAAGGTTATTCAAGGGCGAATTTTAATTATAGGCTAAAAGACTAAATTGCCCTATAATGCAGGTTTTTGGGGAAAAAATGCCCGCGTTTTTTTATTAAATCTGGATTGTTGATTGAGCGAGATCTACGGCCGAAAATGGTTCTTATTTCTTATGGTAAGAGCAGTTCTCACTGGATCACATCCCTATATCTATATATATATATATATACTTACATAATATAATTAATAATTATAGATCAAAGGCAGAACCAGTTGCTGTTTTCCAGTAGAAGAATCAAAATGGTCAACCAACCTTTGTTCTAGTTGAATTTTGCGAATGAGGCAAAAAAAAAAAAAAAAAAATTTGCACTGAAGTTAATCAATCATATGAATTCTTCAATATTTATAAAGACAATTGAAAAATACAGCTTTCAATATAGAATTTTAATAGAGCAAAAATCTATTCTAACAATTTGGTTAAATGTAGTTTAGTAAATAACAACCCTTATGAAAAACTCAAAAAATAGCAAAAGTTCTTTTTCATCAATTTTTCTTCCATAAATACCCTTCAATTATTTCTCTTTTATTTATTTTAATTATAATTATTTTTATTTCTAATATTTCCATATCTTTTATTTCTAATACACATTTCTAATTCTAAATTGTAATAAAAACATTATATTTTATCATTTATCTCTGTAACTACTGTTTTTAATTCTTGTATTTGTTTATTTAGTTGTGTCATTTGATTATCTGAATGTAATGTTTGTCTTTTTAGTGGTTCAGACCATTTATTCTGGCTTATACTACTTGTACTAGCTTTTGATTGTTCTATAATACTTTTTGAGATTGGTGTATTATTTTGAATTCTTTGAGATGAACTTCGTGAATGAATTTTTGTAGGCTATTATCTTTTTTTATTACAGTAATTGTAGTACTTAATAGTTCGTCTGTATATATTCTATCTCTATATTGAAAAATTATACTTAAATTACTATTGGTTAATGCATAAGATACTTTGTAACTTACAGTAAATGGTATGTCTAAGGATTTCACTAAATTTTTTTTTTTCAAAATTGCATCGGACTCCAATTGCATCACTAAAGGTTTGTGTTTGGAAAGGAATTCCATATTGTAATGCAACATTGAATTTAATGATATCAAAACCTAGATTGCCATCTATTTCACCTATAATTTTTTCTTTTTCATTTGTAATTCTATTATCAACAATTTGTAATTGTACGGGTGAATATATTCCTGTGAAATAAGTAGATTTTAGTATTATTTGTATTATTCCAATATGTATGTATCCTAATTTCTTCTAATCTCTTTTAGGTATTTTTTCTTTTATTTTTTCTTTATTCATTATGTATGCTTGGAATTCATAATTTGCTTGATTCATGTATACTAATGATTCTCCACTCATTAATCCATAGTAAACTATATTTTCTCGATTTAATATATTTGATATTCTTTTATTAAATGTTGGGATTTCTATACTTTCTTTGGAATTAAGTGTTAATTCTCTTTTTTCCGTACTTTATTTATTATTTTTTATCGAATATTATATCAGACAAATATAATCCAATTGATTATGTTTTTATTGTTTCTTTTATATCTTCTTTATCTTTTTGCTATTGCCTCGAGTTTTCTCCTTTTTCAAAGATATTCATAGTAATTGTTTAATGTTTTCTTTATATAAATTTATTCGTGGGATTTTAAATTTTTCACCTTGTATTTTTAGTATTAATTCTTTACTTTTTATTTTATAATTAAAGTTTTCTAGAAAATCTATCCCATATTATTTCTTTTTGTTCTTGTTTAGATCTTCCATCAATTGGTATTTCTATTTTTACTGAAAGTGTTTTACTAAAAATAATATTAACAGATGTATATTTAGTGTTTCGTAATGGAGTTCCTTCGAGAGTAATATATGTTACTTCTGGATATAAATCATAAATTTCTGTTGCTAGATCTTCACTTATAAAACTTGTAAAAGATCCTGTGTCTATTAATGCAATAACTAATTTTTTATTTATACTTGTTAGTATATGATATTGATTATAATTATTATTATCTAATTTAACTTATATGTTCTTCATATCATTTATTACTATGTCGGGCCTGCTATATGCTGTCACAGCGATATAGGTTGCCACTTTGACATTTCATGCTTGATATGTTGAACTTTGTAAAAGAGTTTTGTGATTTCATACTTGAAATGTTTCTTGTTCAAGATCTCAAGATCAATTTGGCAAAATAGCTTCTTCGTTGTAGCGTTCTTCAGATCCGCCAGAGATCATATGTAGAGAAAGAAACTTATAATATATGAAGGATATATTACAATAGAAAGTGTGTCCTCTCCTAATGAGAGCCACATTATTTATAGGCGACGAAAGGTCTGTCTTTTACATAATTACCCTTGGAGGGGTACCACTAGGGTACCACTAAACAGTAGAATCTAATAATTTACATAGTAATTACAAAAGGAAAGAAACAAAATGACAGAAATGGTGATGTCTTTTCACATCTTTTTTTCTTCTATTGTCTCAAAGTCTGCATCGCCGTCGGTGTTTGGTATACAAATGCTACAGGCATGATCTCCAGGAAATTCTTCTACTAGTCTGGTACAAATTTCTTGTTTTATTTATGGGGTGTATTCAAAATCAATAGCTTGTAGATCTCTTAAGAATTTCTCTATATATTTTTGACTTTGAGTGTCAACTTCTTTTTCTCGTGCTTGCATGCTCCATATAATTACTAATTTTGAGATATAATTTGTTCGTGCCTTGATCTTAATTCCCCGTAGTAGTATCAGAACATAATTATTCAAGAATTGTTGTATGATATCTTCGTGCTTTGTTTCTCCAATAGTTGGGTAGTTCTGATTACTTACTCCTATCTGGCATAGTTGTATAGCTATTTGTCTAACTTGTCCTGCTTGTTCTCCTTCTTCGAAGAATAGTGGGTATGTTGCAAATATCTTCAAGAATCTTTCTCTTTGCTTTATTACTCCTGAATGATATTGCTGGATAGCCTTCTTCATATAGTTTGGAAAGTATCGAAATATATCCATGTTTCTGAAGTATATTGTACTTATGAGTCCGCTTTGGAACATCATATATGTCTTAATTGGATCTGCTTCTGGTAAAACGATTGCCTTGGGCCCTTGAAATTTGCCTTCAGTAGGGTATATGCTTGAGAGTTTGTCTGTCGTTGTGTAGTTAATCAAGAAATTATATTCTTGATCAAAAATTAGTTTGGTTAGTTTTGTTAGTTCTTCCTGTTCTTGTTCAGTAGGGATAAAATTTATTGTTAGTGGTTTGTTATTAGGGATTCGCCCTCAACTTGCCATTCTTGATTGAAGTGGTTGTCCTATCATTGCTGCTTTTGCTGCATAAGTACTTCGGTACTCTGTTAGTGCATTTTTTGCTTCCTGTAGGCTAGAGTATTTTTTGTAGATGATGCCGCTTTGGTTGTTGATGAAGATTGCTGCCTTGCTCCAGTCATCATATATTCCTGTGTTTAAGCCATTAAAAATAACATAGTATATTTTAGCTCTTTCGTCTTCATCAAATTTTTCTTTAGATCGAGATCCGTCAGTTGCGTGTTCTTCTGCCTTTGACTTATCCTTGATTGTTGTTGCTGAGAAATCCTCGGCTGGTTTGCTACTAGATGAATTAAGCATTAATTCTATTGCATGTGCTTCTTTATCTGCTAGGCTTGCTTCTTTTTGTAACTGTTGTGCTTGCAGACGAAGTTGTTTTGCCTTTTCTATTAATCTTTCTCTTTCTGTTTTCAGGATGGATCGTACTCATTCCATTCTCTTGTTAATGTATCTGCTAGATTGTTTTCTTTGCCTGAAATGTGTAAAGATAAGAAATCGTATTGTTGAGCTTCAAGGCTCCATCTAAGCAATCGACCTTTATTATATGATTATTTTATCTTGTATTTTGTAAAGTCTTTTGTAAAAGAACTGTCCGTTTGATATATAAATTTTTTTGGGTTGTAAGTCCAATTTGAATTTTCGTAATGCTTTTATTAATGCAAGTGATTCTTTTTCATGGACCGTATAATTTTTCTCAGCTGGTTTAAGTGTTCCTGATGCCCATTTCGTTAATAATATATTCTGAAATTGTTTAAAAAATGTTTTTACTTCAGATGGTTTATTATTTATGATAAATATTTTAAAATCATTATAAACACCTGGGATTGCTCGAAGGACTGCTCCCCAAGTATTTTGACTTGCGTCAGTATTTAGAATGAGTAAATCATTTGGTTTTGGTAGATATAATTTTGGAAGATTTTTACATAACTCTTTTAAAGCTTTTACAGTTTGTGTTGCACTAATTGTCCATTTCCATGGAATCTTTTCTGATATCATTTCTTGTAGTAATGCTCGTTCTTTTGAAAGTTGTTTTATAAAACCCTTTTCACCAATATAGGTTAAACACCCAAGAAATCGTTGTATTTGATTTCTATTTTCTAATTTATCTGGAAATTTATTTATTTTTTCTAATAAATGTTTTTGTGGTTCTATGTATCCCCCTTATAAAATCTTCATTCCTAGGAATTCTACTTCTTCTAATGCTATTTTTGCTTTTTCTTTACTTAGAATTACTCATTTTTCTTTTAGTTGTAATAGAATCTTTGCAACTTGATTTAAATGATGTTTTCTTGTTCCTATAGTAAAATTTATAATATCGTCTATATATGCCAGACTTATAGATTCAAATCCTTTAAGATTATTATCCATAAATCGTTGATAGATACTAGGTGCCTGTTTTAATCCAAATGGCATAACTGTAAATTGATATTGATTTTGTGGTGGACAACTAAATGTTGTTAAAGGTTTAGTATCCTTATGCAATCGTAACTGCCAATATCCTGATTTTGCATCAAGGGTTGTGAACCATTCTGGCTTTTTAATATTATTAAAAATATAATCTTGTCTAGGTAATTTGTATGCATCTCCTCTAGTGGCTTTATTCATTTCTTTATAATTTATAATCATTCTTATTTTCCCCGTTTTATTTCATTATGATTTTCAACATAGAATGCTGGTGCACTATGTGGACTTATGCTTGGTTCTATAATTCCCTTTTCTAATAATTTTTCTGTTTCTTCTTTAAATTCTGCGACATCTCTTTCTGTATATGGAATTCTATTTGGTACATTTACTTCTTTATTGGGGTCTATTAATTCTATCCTAACTTCCATTGTATTTGTATTTTTAATAGGGTCTAAAGGATCTTGACTGCTTATTTCGTCGAGGATTATCAATACTTTTATTTCAATTTCTTCGTGAATGTACAGAATTAATTGATTCTTATATTCATGGATAATCTTTCCTTGTAAAAAGGAAAGTGTAGTATATATCTTTGTTGTAACTATATGTTTACGTTGGTTTTCCATTGCTGGACAACGTAATTTTACTCTATCAATTTCTTGAATAAAAGGGTAATATTTTTTAAGAAAATTATTTCCTAGTATTAATGGTACTCTTGTATCTTGTTTCTATAAGGTGTCTAGAGGGAATTTTCTTCCTTCAATTAGTATTACAAGATCTTTTGCTCTATCATTTATTTGGATAATTTTATTATTAGCAATTTTTACTTGTATTGGTTTTTCTAGTGTTGACCAATATTTTGCTGGTAAAATTCTTTCTTGTGCAAGGCATATAGTTGCTCCAGTATCTATATAAGCAAAAGTATATTTATTAAATAGTTTTACTTTTATAAATGTACTATTCTTGCTCATCACTACTTTCTGTATAGCTGGAACTTTCAGATTCAGATTTTATGCTATATTTATCGAAATTCATTTCTTCGCCTTCTTCGTATATGTCTTCTATAGGTTCGAGCCCTAAAGAGTATATAAGTTTTATTTTATTTTCTCTATACAAGTTTTTCTTTGGACATTCATTAGCATAATGGCCAAATTCTTGACATTTCCAGCATCTACATGTCTTTTTTCTTTCAAATTCTTATTTCCTGTGTTTTTATTAACATATTTTCTATACCTCTTCTGATATTTTTGTTTCTATGGTTTTTTAAATGTTCTATATTTTTTATATCGAGGGTAATATTGTTTTTTATATCTTCTCTTTCTTTCTGGTTTACATCCATAGTGATGTGGAATTGTTTTAAGTTGTTTACAACATCGTATATTTATTTTTTCTAAATATTTTTCTTCGGTTTTTCTCATACACAATTCATCTCTATATTCTAATGCATATTTTTCTATTAATCCTAATATTTCTTTTGTTTTAGTTTTTGTTGGGTTTGTTAATTGTATATTTATATATTTTAATATTGCTAGTGGTAGTTACTTTTTACTATATCTAATAGGCCAGTTCTATCTGATGTTTTATAATAATTTTCTTTGATTTGGCTAAAGAAATTTTCTATAAAACATGGGTCACAGAGAGCCATATTACTTAGTATTTTTATAATATGTGAATTTTCAAATTCTCGTGTTGTTTCTGTTTCATCCCCAAAAAATTCTGCAAATATTTCTTTGGTTAATTGTTTTAGAATGTCAAATTTAGCTTCTTTTGATGTATCTTGTTTAGCATAGTTACTATAATTACATGGCGTTGTATGTAACCAGTCTGATAATTGTCCTGTAGCTTTATACATTATATATGTTAAAAAATCTTCTAGTGGTAATTTGCTAATTGTATCATCATCAGTTTGGACTATCATTTGGAATTGATTTATCCATAACATAATTAAACTTGATGCATTTGATGCACAATCTATGTTTAATACTCCACTACTTATACTTCTTTCTTTCTGAATGTATGATGGTGGAATATTATTTTTGTATTTTCCTGTTGTATATGTATAATCATTTTTATACATATAATCAACAAAGTTTTTTTCGTATTTATTTGGTCGTGTTTCATTGCTCGTAGAAGCATCTTCTTGTCGCTTTTTATAATCTTCTTTTTTACGTTTTTCTTCATCTTCTTCTTCCATATTTAATGTTGGATTTTCATCATCACTATCTATTCCATATATGATACCTTGAGCATCTTCTTCATCAATTCTTGCAACTTTTAAATCTTGTAATTGTAATTTGTCTATTAATTTTGCTAATTTTTCTATTTCGTTTATCTTCGAATTGGTGGTATCCATTTATTTGTTAAATTTATAGGTTCGTTTATTAATTTTCTAGTTGTCCTTTTTCTTACTAATTCTTGTATTAATTCTAATGCCTCTTTACATTCAAGACATTTTTCTTTTCCTGTTAATATTTCTTCATTATCTAATTCTCCTTGTTCTTTTAGGAAATTTATTAAATCTTGGTATTTGTATTTTCATATTTTTGTTTTCTTTATTCGATTTATTGAATCTAATAATTCTTTTTGATTTTCTTTAATTATTTCTATTAATGTTAATACTCCCTCCGTCCCGGCTGAATTGTCCCAGTGACTTTGGGCACAATAACCAAGGAGTGTGAGTGTAAAGTAAGTTGAGTGGAATTAATATTTTATTGTTGAGTGTGAAAAAGTTGCTTTTTTAAGTAATGGGACAATTGAGGTGGGACGGATGAAAAAGGAAAGTGAGACAATTGAGGTGGGACGGAGGGAGTATTAAATTAGATACTTTTGAATTCCCTTATGTCATGCAGTTATTAAAATTCTGAGTTGTTTTTCTAGTTTTTCTTATAAAATTTTTATCGAAATACTTCGTATATTTCATTTTCTATTTTATGAAATTTTATTAATTCTTTTATTATTTTTATATTATTTTGAATTTTCAAAATTTCTTTTCTTAGTAATGTCATTCCAAATAAAATGTATGATATAGCTCTGATACCAAAATTGTTATGCGGAATTTGTTAAAAATTGATATGCGCAAAATTGTTATGCGGAATTTTGATTAATCGTGTAGACGGAATTTCAATTTGTGTAAATGGAATTAACTTAAGATAAATAGAAAAGAAATACATAGGAGGGTATAATTGAAATTTCAACTCCATTCAAACCTTGGTCAAAGCACTTTTGCTATATTCCGAATGTTTTTATAAGAGTTGCTATAGGTTGAACTATACTTAAAAATTTTACTAGTTTAAATTATTAAGTGATTTTAATAAGTAATACGCCATGAATTGATAATATAAATTAAGAAAATTATGCTGATAATATTATTTATTTTTTTAATAGAAATACATTTAGTTAACCTCGCACACTTAAATATCCTAAAAGAATCCAAATTTATGAACTCTTCACAGACAAGAGGCTTTCACATGCCCGAATATAAGATTTCAAATTCTAATTTTCCAAATATATATATATACGAGCGCGTTATAATGGAAACTACCTCTCAAATGTGAAATAAGACCAGATCTGGATCTTTGATTATTCAAATGAACGCGCAGGATCATTACATTTTTAAAAAAAAATTCGCTGCAGTAAAAGAGATAGAAAGTTGCATATAAGGATAATAATGTCTTTGTACACAAATTTAAACAATCCCACGTATCTGGATCCGAATTTGAAGGGAATCAGTTACTTTACAATTTTAGAAATATTAACCTACCAACCACTTTAATTTTTAAAATTTAATCGAATTCGCTGCAGTATTAAGAGAAAAAAGTTGCATTATTAAGAGGAAGAAGTTGCATTACGTGGGTTTTTTTTTTAAAATCAGAATTATATATGCACGTTTTTCTCCCCTTATTTTGTGGGATTTGATTTCTAAAATACTATATTTCAAAATTAAATTATATTTGCTTCCTAATTTCATGGGATTGGTTCTCTGAATTATTGTATTTCAAAATTAATTTCATTTTCTTCAGAAATATCTAATTTTAAGCAATTTATCTTGTGATTTCGAATTATATATCACATAATGTTGCATTATCTATCACACAATGTTGCATTATTTTATGTGAAATAATGCATTATTAAGCTTGCAATATTTCATTATTCTAAAAATATTGACACAAAATTATAACAATATTTATACTTCGCCGAAAGTTGCATTATTAATCTGAAATATATGCATTGTATTAATCAATTCATTGCATTATCTTAAAATATATCAAGTTTACATGGAGATAAGAAATAATCAGTTGTATGAAGCAAATTTACAGGCTTAGTCAATGCATGTTTACAAGCTTAAAAACTGTAAGTTTACAGGCTAATTACTGCAACTACATATATTAACATTCTCCAAAATTTTACGCACAACTATAAAATAAAAAAAAATATACTGCAAGTTTACAGGCTTGATAAATGCAAGTTTACAGGCTTAATCAATGCACGTTTACAGGCTTAATTATTGCAACTACGTAGTTAAGACATCTTGCTTAAATCATAACACGTGAATATATGCAAATGTACAGGCTTAATATATGCAAGTTTAACTATAAATTACTGCAACTATATATAATTATAAATAATCGAATTTAATGAATTGCTTGATGCATGTTCACATGACTATGACGTACAAAAATTTGAAAAACTCATCTCAAATAAAACTAAAACATTCAAAAATAAGTAAATTAAAATACCAACAAGAAAATATATTTGACACCCCATTTTTTTCTATCAAACCCTACGAATCGTGATATGCTTTTTGCTGTAGGAAGTGGATTGGCCTTCATGGAGTCCTCCCATGATGATTGCAGTCCTATGTTAGAAACCTACACAATAATATCGACGCTCCAACCTTCCTCCTACCCAAGTGAGTTTCTTCAAGAAAATAAATGAATTTTTATATTTTGTTGTGGGCTTCCATTGAAAGACCTGCTTCACGCGGCTCTGATGGTGGCGAAGTGGACGGTGGAGATATCTAAGGAGGTGACGACTGGAATGTCTTATATGATCAAGTTGGGTTTGAAAAAGGTAACGATGAAAGAGAATATACGATGAATGATATGAAATAAAAAAGGAGTGATTTTAGGAATGGTTATGATAAGATTAAAACTGTCAATTTAATATTCCTATAATACCCTTCAATTAGATTAAATATTGAAAATATAATAAAAAAAATAAAATCTGAGATTTAATCAAAGCCCTTAAAATCAACAAATCAATGAATCAGATTTGTTCTTATCTCTTATGTGAGAAGTGGTTCACATATGATTACAACTCTATATATATATATGTTAGATCATATGAGAATAGATGTTAATGTAAGAAATGAGAATAAATCCCAGTCTTTGATTTCACAAGATCTGCGATCATGCTTTAATAATTTCCGTCTTCATTTTATCATCCGCGAACTTCATTATTACATATTTAAGGGTATCACTGTCATTTAGCCTGATGGTATCTCCCTCAAATAATTTTCATTTTCATTTTATCCTCCGCGAACTTCATTATTACATATTTGGATCTATAATTCCTTTTCTTTTCGATTTTTCATAAGATTTCGATTGCCTTGTTGAGTCATTCAATACTCTAACATTAAATTTAATTTTATTATTATTTAATTAAATTTTCTAATTTAATGAAGTATTTAAATGAATTTAGCATATTCTTCTGAAAATTTGATTTTATTTTTATTTAATTTAATTTTTCCCATTTAATGAAGTCTAGAGGAGATAAAATGAAGAGAACTGTTTCTAAAAATTTGATTTTTTTCTTTTAATGATGTATATAGAAGATAAAATGAAGAGAACTGAAATACTTTTTCCGAAAAATTGATTTTATTTTTATTTTATTTAATATTTTCCATTTAATGAAGTATAGAGGAGATAAAATGAAGAGAACTGTATCTAAAAATTTGATTTTTTTCATTTAATGATGTATATAGGAGATAAAATGAAGAGAATTGAAATCATTTTTTTCCGAAAAATTGATTTTATTTTTATTTAATTTGTTTTATAATGAACAACAATTGAGATAAAATAAAGAATAACTAAGATACAATGAAGAACTGCTAAGATAAAATGCATGTCACGTGTAACATCAAAATTCACATCGAGTTTATTTTATAGTGAATCACAATTGAGATAAAATGAAGAATAACTAAGATATAATGAAGAACTGCTAAGATAAAATGCATGTCACGTGAACATCAAAATTCGAATCGAATTTATTTTATAATGATTCGCAATTGAGATAAAATGAGGTGCATTATTTTACTATTTATTTTTAGTATTTATGAAAGAGGTGCATTATTTTACTATTCGATTTCAAGCGTATTGAAATTGAAAATATTCATAATGATAGGAATTTAATTTAATCTAATATGAAAGGGCGTTTTAGTCAAATTATAATACCGTTCCATTCCATTTATATTTAAAAAATTGTAACTGAAGCCGGATTATTGCTGAGGAGTGCCGAAGAGTTTTCGGTTAAACCTTTTTGCAGTCCGTTTCTAAAACTACCCCTTTTCATCTTCGCCTTTGATTAAAACTACTACCTTTCCATTTCTGCGTGAAATTCCCCTAAACCCTACAATCTTTCCGCGAATCGAAGGTAGGTGTTCACTGTTGGTATCATAATTTTCCTGTATTTTTGTTCTGCAATTCTATTGTTTCGTCGATCTAGCAATCAATTGTCGTTGTGGATCAAATCTTTTAGTCTGAACAAATTACCAATTTGTGTTTACAGGAATTGTTAATGGCGGACGAACCGTCGTTCCAGGAAGAATTTTCTGATGCGCACAATGCTGAGATGTCCGACGAGATTGCGGAGCTTAATCAAAAAATCAATGATCTCGAGCAGGAGAATGGCGGGATTGTTCGGGAAAATAAGGAACTCAAGCAGCGAGTTGAGGAATTAAGCTCTGAGAATGAGGATTTGAGAAATCAGGTGGAGAAAGCGGAGGCGGACAAAAAGCTGATGGAGGCCGAGATTGCGCGGCTGAATCAAGGTTTGGCGTCGGCGACGAGTGATTTGCAGGTGACGAGTTTTGATCTGTCTGGATTGAAGATGGATTTGGAGATTATGAGAGGGAGGGAGAAGGAGAAGGACGATAAGTTGGAGGTTGCGGAGAGGGAGAAGGCATTGTTGAGGGCTGAATTGGATGGCAAGGATAAACAGATCCAGGGTTTGAAGAAAAATGTGATGGGGAATGGCGAGACTCCTGAGACGGAGACGAAGATTGAGGAAATGAAGGACGAAATTAACATTCTGCAGAATACTTTGGATGAGAAAGAGAGAGTGATTAGAGATCTTGATGCTCTCGTTTATGGTGGGAAGAAAGGATCCATTGGTGGGCTGAGGGATAGTGATTGGCTGGTTGTAGGGAGCACCACCATTGCTGCTGTTGCTGTGTTTGGTGCAGTTTGCTACGTACGTGCTGCAAGAAAACACTGATATACGTTTCAAAGCAAGAAGTTAGAAGCTAGGAGGGTTTATGTTAGCCTGTTTTTTTGGCCAAAAATGGAGAGCTTCAGTTTCGATAATGGTTTGTTTTTGGTTGGTGCCGTCGATACATAGGTGACAGTAATTGTTGATGATTCTGTTCACGGGTGAATTCTAAACAATGCTCTTATATCTCTACCCTTTAATAAGCATTTTGTTGAGTACTTTAGTTTGCTTCAATGGGATTAGATCTTGATGAATATTTTGAGGAATGGATTCTTTGTGCCTTCTACTACTTCTAGTGCACCCATCTTGTCATCAGTCAGTTTGCATTTCTAATTACCTTAATTGAATTCATCATTTGGCATGTTTTTTCATTGTGATTTTGATGGTCTATATGTGCTCATATCTAATTGAGAAGCATGCATGTTAGCTTTATGCTTGTATAGAATTGTGAGAACTCTTACTATAAGTTATGGTTGATTACATAATGCACCCTCATCAAAGTAGGTGATTTCTAAGCAAATTTAACCACTGTGGGATATGGTCAAGGTCAAATGCGACAAAGGGGCCAGAGGTTCTGTTCTTCTCCAGTAACTTTTTGTGCATATATTTCAACTTAAATGCAGTCACAAATAGCAAACTTAAATGCTTCAATTTGGGAGTCAAAATGATGGAGGGTTGGTTTGGGTAGTGATTTAAGCCCAGTTCAGATAGGCCCATCATAATTTCATCCGGTTTGTCTCTAGAAAAGTTGCAAAAAGAAAGAGCCAACTCTTCATTATTACAGAGTTCGAAAAAGACAGTGGTAAAAGGGGTAGGGGCCACTTTTGAATTTAAGGCATTTTTACCGCTGTTTTAACCTCTTCCTCCCTTCACATTTTTACCCCTTCATCTTCCTCGTGATTCGTGTGCTTTAAACCAAAAACCTTCTCGCACCAGTTACATTACAGAATACAGATAGGAGTGAGTGAGTAAACACTGTTTGGATGGCACCTCTCATTCTCTCTCTCCCCCAAAGAAAACAAAATAAAGAGAAGAGGGGTGAATAAAGAGTCTGTCTCACTCAGAAAATCCCTTTGAACAAAATACTATTGCTACTTACAACACACTGCTCTGCTGCACCTTCTCTCTCTCTCCTCTCAACCCAAACACCCCCTTTCGCTATTTGGGTTTTTCTTGAAACTAGTTTCTTTGCTCATGGCGCCACCACATTTTCTTGGAACATGGCCTCTCCTCCCACAAGGTCACTCTCTTCTTTCTCTTTTTATCAAGTGTTCGTTTTGCATCTATATACACAACGATTTACTTCATATCTTCTTCATCAGTCAGAGTTATGTTTTGCCCTGACCATGTTGAAAATTGATTTCTTTTTAGCTGCCCTCATTTTATTTATGTTGCTATATTTCTGCTCTTGTTTTATTATATTCTACATGTTGATGTTTGTCTTCCTTTTTTTTTTTTTTTTTGTGGAGAAACTGTTCTACATGTTCTGTGTTACTAGTGTTCAGCATTTGTTCTTTGAAACTAGTTGTACTGATAAAATTCTATAATATTTTTTTGTTGTGTTATAAATAATTTTTATGCACTTTTCTTCTTGGGAGAAGGGATCTGCTAGATAACGATACTTGTGTTCCGTTTTGTTTACTTCTTGAGCCTATATGGTAAATTGGTTAAAGATCCAATTTCTTGCCTTGGAGTTGTCTCGTATCATTCCTGATTTTGCCTATTGAAATGCCACTGCATGTGCAGATTTAGCTGTGTCTTCAAGAATTCGCAATGCAGGATGAGTTAACCCTTAAATTGCAATACCCAAATTAAGAATGTAGCCAGAAATCTCTAAAGCAATATGTATCATTCAGAAATGTGAATTTTCTCTTTCTTCCTGCTAATTGAACCCTAGTGAAAGTGATGTCAGTCGTAAGGCTTTCTTTATAAAAAAAAATGAATGTAAATTCTTATGATATGTAAAGAATGTAAATTCTTCATCTTCATTTGCCATTGGTAATTCAAACTACACTAATCCTTACTACAGCTAAGATGTATGAGAAAAAGTCTTGGCTGCTTCATTGAGGATACTTTTACTGTTTTCTGGTCTTCCACTTTTGTTCACCACACAAATCCGAGGAAAAAAAAACTCACCCATGTGGAACGAGAACACAGATGATTAAGATCAAAATCTCTTTTTACTTTCTTGCTTATGTAGTCCTCATAAATGTCATGGTCCTGTTCTGGTTTGCTCACTCATTCTCCCCCCTTTCTTGCCACGTACGCAGGGTCCGAGAACACAGATGTGTAAAATCTTGCTACCAAACTGTGAAGTTTTTTTTTTGTTCAACTGGATGCAATCATGATATTTCAATGTTGATGGATTTTCTACAGCTGTGGTGGTGATTTTTGTGTGACTCACTGAAAAAGTGGTGGTCTTGTCTTCATTGTGTTGTCCAGGTTTTGAACGGCTGCTGCTGCTGATATGGAGAAGGCGTTTGCCTACGTAGATGTAGATTGACAACGTAGGGGATGAAGCCATTGGTCCGCAACTCACATCAAATATTGTAACATATATTCATCATTTCCCCGCTTGGATTCTTATTTTTTCAAGCTTCATGCTTTTTCTAAATATTCCATTTTTCTTCTTCATTTTCCACATTAATTCCTCTCCTACATACTTATGTGATGGTTTATCGAGATGATTTTGTAGAAACTAATGAGATCCCTTCATTTCCTTTCTAAAATTAAACAAAAGAATCAAAGAATGAATGAATAAGCAAATTTGGTGGCTCAAAATCTTGAGCGGTTGCACTCCGGCGGAACCCCCTGAGGAAACCTTTTGGAATCGGCGCAGTAGTTGTAGATCATATACTTCTGCTGCACCCATCTCAGCCTGTTTCTCCCTCCGGCGTCCAGCTCCTCCGTCTGCCAGTCTCCGGCGACAGAGTTGGCTGAATCCTTGGTAGCGGCGTTGATGTTGAAATTGCGGTAGGAGGCGAGGAACGGAGCTTTGCTCCAATCAGCCTTGACGCGGCCGCCCTGAGTGGCCCAGTCGTCGGCATTCCACAGGCTGCAGTAAACCCTCATCGCCTGACTCTTCGGAAACGGAGTTCCGATGGCTTCGTGGTTGTTGAACACTCTCATCGGGATGTTGTCCACCATGAATCTGTGATTCGAATGTCCAATTCCGCAGTTAGAAATTGAAATTGAAATTGGAAAAATTAAGGAACTAAGATGAATATTGAATAATGTATAGTGTTAGGGCTCACATGATGCGCTGGGGGTTCCAGACGATGGAGTAAGTGTGAAAAGACGAAGTTGGGTCGAACCAGAGGCGGAACTGCTGCTCCTTATCCCCTTTCCCGCCGGCGTAGACGTTGGTGTGGACGGTGTAGGGCTCGCCGGAGGAGTTTCCCAGAAACTCGAAGTCGATCTCGTCGTGGCCCGCTCCTTGAGACGACAACTGCACAACCATCAATGAATAAATACTAAAATATTGCTTCAGTATTTTGATCATGCCATGCCCGAGAATGAAGTAGGGTCTTACGTAGAAAGTGGTGACAGTTCCGGCGGAGTTTCCGGGGACGAGCTTCATCTGCATGTCGAATCGTCCGAACAAGTATTCATCCTTGGACTGGAATCCGGCGCCGGAGTATTGGTCCAGCTTCAGCGTCAGCTCCCGGCCGCCGTCCACGATGTTGGCCCGGCCGTCGCCCCAAGTTATCTCGGCGTCGCGGTAGAAGTCGGCGGAAATGAAGGTTGTTAAATTAACAGACAGGAGAATGGAAAGTAAGAGGATTGGGGAGTAGGAAAAAGCTGCCATTTTTAGGAGTGTGCAGAGGTATGGTTTTTTTTTTAGAATGGAAGGAAGAGAGGGTGGTATTAGTATATATATATATTGATTTGGATTGACACTTGACTTGATAGCTGTAGTTGAGTTTTAGGCAGCTGGAATTTAACGGCCAAAAAAAAAAAAGAAAACCCATGCTTTGCTTTTTCGAGTTAACGCGTGAGCTGACAACGCGGCTTCCACGAATCTGCCTGCCGCCAACGCACCAACAACTCCTTATTAGACTTTGTTTATCAGAAGCAACCGGCTCAATTACCCAATTTTTATTACTCCTCTCGTTCTATTTTAATTGTCCACCTTTTTTTTTTCGTCCCATTTAATTATTCAATTACCTAAAATGGAAAAATAATAACAACTTACTAATAAAATACTCCCTCCGTCCCACCTCAATTGTTCTACTTTCCTTTTTCGTCCGTCCCACCTCAATTGTCTCATTACTTAAAAAAGCAACTTTTTCACCCTCAATAATAAAATATTAATTCCACTCAACTTACTTTACACTCACACTCCTTGATTATTGTGCCCAGAGTCACCGGGATAATTCAGCCGGGACGGAGGGAGTACTAATTTTCTCTATATCTACTAGTATTGATTATTGTGTCAAAAGCAAAGTGGACAATTCATATGGGACGGAGGGAGTATATTTTACTCCCTCCGTTCTGAGTCTCTTGAGATGTTTGATCGGGCACGGAGGTTAAGAAAAAGTGATTAGAAGAATTAGTGAGGTAGAATTAGTAGGTTAATAATTAGGAGAGAGAGTGGGGTAGGAGTAGAGTAGGTTTAGTGGGTAATTAATTAATAAAAACTTAGGGATATCAATTTAGCCCGGGACCGACGGGTTGGCCCGAATAACCCGATCTAAATACCGGGTTAGGGTTGAAAATTTCTTAACCGATAAGAAACCGGACTAAATGGTCCGGGCTAAACGGATTGCGGGTTAAATGGGCTGGAGCCGCCGGGCTACGGGTTGGCCCGACGGGCCACTCCACTTTTTAAAAAATATTAGAATATTTTAATATAATTAAATTATTAAATCTTGAAAAAATATATATCAACTATTTTATATTATATTTATTTTATATTTAGATGGAAGTATCTAAATAAATTTAAAGTTGCACAAATGATATACCTATATTTGTACTACTAAGAAATATTATTTCAAATAAATAATTTAAAAGAATATTTAAGAAATAATTAATTTTTAAAATATTAATTATTATTTAAATAAATTATATTCTTAGAATTGTTTAGATTCACAAACTTATAAAATTATTTAGTAAAACTCTATCTTGTTAAATAAATACTTATTATAGTTTACTTTATGTCATAGCAAATTATTTAACATAATTGTGAGACCTCATCAAATTTTTATGATATAAATAAATTATTATTATTATATATTACAATATTCTTTTGTAATTAGTATATTTAATTTATTTATTTAATATAATATTATTGGAGTTGTACAATTAAATAATATGATTATTTAATTTATCTAATGTCTTAATAAACAACATTTTATGTTAGTATTCAATTATAGAAATAATTACTTATATATATAATTAATTATATTAATAAAATAATAAATATTTAAGCTTAATAAAAAATAAAAATAAAAAATTCATAATTTAGTCGGCCCGACGGGCCAGCCCGAAAACCGATGGGTTAGGGTTAGGGTTGAGAATTTTCAACCCGACAAAAGTTACGGCCCGTTTAGCCCGGACCGATTAACCCGCAGCCCGATAGGGCTGGCCCGAAATCCGGTGGGTTGGCCCGTTTGACATCCCTATAAAAACTTTCCAAAAAAAGGAAACGTTGCAAGTGTTCTGTGATGGACCAAAAAAGAAAACGTTGCAAGTGTCCTGGGACGGAGGGAGTATTAATTTCTCTCACTTTCACATCACTCCAACCCAACTACAATATTTTGTTAAGTTTATCAATGACCACTCAACCACCTAATCACACTATATAAGAAATTTATTTAATTTTTTTAATAAAAATAAAATAATTAATTTAAACATATATAACTTATAAAGCGATTATTAAAATAAAATTGATATAGATTAATAATAATACACACAAAAATATATTTTAAAGAATAGTATATACTCCCTCCATCCCGGCTGAATTGTCCCGGTGACTTTGGGCACAATAACCAAGGAGTGTGAGTGTAAAGTAAGTTGAGTGGAATTAATATTTTATTGTTGAGTGTGAAAAAATTGTCTTTTTAAGTAATGAGACAATTGAGGTGGGACGGACGAAAAAGGAAAGTGAGACAATTGAGGTGGGACGGAGGGAGTACAATACACTTTAAATTTTGGTAGAATATAGTATATATATTAGAGAATAATATATTTTCTATATATATAATATCACAATTTTAGTAGAGAATAATATATATATATATATATATATATATATATATATATATATATATATATATAGGGGAGTGATCATATGAGAACCAGCTTTATCATGTGAAAATAAGAACAAATCTCGGTCATCCAAAACATGTTATCAACAGCTCATATTTAATTTCTTCCGTGTTTCATTATTGTTTGTATTGGTCTTCATTATTTTAAAATAAGGGGTAATTTTGTACTTACATCAATTCAAATCTTTTTATAATCTAAATTATATCTCGCGATCTTTGTTTCCTTTGCGATTTGTGATTTGCCATCTCCATTCCTTCTGCGATTATATAATTGTGAAATCTCGTTCGTCATTATTTGCGATTGTCTGCGATTTGTGATTTGTCGTCGTTTTCGTTCGTCATTGTCTGCGTTCATCGTCTGCGTTTACCGTCTGTGTTCATCGTCTGCGAGTTATGGATGCTTTGAAAGGTAAGATTTTATATATTGCATCTGTTATGTAATAGAAGTAATTGTTTTCTGATATGATGTTTGATCATTAGTTATCAGTTACAGTTATAGAATTGAAGTTTCATTGTATAGGTTATTGATGATTTGATTGCAGATATTGAATTAGGTTTCGTAGATTGCTGTTTTTATACGTAGTACTTATTTTATATGTGATTGAATGATAATTAGTTTATGTAGGTTCTGGTTGGCTATGAGAATTCATTATATAGTTTAAATACATGCATTATATTTTGTTATGAATTGCTTTATATGTTTGTAGTTCTTTTGTTAACTGAAAGAGTGATTATTTGTTTACGTACTTTCAAATTTGTTTTATATGTGCATTATATAATATTAAAACATGCATTATATATTTCTAATAGTTTCATTATATGTGAGTTTGTAATAATTAGTTTATGGAGGTTCTGTTACGGTATGTGAATTCATTATATAATGAAAATATGTTCATTATATAGTTATGTATCATGCATTATATGTTTTAAGTATCAAATTTAATTCATGATTTTTTCTGTACAGATTCTTATGTTCCAAGGTGTGATAATTCTATGAAGCCTTATGTTGGAAAGCTATTTAGCACACTTCGGGATGGTATTGAATTTTATGATAATTATGCTAGGTTTTCTGGTTTTGATACACGTCTTTCTACTTTAAAAAAGGGTGGTGATATGATTTTGTGGAGATATGTAGTGTGTAGTAGGGAGGGTGAGAAATTTCATGAAAAGGTTGAAAATCAGAATTGTTCGTTAGTTGAATCTAGGCAGATAAGGAGAAAACGTTTATCGATGAGATGTGGATGAATGGCGAAGATGGTTTTGAAATTTCATGGAGGTTCATACTTAGTTCATTTATTTGTTGAAAATCACAATCATCCGTTAGTTGAAGCTCGTTTTCAGCATTTTATGAAGTTGAATCGTCAAATTGACATTGTTCATCAGAAGTTTATTTTGGACTGTGCGAGAACAAATATAGGACCTACACAGTCATCTCGTTTGTTAAAAGAGTTTCTTGGCGGTTGTGATGGTGTTTGTTCTGCTGTAGATGTTAGGAATTACTCTCGAGATATGAGAGCATTTGTTGATGGTGCTGATGCACAAATGCTTCTCAATGAAATGGCAAGGAAGCAGCAGATGTGTTCAGCATTTCGTTATCATTATCATTTGGATGAAGAGGGTAAGTTGATGAGACTCTTTTGGTGTGATTCTATCTCGAAGAAGAATTATAAAGTTTTTGGGGATGTTGTTGCATTTGATACCACGTATTCGACAAATAAGTTTTTTGTTTCATTCTTTGTTCTTATATATATTCATTACTTTATTTATGTGCTTGCATTATATGAACCAAACATATTCATTTTATAGTTATTGGATTTGCATTATATGTTTCTTGTGCTATCTGATAATGTTTAAATTCATGATGCATTATATAATGTACTCTTTTTCATTATAAAGCTTTTAATTATGCATTTTATAGATTTGTCATATGCATTATATGGTTGTTTATTTTGCATTACATGGGTGCATTATATAATACAAATATTTTCATTATATAGCTTTAGTATATGCATTATATGGTTATTGTGTTATGAAGTCAAATGTAATTGTTATATGTATTTTGTTTTCAGGTATTGTTTAATATTTGCTCCTTTTACGGGCAAGGATAATCATGGGAAACCTGTGACTTTTGCTGTTGGTTTGTTGTCTAAAGAAGATTCTGATTCTTTTTCATGGTTGTTTGAGAGATTTCTTGAATGTATGGGCTCAGCTCCGAAAATGATTATAACTGATCAAGAATTAGGTATGAAAGTTGCAATTCAAAGAGTTCTTTTGGATACAAGGCATCGCTGGTGTATGTGGCATATTATGTTGAAGATTGCAGACAAGGTTTCAGAAGAGTTGCATTCGAATGAGAATTTCAAGAGTGATCTGTTGTCGTATGTTTGGTCGGAGTTGATTGAACCAGATTTTTTTGAGGAGGGCTGGTATCATATAATGGTGAATTATGGATTGGTCGATAATAAATGGTTTGATTCTATGTTTGAGTCTAGAGAGTATTGGGTTCCAGCTTTCTTTCGTGATTTCCCAATGAGTGGCTTAATGAAGACGACTTCAATATCTGAGTGTGAGAATAGCTTCTACAAGAGGTACACAAGGAGTCATTCCAATTTACTTCAGTTTTTGATAAACTATAACCGTGCTTTAGAGGCTCAGAGGGATGCTAATTCTTATTTGAATTATTTGGACTCTTCATGCATTCCTAAGATGGAAACAACTTTGTTGATTGAGAAGCATGTTTCAATGATTTACACATCAAAGATGTTGAAGGCTATTCAAGTCGAGTTGCTTGCTGCTTGTTTTAGTACTCAGATGCTAGGAGTGAATTTGATGGGTGAAGTTGAGATATATAGATTTGAGGATGAATTTGATGGCATATTTGTTGTGGATTACAACAGAAATGAAGAGTCTGCTATTTGCAGTTGTAAGATGTTTAGTAGGATGGGTATACTATGCCGTCATATATTCTTTGTTTTGAAGAATAAAGGTATCAGAAACATCCCTGATTAGTATGTGATTTCTCGTTGGAAGAAATTTTCTTTATTGGATTATTTACATGAAGTGCAGCATGGTACCACTGATGTTAATCTTGTTGAAAATAAGAAAATTGAGAAGAAGATCTTGTCTGCTGTTGTTAATTGTGTTGGTAAAATTGGTGCTGATAGTGAAAGGCTGAAAGGTTTTTTATCTGGTATAAATGAGTTGGAACAGTCCATATTTAATGGTACTAAAATGCCTTCATCAGATGATTTGAAGAAAAAATTGTTTGAGGATTATTATGGTGCTCCTGTCCCAGAAACTATTGAAGTTTTGCCTCCAAATGTAGTTAAAAAACTAAAGGAAGTGGGAGTCGTATCATATCAAGAAAGGAGAAGGCAGCAAGAGATTTGGAAAAGCGTTTGAGGATGTGTAGAAAATGTAAACAAATGGCAAATCACGATTCAAGGAATTGTGATAAGGTCAATAAATAGTTTTAGAACAGTAATTATATAATGCATGTCTAGATGTTATATAATGCAACACTTTATCTTTAATAATGAAAGTTAAACGTTTACATTTAACTTTATCATAGTTCTTGTGTTTTTTATATGATGCATGTTTCTATTCTTTATAATGCATGTTTCTATTGTTTATAATGCATGTTTATAATGCATGTTATTATGTAAAGTATATTCGTTTTATAATGAATGTTGAAATGATATATAATGCACATTTATACATGATATAATGCATGATATGTTCCAGTACCAAAAATTTTACCAGAAAGATTTAATATTGTTATTTAAATTAAGAAATCAACGTTCATTAAGAAATCAGTGATAATCATGATAAACAAGATCTCCAGCTTCATGATAATCTCAAAACAGTGCATGAATTATAATATAACAACTATCGAATGCTAAATGATAGCAGCATAATATTAGTACCATTATATCAGATCCTTCCTAACATAAAAAACAAACTTAAAAGACAAACATTGTTTCCATCCAAATGCAGGCAACCCTGCCTACGTCCAAATATTTCTCCAAAAACAAACTTAAAAAACAATCATTGTTTTAATGAACTTCCAAACACTTGTTCACCATCAGAAATCTTTTGACAACCCTTCTGCTGTCCTCACATACTTCTCCACAAATTCTTCCACATCAATCTCTTCTTCTTCTGTTTGTTCATCGTAGAAGTTGGTTGCTTTGTCAGTCACTTCCTTCTTCTGCTTGTTGAAGTTTGAGTTTAGCAGAGCTCCACAGTACTTGGCTCTCATGAAACGGAGTTGTAAGCTGTCATTCTTCTTGATGGCTGGGTTCCAATCTTTTAAATTCTCGCCCATGTATGTTTCCATGTGGCGCATGAGATAGATACCACAGTCCACCTTATTCGTTTCGTTTCTCCATTTCATTTTCAGCCTTTCAACGTGTGCTTCTTTTACTCCTTTTGATTTGTTTGTTAGTTTCTGATTGAGCAAAAACTCAGCAAAGTAGTCAACCTGACAACCAAAGATATTAATTATTATTCAAAAAGTAATGCATTATAATGATAGGGGAATTGCATTATTAGGCAGTTTCATTAATCTAAACAATATTCATTATATATCGTGCAAACATTCATTATTGAGTGTAAAGGTATACATTAAACACGATTACATGCATTCAGACATTTACTATGAAGATGTGTTTACTTACAAGCACTTTTGGGACTGTTCCATATTTGACCTTTAGTTCCTCATCATCAACTGCATCTGAGTTATCAATGATAACTACTTCCATCTTACGCAGGTTGAAGCAAATTAAGTAGAAGTGAATTGATTGACAAATTGGGAAAAACACCTGGATATAAAGAAAAATTATGATCAAAACAATGTTTACTTAGTTTAGAATTAAGTTTATGATAGAAATCATACCAAATCACAATTTCTGATTTGGAAATTTTTCAAGCTATCCAGTTCTTCCTCCATCCTTTCAAAGAATGCCTTCTTTCTCTTTTCAATAGTCCATTTTTGTTTGGATCAACAACTGTGAATGACTGTTGTATTTATAGTGTGTTAGTACTTGAAATATTTATATTTGTATAAATTATTAAAAGTAGAAAGTTAAGAGTTCTTACACAAGGATATGTGCTGAAGAAAAATCTCACTGGAGTCTTTGATTTTCTGTATTTTTCATGCTTGTTTAGGTGTGAACTCCAAGTATCAATCAAACCAACTTTTACATAGCTGTCAGGCTCAAAAGTAAGGAAATCTGATATCATCACTTGTGTAGTGCAGTCATCATATATAACTGTTTCCCTGTTCAAAATATTATAGAAAATTAATTGATAAATCAATATATATTTCAAGGCAATTATTAAATTCTAAAGTAGTTAGTTTTACTTACTGAGTTGGATGTGTTGATTTTAGGAGCCAATAATAAATTTCCTTTTCAAATTGCTCCAGTGGATCATTGATATTGAGTGCAAGTTCATACACTGCTGACATCAATCTTGTGGATTTCTTTCTTTCAGTTGTTGTCCTTGTTTGCATTCCATGAGCTGGTTGTTTGTCCTCCTTGTTCTTCGTTCTCCCTTCTTTCAAACTGTGAACCTGAATGAAAGACAACATATTATTTTTATGTATATAATGCATGTTTCTACTTTTTATAAGGCATAATTGAATGCTTTATAATGCATTGAAGTCTAGATTGAATACAATTTTTGCAATTGTTTCATCATCATCTTCCTCGGTAATGTTTGTTTGAATATCCACAATCACATTAGTGATTATTTTTGTGGGGTTTTGTTGCACCTCTTCTTCTACTTGTGATGAACCAAGTTCTTGTTCCTTTTGAACTTCTTCTCCTCCTCCTATTTCTTGCATCCCTTCTCCCTCTCCTATTTCTTGCATCTCTTCTCCTCCTCCTCTGTTTTCTTATTCTTGTTCTTGTGGTGTTAATGGCAGTAATTATTTAATAGTTGGAATATTTACCAGATTTACTTTGTAGTATTCTTTCAATTCTGGAATGTTGAGGCTGAAGTGTTCGGGGCATGGTGTGTCAAACTGAGCTTTTTCATCAATTGCTTGCATAATCTTCTCAAGGCACTTGAGCCATTCTGGGTTGCTCCATTCATCTCCCACTTGCGGTTCACTTGATGGTTGTGTGGGTGATGTTACACCAATCAGATTTTTGGAAGTCTCCACTGCCATTTTGAAATTGGAATTTTCCTGAACATGGTTTGGAGCTTTCGTGATCAGAGTGATCAATTTTGACATTGCCTCTGCCATCACTCTCGCAGTGTCAATAATCTGATTGGTGTAGTCATCTGGTTCCATTTCTTCAATGTCTTTGTTTGTTGTTTCTTTCTCTTTCTGTTGCTTTTCTATGTTCTCTCTGTCGTGCCTCATCTTCTCTGCAATCTTGTCCTCAATTCCAAGAAATACTGCTGCTGGATCCATCATTGCGTCAACATGTCCTGTTCCGAATTTCTTGTTTTCAACCTCTGCTCTCTGTCGAGCTTTTATCAATGCTGTTGACCATGCCTTGATGACAGGAAATGTCCTATCAACCAGTCGTGTGTATAACACAACTCTATCAACGTATAAAAGCTGTCAAGGAAAATTAGTAATGTCATTAGTATATTGAATGTAAAACCCTGTTATATAATGCTAAATTTCATCAACTATAATGCAGGTTCTACAATTATATAATGCATTATGAAAACTCAAATTTAATATGTAAGAAAAAGTGTGTTTACCAATGGAAGGAGGACAGGACCTGTGAAACAGACATTTGATTTTTTCTCCCAGATATCCCTCTGCCTAATCAGGGAGTAAACCATGTAGTTGCACCAGTTGAATTGTGTAATATCAGACATGACCTCAAAATTCTCAAGAATTTTCGGTTTGACATATCCATCAGCAGTATTCTCATAAAAAAATGTTCAATTAGCACTAAGAAGTGCCTTTTGAACCAGTCTCCACCATCTTTTTCAGAAATCATAGCGTCTGCAACGTCTACCGGCCTGATCTTCCACATTTTTTCTTTAATTCTGCTTGCCCATTCTTTCAACACTGTGTTGGGTTGTCTTCTTGATCTTCTGATAACCTTTTTTGGACCTTTCGGGAATCAAAAAATCATGAACACGTCTTCGTCTGTCAAATGTATTGTATCCTTTTTGTTGACTACTAGGCTGTAACTTCTAGGGTCAAATTTGTCCATGCACCAATATGCAATTTTTGGGGGTATTTCTTTAATTCTGACATTGTAGATGTGTGTGAAACCCATCTCCTCTATAGCTTTAGTCTGTGCTTCATTCAGATCTGATAGATGCCGTGTTAGAGCATCAGGACTTGTTCTATATATTAAGTCTGGGAGCTCCACATCTTCTTTTTGTTTTTTAACTTTTGCACTGTGTTTTGAAACTTCTTTCTCTTTAACAACAATTTGTTTCTCTTGAACAATAGTCTCTTTCTCTTGAACAACAGTCTATTTCTCTTGAACAACAGTCTCTTTCTCTTGAACAACTAATTGTTTTTCTGGTTCCTCAACTGTTTTAGTCTTTTTAGGATCTGCAGGAGAAACAAGTATGTCATTATTGAACATAAAAGTTTATTTTCTACATTTCATTATAGAGCAAAATAGTTGCATTATTGTTCTTTAACGTTTTCATTATAAAAGGTGACTTGCAGTTTTATATATTTTTCCAATTTCTCTTTCATTATATTAGCAAAATATATGCATTATAGTACTTTAGACATTTCATTATAAAATTACAATATAGTACTTTTTCTTTTTTCATTTAAGTTCCAAAATATGCATTATTGTTTATGTATCCTTTCATTATAACATTCAGTTTCATGAAAAGAAGAGTAAAACAACAAGTATGTGAACAGAGTATTTTCATTATCAAACTTTCGATCATTCATTACAACATGCAGTTTCATGAGAAGAAGAGTAAAACAACAAGTATGTTTATAAATGTAAATTGAGAAGTTTCATGAAAACCTAAATCATTTTAAGCTTTTTTTAACAACTGTTTTTCGTTATTCTAGAGTTTTAACATGAAATCAAACTTTATATCTACTATTATGTTTGATTATAAAGTGAAATCGGAAAAATCAAACTCTATCTACAAATATCTATCATTATAAAGTTAAATCGAGAAATAGTTCACGCGATTTTTACCTTTTTTCTCTGGAATTTTTTCTGCTTGTCTTTTCTTCGCCATTTCTCTTTTATCTTTTGTTGAATGCCTTGTTTTACCGTCGTCGGTTAGTGTATTTCGTCGGTGAAGTTTGTGGATTTTGGTTTCGCGAAGAGGGAGATGAAAAAGTTTTTGGTGGTTGAGTGAGATTAAAAAATTTTTGAAATGATAAATGAAACGACGTTTTGGCGTGCTGCAGGCATGAATGAATTATTACAGCTGTCATTGGTAATCGTGGAATCGTGTTACTGTGCGGTTTTTTTAATTTCAACATTTAAAACTATATAATGATAGTATTTGAGTTATATAATGGTAGTTCGTAGGTTATATGATGCAAGTTTTTTTGTTGTTTAATGAAACCTACTACTTTAAATTATTATATTTGTTAGTAATATTTTGATTATTCGTGTGAAATTCGATGGATAATATATAATGATAGTTTCTTTCCTCTATAATGATAGTGTTTTAACTATATAATGAATGTACGTGGTATGTGTATGAAGAAAGTAATAATTTAAGGGCGAATTTTAATTATTAGCGAAAAGACTAAATTGCACTATAATGAAGGTTTTTGGGGAAATAAGAGCAGCTGTAGTGGGGGGATCTTAAATTTTTAAGATCCCCACCTGAGCCTTGTTATGCATAGTTGGCAGAGAGAGAGAGAGCAATTATAGAGAGAGAAATAAGAATTGGGATCTTAAATAAGATCCCATTTCTTAAAAATTTTTTGCCTCTCCGTCACGCGCGCATGCGCTACACTCGCGATCCTATTGGCGCGTGCATCACACGCGCCAGCGACGAGTGTGGCGCACGAAATCTCTTTTTTTTTAATATTTAAAATGTTTTGTTTTCATTTTCATTTGTTTTTTTCCTTTTTTCGTTTTTTTAAATATTTGAAATGTTTAATTTTTTATTTTTCTTTTATTTGTAGTTTTTAAATATTTTATATTTTATTTTACTTTTTATTAATATTTTATAAATTTAATTATTTTAAATTTATCAATATTCAATATAACAATATATATATATATATGTATATGTATGTATAATATAAAGTACTCCCTCCGTCCCACTCCAATTGGCATACTTACCAAATTGGGCGTCCCAACCAAATTGTCACCTTTCTAAAAATGGCAACTTTTTCACACTCAACAATAAAATATTAATCCCACTAACTCATTCTACACTCACAACTCTTAATTTCCGTGCCGAAAAGAAACATGCCAATTGGCATGGGACGGAGGGAGTAATTGTTATGACAAGTGGGACCCATGAATAGTATAAAGTGAAAAGTGGATGAATAAAAAAATAATAGTGGATGTTGATATGGATACTTATAAAATATGAAATGATAATAATTATTGATGTGGCGCACACGTGGCGGGATCTTAAAATTTTTAAGATCTCATTGTTGTGGATGCCCTAATGCCCGCGTTTTTTTATTAGATCTGGATCGTTGATTGAGGAAGATCTATGGTCGAGATTGGTTCTTATTTCTTATGGTAACTGTGGTTCTCACTGGATCATGACCCTATATATATATATATATATATATATATATATATATATATATATATATAAATATTAGTCTCTATTTGCAAAGATTAAAAAATTATAAATTTTGGTATATATTTTATTTATTTTTATTTAATTATTTAAAAGATATAACAATTTTAGTAAGATATTTATAAAAAATTAAATGACCAATAGAATTGTAACAAATGTCTTTATTTAATTGGTTCATGATTAAAGAATTAAAAAGTAATGGAAGTGGGACCCAAACATCTTGGTGGTCTTGGTCGACCCATTTTTCTCAAAATACAGACATTTTTTATTTATTTTTATTTGGAAAATTTGATTTGGCGGAAGACCTATGACACCATGGTCTCTGATATTTGTGGTCTCAAAGGAGGTTGAACCACATTTTTTTTAGAAGTTTATGCGAATTTTTATGAAATAATCATCTTTAGTGTGTAGTCGAGCTGAGTAGTGTCGTGCTCAAGTTTGACTTGTTTAGTATCGAGTCGAGTTTCGAGCTTTGTTATCAAACATTTTGAAGTTCATGAACTTTATCATACCTTAATCGAGCGTAAACGAATTTTCTGAATTTAGAATATATTTAAAATATTCATCATTATTTTAAAATAAAAAGTTATCTATTTGTTAATTAATACCATATTCATGCTGAAATTTTAAATTTTCTCATTGTTAGAAAGATTTATCATTATTGTTACTCTTAAATCATGAAAATATATTTTTATAAAATTAATTATTTCATATTTCTTACTATTTTTAGCTAACGAGCTTGCTAACGAGTCGAATACTATGATGCTCAAGTTTGATTTATTTAATAAACGAGTTTCTCAAAATAAGTTCGAACGAGCTTTTATCAAATTAAAATCCGAGTAGTTCACGAATAATTTGGCACATTTACAGTCCTAATCCTCTTTACGGACAGAATGGAGTGATGAGGAGGATGCGGAAAAGTAAAGTTTGATGGGCTAATGATGAGAAGGGGATAAAGTTTTTATACGTAAAAATTGAATAAAACCCTCCTTATGATTTTTTTTTTTTTTGGATATGGCACTGTTAAAATGTAATCTCAAATGCAATGTCTTTATTGTAAATCGTAATTAAACTAGCTTTCATACAATATTAGGATTTAATTATTTCTTACAAAATTAACTTATAAAATAAAGTGGATCAGAATATAGGATTTTTAATATGAACAAACCCATTAATATATATTGGCGACTGGCGAGTCGCAAGGTGGAATGAGTATTCACAATACATAATTTATATTTTGATAGTTTAGTTTATTTCAATAAATTAAATATATTTGTAAAGTGAGAGAATTAGATTGATGAGGGAGGTTGGGATATGTTAGTTATTATTTATAGCACAAATCCAAGTCCATGACCATGAGAGACCACCATTATAAGAAACTAATAAAGGTTGATGCTGATTGGGCTGACTTACACTCAAGCCCTTGTTAATTTGTACAAACTATTCGCTGCGTCCTTAATATTAAGGCCCATAGTTTCACATATCACTTTATTTTCTTTCTTCATTATTTTAAATTAAATTAGAGATCCAACCTAAGTTTTTCATCCGCTACGAAAATTGAATTGCAATATCCAATTGAAATTAGGAAATAGTCAATCCTATATCTCTCAACACTTGAGAGTTAAAGATACACATAATTTAACTTTTTTAATAAAATAACAAACGGTATAAAATATTTAAATTGGGAAGAAGAGGTGTTAGTCAAGAGCTAGCAAACCTTTGATAATTGTAAGGTGGAGTTCTTTTTCGTAAAAAAATTCCAAGAATTTAGTGATTGGCGACTTCCCATTTATTCATATCAATATAAAATACTCACCCTATCCCAATAGAATTAGCCCAACTATCAATTGGACATTCCAACCAAATTAATCTATTTCAAAAAATAATAAATTTTAAATTTTAATTTCATTCATTAAAACGAGCATTCTACTCGTGTGTAGGGGTGTAAATGAACCAAACTGTTCGTGAGCTACTCGGATCTCGACTCGATAAAAGTTCGTTCGAGTTCGTGTAGTAAAGCTCGTTTATTAAATGAACCAAACTTGAGCATCATAGTATTTGACTCGTGAGCTCGTGAGCAAGCTCGTTAACTAAAATTAGTAAGAAATATAAAATAATTACTTTTATAAAAATAATATTTTATGATTTAAGAGTAACAATAATGATAATTCTATCTAATTGTTGTGAATATTTCTGGGTGGAATTAAGGAGCCCAAGAACAATTGAATCGATGGTATAATTAACGATATAATTAGAAACACGAATTTAAATGGCAGGCGGAAATGTTGATTTCGGAGAACTGGGCGAGTACAAAGAATAAAAGAAAACTTAACAAGTATAACAGGAGATAATGTAAATACAACGTAAATCGTGCTATATCGAACTATAATTCTTGTGCCTAATCTCGTTCTTTCATCCACCCCCAGATCATGCTTTTCCAGAAATATATATACCCTTTTCAGCTAACGCTCCCTCCTTGAATGCCGAGATTTCTGCCGAGCTTTATTGCTGATTTACCCGTTTCGTGATCGAAAGATCCGTTTTCCCTTATTTAAGTTTTTTCTTTTAATGTCGACCTCTGATTTCAACTCTTTATGGATCGAACAGTTCGATCCATATTTATTCGACCTATGATAATGGACTTTCGATCCGATGGTCAGCCCATGTATCAAATGGGCTTGTGCTTTAAATGGGCTTTCGTCGTTCATAATTTTCAGCCTCAACAATAGCCCCCTCGACTTATCAAGTTACTTCCAAAAGAAGCTTGGTAAGTCGAGCTCAATTTCGAGAGTATTTACAGACGTATGGCTCATCAGATTCTCTGAAGAAAATCTGGATTAATGAGATATCGTATTCAGACATCTTTTCGGCTGGAAGAATCGATTCCTCTGTGGGGATGTCTTTCGATTCGTACTATTCCGTAAAATAGTGACGAATGCCGGCGAACATGGCCCGAATCCATAGTTCGCATTTTTCCTGACAGTTCGGGATTCTGTCGTATAAGCCATCTGGTTTTACTCTTCGAAATGAATTTGCGACGTATGATCAGAGCCCGATTTTTATCGAGGCACTGTTAATACTTAAATCGATATTTAGCTGAAGCGTTTCAAATTTCCCGCCTACTAGCACAACAATGGCATTTGCATAATTTTCGAAAAAATTACGGGCTAATTACCGGAAGTCAAACAGTCGCACCCCTTTTAAACGTTTCCCAAGAACCACTTCCTTCATCTTCCTGCAACACTCCTTCGTCTTCATTTCTCCGATCAGAAATTCCGTCGCTCGAGATTCAGGTAACGTACTTCATCCTTATATATCTTTTATATATGTTTTCTTAATCGCATTTTATACCCTTATTCCGCTTTTCCGCATATCGTTCGCTAGATTTTGATTCTGATTTTCCTCGATCATTCACTCTTTTCGATTAGGTTTTAGCCCCTGTCCACTCAATATCGCCGTCGCTTAGAAACAACATGGCCCACGATTCTGATACCCATATCCCAACACCGCCTTTCACCCCCTCTCCCGAAAGGGATCCTTCCATCAATCTAACCGTCCAACCAAATTGGGATTTAATCTTCCAAAACCCAGAAACATCTCGCCGTCCCGGGAAGGAGAAAATCATAGCTGAGGCGCCTGAAGAACTCCCATCATCTTCTGATTCTGAAGACGACACCCCTATCGCCGAGACCTACCGCCGTCTGGAAACGACTCTGAAACCCGCAGAAACTGGGGATCACGACCATCAACTTCCCGACAGGACATCTGCCCATCCGTTAGTCGTCGGTGGGTGGACGCTTCCCAAAGATTGGTCCACACATAGAGTCCTTGGGGCCATTTCTTCGATCACTAGGGACGACATGCTCGCCCTGGCTGATTCCGTTCCATGCTTGGGGGCCACCTACATCCGTCCCAAGCAAAACCAAAGATGTTTCGACCTGCCGGCTGGCTTTGCAGCCTTCTATACTACCGCGATGGAGAATGGAGTTGGCCTTCCGATCCATCCCTTTTTTAGCGAAGTCCTGGCCTCTTACAATATTACTCCTTTTCAACTAGCCCCCAACAGCTGGTGCCATCTAGTCGGGGTATTCTTAGTTTGGATGGACTTAGGCTTAGGCCTTCCCACAGTTCGGGAGTGGCATTATATGTATAGAATGAACCAATGCCGCGACAAACACTATTTCTACTTCACCAGATGGAAGACAGGACGAACACCTCTTGTGCAGAAACCTCCGACGAACTCCCCTAATTGGTGGAACACATACTTTTTCCTTAAACTCGACCCCTCGAACCCCGAATTCATTAGCCGTGGAGGAGCTCCAATAAGTAGGTCATTTATTTAAATGTTTACCATCTGTCTTCGTACTAACTTTACCCCTTTTTGCAGTGCGAGAGAGAACGATCCTCTCCCCTTCCGAGCAAGCAAGGATCGACCGTGCTTACGACGTCAGCATCAGCGATCGTGAGTAGCCCAAGCTTCAACTTGGTCGATTCGTGACCGCTCATCACTTCCTGGATCATAACTGCCACATCAACGACCTTCCGGATAACATGAGGAGTCACGGTCCTTCCGCTGAACAGGTCGCTCGAGCCTTGCGAGAAAAGAAGAGAGCCCGAGAAGAACTCGAACTGAAACGACGCGAGGAGAACCCTCCAAAGAGATCCGCCACTTCATCAAGCCAACACCCCCCTACTCCACCTCCGATTAAGCCCTCAGATCCTCCAAAGGACACTCGCCACACCCCTGCATCGGACTCTTCCCGCAAGGAGTCCGATCGCAAAAAGGAAAAAGAAGGGGGGCCATTCGACCGTCGCCTCCGCGCTTCAGATAAGGAATCCTCTGATTGGGACAAGGACTTCGATTCGAAGGAGAATTTGGACAGGTCTCTGATCAGGTCGCAGACGGCTCCAGCCAATGCGAAGGTCAATTCGTTCCTCGTCCATGCCCGAAAACTGCTACTCAACCCACCCCCACAAGATCCCTTGGCTGGCGCTTTGTTCAATAGGCTCGCCCGCTTCGAGCAGCGCCAACTAGAGGTACCCCATTCACTAGCTTTTCGTTCCCTTGTCATTGTTTCTACTTTTATTGAGTATTAATTCTCAGGATGCGATGGAGTTCGACAAGATCCATCGCGAGATCAAAGCTTTTGAGGACAAATGTGCCGAAGAAATCTTGAAACTCCGAGGTGAGGTTGAAAGCCAAAGGAAAAAGGTTGCTGCCCTGGAGGAGAAGCTAGACGAGACAGAAGGCAATGCCGCCGCCTTTGCTGTGAAGGCCAACAACGCTGAAGCGGAGCTCAAAGCATGTCAGGGCGAACTAGAGAACTCGAAGAGGAAATACGAAGCCGACATCGCAGTGCTCTCCAGCGACATCCAGAAGAGGGGGAATCAGCTCAAGCCTATGCAAGAGCAACTTACTGCCAAAGAGGAGGAGCACAAGGCCAAACTGAAAACCTGCCAAGACGAGATTACTCGCCTTAAGTCTGGTGAGGGCCTCGACTTCGAGTCTATCATCCAGACTCCGTACTTCGCTGACACCTACGAGGTAATTACCCTGAGCACTTCGATCCTCTCTCTCCTTAACCTCAGTTTTTTCACAATCGATCTTTCTGTCACACTTACAGACTCTCGCCGAGCAGGTCGATCAAGAAATCAGAGGGAAGATTTCCTCTCGATTCCCAGACCTCGACTTAAGCATTCTGGATGAGACCCCTCAGACTGAGCAAGACCCCAATTCCAGCAGGCCCAAGCAGCAGAAGAGCGGTGAAAAAGACGTCAATCCTCAGCAGCAAACAAACATGGATGCATGAATCCTTCTTTTACTTTATGTCAAACAATTACGTATTTTTTCTTTGTTTACGCAGACAATCTTTTCTCTTTCAGCTTTAACCTTCGTACTTTTATTAATATCGAATGCTTGCTTACATCGATTATATGATGATTCCTTGCGATACTGTGCCTTTCATTCGCATTATTATTCTGCACAGAGAATTTCGAGGTTAGGATGGGTGATGCCGAAGCATCGCCCCTCCGACGCTCAAGTTAGTAAAATGATGAAAATGATATGCAGAAAAAAAGAGAAGGTATACTTAGCTGACACATAGCTAAGACCGCTACCACGTTAGAAATAGTATTTCTTTAAATGCCTAATATTCCAGCTATTAGCGATTTCTCGGCCTTCACAATCCTCCAAATGGTACGCTCCTCGCCCGACCACCCGTGTTACTTTATACGGTCCCTCCCAGGTCGGCGCGAGCTTCCCCACACTTTTGTCTTTAGTATTCTGAAACACTCTTCGCAACACCCAATCCACTTCTCGAAAGGTTCGCAACCTGAGCCTTCGATTATAAATCCTCTCCACTTGCGATCGACGCTGGGCCATCACTATCAAGGCTCGATCCCTTTTTTCATCTATCAATTCCAAGTTTTTGAACAATTTGTCTTTATTACATGCCTCATCGCACAACTCAACTCGCAAGCTCCTTGCCCTTGTCTTGATTGGTATAACTGCTTCTTCACCGTACGCCTGAGCAAAAGGAGTACTTCCCGTCGCTACGCGAGGTGTGGTTCGATACGACCACAACACCCCTGGGAGTTCATCGACCCATCCGGTTTTAAGAGCATGCAACCGTTTCTTCAATGTAGCCATAATGGTTTTATTAGATGACTCGGCCTGTCCATTCGCCTCTCGATAGCGCGGCGTAGAAAAGACCAACTTTATCCCGTACTGATCACAAAATTACCGAACTCTTCTCCCAGTAAACTGCATACCATTGTCGGTCCTGATTTCTTTCGGTATCCCAAATCGACACAGTATATTTGTCCAAAATAGGAATTTTATAACTTCCGGTTCGCGCACATTGCGAAATGCTTCCGCTTCGACCCACTTCGTAAAATAATCAGTTGCGACGAGTAAATATTCCTTCTGACCAGCACCCTTCGGGAGTTTCCCTACAATATCCATACCCCATGCCATGAAGGGTCATACAGGCACGGTCGCATGGAGTGGCTCCGCATACTTTTGTATTGTTACCTCGAACCTCTGACCGGCCTCGCAACTCTTCACATATTCTTTTGCATCTTTTCGTAAAGTCAGCCAATAGAAACCTGCCGATATCACCTTATGAGCCAATGTTCGAGCTCCTTGGTGACTTCCGCAGTCTCCTTCATGAATTTCCATTAGGACGACAGGAATCGCCTCATCACGAACACATTTCAAGAGGGGACCCTCCAACGATCGCCTATATAGCTCGCCATCATAAATCACATATTTCGCTGTGGCTCGGGTTACCCGAGCTGCTTCCGCCTTTTCCTCTGGGAGTGCTCCCTCTTCGATGTATCGTAATATGGGGTCTATCCAAGTCCCGACTCGCTGTACCTCGTTTACCTCATGGAAATTCTGGACTATCGATTCATCTACCCATGTCACAGGTACTGCTTTCTCCCGCCTCTCTTGCTGAGAAGAGGCCAAATTTGCCAACGCATTCGCCTCCGCATTCTCTTCCCTGGGTACATGCCTTATCTCGAAATTATCAAAGCCAGCACTAACCTGCCGGGCAATTTCATAATATTTTGCCAAACGTGGTTCCTTTACTTGGTATTGATTACCTACTTGGGAAACCACCAACTGTGAATCGCAGCGCACATGCAAACGTTGTACACCCAGTTCCTTTGCCAATTGCATTCCTCGTATGAGAGCTTCATACTCCGCTTCATTATTTGTGACATCAAAGTTAAGTCGAATTGCACGCTCGAACTGCTCTCCCCATGGACTCCACAATTTTAATCCGACGCCATTCCCATTCATGTTACTGGACCCGTCGACCTGAAGAATCCATGGTTCATGCCCAAGCTCTGACGCTTCTATTTGTGCGATCTCCTTTTCAGCTTCGATTTGCAAGTTCACCGAATACTCCGCCACAAAGTCAGCTAGAGCTTAAGACTTTATCGTAGTTCTGGGTTCGAACTCAATCCCAAAGCCTCCAATTTCGACTGCCCATTTAAGTAATCTCCCCGACAAACTAGGTTTAGAGAATACACTTCGAAGCGGGTATGATGTGATAATTTTGACCGGATGAGCCTCGAAATATGGCCTTAATTTTCGTGAAGCTACTACTAAGGCCAGAGCCAACTTCTCTAAGGCCGTGTATCTTCGTTCTGCGTCGAGCAAAGGCTTGCTTGCGTAATGAACAGGATGTTGTCTTCCTTGATGTTCCCTTACTAAGACCGATCCAACGACATGGTCCGAAACCGACAAGTACAGTAGCAAAGGTTCCCCCTGTTCAGCTTTAGACAGCAATGGAGGGCTCGACAGATATTCTTTAAGTTGTTCGAACGCTTTCGAGCATTCATCCGTCCATTCGAAATTCTTCCCCTTCCGTAGGATTCGGAAGAAACTATGTGTCCTATCCGAATATCTTGATATAAACCGACTTAGCGCCGCCAATCTCCCAGTCAACTTTTGCACCTCCTTCGGACTCCGTGGATGCGTTAGATCCTTTATTGCCCTTATCTGTACTGGATCGGCCTCTATCCCCCGACTAGTTACCATATATCCTAAGAACTTTCCCGATGCAACTCCAAAAGTGCACTTTGCAGGATTCAACTTCATATTGTACTTTTTCAAAATATCGAAAGCTTGCATCAAATCCCGCACATGCTCGCTTGCCCTCTCAGATTTTACCAGCATATCGTCAATATAAACCTCCATGGTTCTCCCAATGAGTTGTTCGAACATTTTGTTCACCAGGCGCTGATAGGTCGACCCTGCGTTTTTGAGTCCGAAGGGCATTACCTTGTAGCAATAGATTCCTCTATTAGTCATAAACGTGGTTTTTTCTTGGTCATCTGGATGCATCATAATCTGATTATAGCCCGAGAACGCATCCATAAAGCTTAGCAAATCATGCCCAGCAGTGGCATTCACAATGCTATCTATGTGTGGAAGGGGGTACGGGTCCTTTGGGCATGCTTTATTCAGATCTGTGTAATCGACACACACGCGATTCTTCCCATTTTTCTTTTTTACTACAACAACGTTGGCTAACCAGGTCGGGTATCTTACTTCTCTTACGGATCCGATCTCTAGCAGTTTCTGAATCTCTTCGTTTATGGCCTCATTCTTATCTGGAGAGAACTTCCGCCTTCGTTGTTGTATGGGCCTTGCATTTGGATCTACTTGAAGCTGATGAGTCATCACCTTTGGGTCTATGCCAACCATATCTTTGTGGGACCAAGCAAATACTGCACGCTCTTTAGATAAGAAACCTACGAGCTCTTCACGAACTGTAGGATCGAGTTCAGATCCAATATTTGTTTTCTTGGAAGGGTCCGCTGGATCAAGTGCTACCTCTATTGTTCCTTCCGCTTCATCCCTCATCACTTTGACCGGTTCCGATGGGAAATGTTGTTGCGAGCACACTGCCTTAAAACTCGCATAGTAGCATTCCTTAGCTACGCTTTGTTCTCCCTTGATAGTGCATACCCCATCTAAAGTCGGAAACTTAACTAACTGATGATACGTAGAGGGAACCGCCTTGAGTTGATGAAGCCATGGACGTCCCAATAAGACATTGTATGCGCTTGGTGCGTCGATGATCATAAACACCACATCATATCGGACTCCTCCGCAATAGGTAGGTAAGGTCACGGTCCCCACCGTCATTTGCACTCCTCCATTAAACCCAATCAGAGGGGTCTGACTTCGTACAATCCTCTCCTCAGGCAGCTTCATCTCTTTGACCGCATGATGGAAGAGGATGTTTGCCGAGCTCCCATTGTCCACTAGAATCCGTTTGACGAGACAATCCGAGATTTGCAAAGAAATTACGAGCGCATCGTCATGGGGATGTGTGGCCTCCAGGACATCTTTCTCCGTAAATTCGATCGTCCTATGAGTTACGGGGGCGGGGGCTATCTGCGCCTTAGTGAGATTCTGTCTCCTCGCTCTTTTGGTTGCTGATCTGGTGACCCCGCTGATCTCCGAACCTCCGGTTATGCAATTTATAGTTCGAGTAGGAGCAGGCTGTTTATCAGACCGGTTCTCTTGGGCTTGCTCCGAAGTGGTCTGCTTTTCGCGAGTCCAAGTTCTCTTCCCTTTATCTGATAAGAATTCTGTCAATATTCCTCGTTTTAGTAAATCGAGCACCTCCAACCGTAGGGCTCGACAGTCCGCAGTGTTATGACCATGGTCACTGTGAAAATCGCAGAACTTCTTTGGATCTCTCATGGAGGGGTCGGTCTTCATTCTCGGTGGCCATTTCACCTTGTCTGACATTTGGCGAAGTACGCTTTGTACCAGTTCTGCGGGCTCAATAGCGAGTGTATACTCCGGCACGCAGGTAGTCAAAGTGTTGACGTGGGGTGGCCTGCTTCCGGACGGGCGATTGTAGGGATGCGGTCGTGCGGGTCGGCGGTCACGCTGTTCAGGCCGACGCTCCTCCCGTGCGATTACCGGTCGTCCACCACGTCTTGACCTACGGTAGGGCTCGTCCTCTTCCCACTTGATCAATGCCCATGCTCTGTTAAGCGCGTCATCCATGGTCTGGCAAGGGTAGATCGATAGCTCCCGATACAAGTCGGAGTCGACATCCAAACCTTTAGTGAAGGCTCACACCGCGGTACTGTTTGGGCAATTCGGGACTGCTACTAATTCCTTATTGAACCTGGACAGATATGCCCTCAGTGACTCTCCGGGCTTTTGAATTATATCCGGGTGTTTGTCAAGTTTCCGACTACTTGAATACTGATGGAGGAATAGTTGATGTAACTCAGCAAATGTCGAGATCGATCCCCTCGGCAAACTAATAAACCACTGCAAAGCCGGACCGGTGAGGCTCGATCCAAAGCTTTTACACATGCAGGCCTCACGTCGAGCGCTAGGGATCGCTAGCGCGAATATCTTCTGCTTATAAACCGCGACATGATTTTCTGGATTCGTAGTGCCGTCATAGAGCACAAAGCTCGGGGGGGTAAAACGGTCCGGAAGTTCGGCCTCTGCGAGCTCTGGTGTAAACGGTGATTCCGCGTAGCTTTCTCGCGGGATAGTTCGCTCCGGGGGTAGCAACCCTGGTACCCTGGCGATCAAGGACTCGAAATAACTGAGTCGTTGTTCGAACCGTCGTTCCAGTTGCGTCAATGCTGACCCTCCTACGTGGTTCGTAGTCAGCTGTCTCGGGTTGGTGTTCGGTTCTATCATCGTACCCGGTGTCCTTTGATTAGCCTCGTCTTCGGTAGCCCAGTTGAATTCATCCCGTAGATCTTGGGCAGCGAGCATTCGGGCCCTATTCGAGCTCCCGGGCTCTTCCACTATTGGATGGATCGTCATTTGGTTCAACCGGCGGTTATCCTGCTCGAGGGCCTGGCACTTCTGGGTTACAGCCTCAACTTGAGCTCCCAACATTTCCATTACTCATCGAGCTGTCTGGACCTGACTTATCAATTGCGCCACATATGGGTCTTGCATCAACGCGGGCGGCGGCGGCTGATAAGCTCGTTTTTCTACTCACTTATCGCTTTGTTTTTCTTTTCTTTTATGCATTTTAGTATGTTTTCTTGAATAAACTGAGCATGAGTATATATTAGAGGATATTATGCTTGCCATGGTGAGATTTTACAGGTTTTAGGCCAAATTCAATGGAAACCCGTACCGAAAGCAGCAGATGTTCAAAGAAATAGTCGCAACTTCTTCCACCGTTGGAATCTGAGCTAATGGAGTATGGCATTTGAAAGATCTTTGAGTTAGCTTTCCAACGCAACTGGAATCGGATCAATCGGAGTTCGGATGCGAAAGT
>JAPKLW010000470.1:96064-114847 GCA_026898455.1 Plectranthus barbatus
TCTGTGCTTTTTTCATATTTGAATTTTCTCTTTAAATTAATTGTTTTTAAAACCCAAAACCTTTTGAATTGATTTACCCAAACAAGAGTTCCAAAAGCTATATTCAGTATATGATTCCCTTCATTGCACTATCCCTGTGGGTTCGACAACCTTAGGGTTTTACAAATTTATTTGCTACTATTTCTGCAGTTATCAAATTGGCGCCGTTGTCGGGGATAGTTATCAGCGGCGGAAAGGACAGTTCGTTGAGCGGGGTCACGTTGAAGGCTCGCCTCATATCGTCCAATGACCCGTGAGGTTGATCCGTTCCGCGTCCGCCTGCGGTAGAGCGTCCTCGACCTGTTCCCAGTTGCGGACCACGTCCCTGATTCGACCCTCTTCCAGCTCCGGGAGGCACGGCTCCTCCTGTTGGAGGAACAGTTCCACCAGTGGCGAGTTCACGATTTCCGTCTTCCGCCATCCCTGCACGAATTGTCAGCGTAAACCTTGTTCTTGGGCCCCACGGTGGGTGCCAAATTGTTGTGAATATTTCTGGGTGGAATTAAGGAGCCCAAGAACAATTGAATCGACGGTATAATTAACGATATAATTAGAAACACGAATTTAAATGGCAGGCGGAAATGTTGATTTCGGAGAACTGGGCGAGTACAAAGAATAAAAGAAAACTTAACAAGTATAACAGGAGATAATGTAAATACAACGTAAATCGTGCTATATCGAACTATAATTCTTGTGCCTATTCTCATTCTTTCATCCGCCCCCAGATCATGCTTTTCCAGAAATATATATTCCCTTTTCAGCTAACGCTCCCTCCTTGAATGCCGAGATTTCCGCCGAGCTTTATTGCTGATTTACCCGTTTCGTGATCGAAAGATCCGTTTTCCCTTATTTAAGTTTTTTCTTTTAATGTCGACCTCTGATTTCAACTCTTTATGGATCGAACAGTTCGATCCATATTTATTCGACCTATGATAATGGACTTTCGATCCGATGGTCAGCCCATGTATCAAATGGGCTTGTGCTTTAAATGGGCTTTCGTCGTTCATAATTTTCAGCCTCAACACTAATAATGAAAAAAATTTAGAATTCGAGCATGAATATGATATTTTTTTTGGAATTAATAACCTTTTCTTCAAAATAATAATAAAAATTAAATATATTCTAAATTTAGAAAGTTCGTTTAGGCTCGATAAAAGCTCGATAACGTTCGTGAACATCAAAGTATTCGATAAAAAAGCTCGAAGCTCGACTCGAAATTAAATGAGTCAAACTTGAACACGGCACTACTCGACTCGACTCGGTTCGACTACTCCCCTACTCGTGTGGAGGAAAGGAGTACAAATTTTCATGAAAAGAAAATTCGAAAAACATGATCTGCTGCATGCGTCGTGAAATGAAACATCAGAGCTGTGATGTGAAACATCCTAAATGCAAAACGACGAAATTCTCCTAAAACAAGAAAATTATAAAATTTATGTAAATGTTCATGATCAACAAGAAAAACTAAAATCACATAACTTCCTACATTAGGTTTGTGATTTTTATTTTTTTTTTTTCATTTGCTTGAAATCACTAACTACCAAATCTGAAATCTTATTCCGACAACATTTTATTGCCTCAAAATTATTAAACGATCAATATACCATTTCTACAAACTAAAATTCATACTAATTAAACATTTTTTTTTTCCTAAGGAAAACTCAACATATGGAACGGAAGGGAAAAGAAAAAGGAAAAAAAAAAAAAAAAAAAAGCAAATAAAATTTATTAACCACCAAGCTTCCTCTTTCGCTTTTCGGAGGTCTGAACAAAGGCAGCGAGAAATCTCAAGGCTTTGACTTGACATTCCAGCGCAAATATGTAATCCGCCGTCTCTTCGAACAGCTCCGCCACCGGAAGCCTCTCGCCGCCGGGTACTATTTTCTGCAGCGCTGCTATCCTCTCCTCAACCTCCGCGTTCTCATCCGCCACCTGCTGCTGATCATCAGCGGCGATCTTCTTCGCATGAGGTCTCCTTCTGCTCCGACGGCGGCAGGCGGCGGAGGAGAGGCCGCGAGGCGGCGAGGAGAGGGTGCGAGAAGAAGTGGTGTGAGTGTCGTCCATGTAGGCGATGGTGGAGAATATGGAGGAGAGGGAGCGGTGTTAAATTGGTGGAGATTTTCAAAATGCCAACGGAGGTGGGGCCCACTTTATATAATCCCTTCATCACGGATTTACGTTATTATTATTATTATTATTTTTGGATTACGGAATCCACGCGCCTGATTTATCGTCTCTTAAATACCCTAATTTAAATAATCCAATTAAATTTAATAATGTAAGAATTGGAAAGTAGAATTTTGATTCGATTTGATTTGATAATGAAGGAAACGGAACGGATAGGGGAGGAGGGGCCACGGGATCCTACAAAAGAAACAGAGCGAGAGGCAGAGAAATATTGCACATGCGGTCACATGAATCCCATGTGCTATGATTGCGCCACGTGTACTATTTATGGTGGGCCCACTCCATCTTGAGCCCACAACCCAGCCGGATAGTAGTAATAAATTAAATCAATTTCCTAAGTTGGCTCTACAAATTTTCGCTTTTTTTTTTTAATTATTACTCCATCCGTCCCACTTTAATTGTCCATCTTTCCTCTTTTGTTCGTCCCGTTTAATTGTCCACTTACTTAAAATGAAAAAATAATACCCACTCACTAATAAAATACTAATTTTCTCTATCTCTACTCGCATTGGTTATTGTGCCAAAAGCAAAGTGGACAATTCATATGGGACGGAGGGAATATCAAAATTGTATGCTTTGATTTAGTTTTCTATATATGAAATGTTAAAGGAACCCTAATGATGAGTGAGAAAAATAATTAGAAAAACTGTGGTGTATAAACTAAGAGGAAAGGAAAGGCATATAATAATGGATGGGAAAAGAAAAGATGTAGTTGGAAAAAAAATTGAGTGGTGTTTGTGCGAAGGGGACAGGAGTTGGCATGTGTTGGAAGGGGGAATGGCATGTGATAGACAGCAACCAAATCTGGTTTTGTTGCTGCCACTAGGACATTTTTCTTCATTGGAAACTACGAACTTTCTTGGATCCATTACCAACCACACACCCCTATTCACTATTCACTAATCTCATTCATGCTCATCTTTTCTTAATTTACTCTCATTCCAACACCCTCCTCTCTCTCTTAATTGGTCTTTGTCTTGATAAAATATTTTGGGATTTTGCTGAAGAAAAGTGCCCACCCAAGTGTGCTTAATGTAATATCTAACTCTTAAGTATCAACTGAGGTTTAGTGATGTGTAGATTTGTTTGGAAAGTAGCAGGCAACATTTTTTTATCACGAGCATTGAATTGGTATATATGAAGATAATTCACCAAGACTAGGTGAAGCTTTGGTATTATTCCTGTCCAAACATAAAACTCCATGCATTTTCAACACCTGGGGGCTGCCTCAACGCTCCCCCCTACTGTACACTGGCGATAATGTATTCCAAGGTGAATCGGCCATCACTCTCTTAAACCAACCCAAACATGCACTAATACATACGATACTGACCACTGCCTACCTTTCTGGCATTTGTAGCTGCGACTCCGAGCCCAACATACGGAGCTTTGGTGTGTAGGAGATTTGCATCAGCCGCAACTCTATCGTGGCCATGACCAACTTTTGTCACTGCAGCCCGAGTCAAGTAAAAAGGATTGTTGTCTGTATGTATTGCAACCTCGGAAGCTAATTTAGAGCCCATCCCACAGTTTGGTATTTGTTTCGGGAAGCTTTTCTGGATCTCAGAAACAGGTTTCTCTTTGCTGCTTCTTTGGTAACAATATGCCGATGGGATAACTGGAGGAGCCATGCTTGATGTTCTTGGATCTTTGATGACGCTTCCACTCTCGAGTGGGAAAACTACTATGCCTGGTTTAGCTGTGCATCAACTCACCTCTTGAGATATTATACTCGCGGAGAAAATAAAATACGAATATAATTCATTGAGGTAGGATTGATTTTAGTAAACACCTTGTGGGATCCTCGGCGGTGGTTGCAAGGTTCTCGACAAACTATGATGAAGCCCATCAAAATCCCTTGAGTTTCGGCCACATGATTCTTCACCATTCTGTCCATCTTTGGCATTGACACTGCTCTGATCCTTCGGTAATACTGCACTTGAATGTAAAATGGTAGACCTGCACCTCACAATTTTGTTGGTAGGGTGGGTATGAAAAGGACTAATAACCATCCGCAAGAATGATGAAGCATGATACAGATGTCATAAACAAGTATGAATGCATAGACATATAAAACATCTTCAAATCACTAGCACTTATATAATGCATCTCCATATGCAAACTCGAGGTAAAGTTTTCATCAATTGTTTACTGAAGACTTCATGTTTGTATTGCATAGCAGGCCAAATCGAGGGGCTAGCATATCAGACACTTCAACTGGATAAGCCACATAAAAAGTATGACAAACACAAGATCTATAAATTAGTCCAATATTTAAGGACATCACGTAAGCTGACAGATCAGTTTTGAGGCCCTTCACTGAAAACTTGTGATTTAGCATAGTTACTACATAATAGAAGATATTACCAGATAAATTCGCACATTTTATATTAGAATTGTATTATTTCACAAAACAAAACGTCTCTACAGCAAAGCAGAAATAGAAGAAAGAGGATTGCTCGTGTGGCATATACCTAGGAAGGGAAACATGCTTTCTTCCAAGAGGAATCACTGGCGAACTTTTGCCACTGTTTTCTTCCAAATGTGCAAACTGTTTCTTGAACTGATCAACAGCACTGAGTAAAATATATTCCCACATCAGCAACATGCACTTGAAAAGAAAAGGGATGGGGCAAAACCAGAGATTACCTCGGATAGACAAAATTAGTTCTCTCAATTCCGTTAATGTAATCCTTCAGCAGCTGTGGATGATACTCTAGTATCTCACGAAATATTAACTCCCGAATGTCCTCTTTTCTGACCCTTCGCCGCTCAAACTCAAATTCCATCTTCGAAATTGGCTGACAGGATGGCTCTCTATCAACTTTAGCCAATCCCTTAAAGTATGGATCAGCTAGTGCCTGAAGATGAACGAGAGTATTTGAATAGAAAGAAAACTACTGAATACAATTAAGACAAGGATACAGGAAAATATGGGAAAAGAAGCTTATGCTAAACTAAGACATTGACAAATCTGTTTTTTTATATATGGAAAATGACGAGTAAATGGCAAAGCTGCTGATCAACCTAAGCTTTCAAAGAATTTTCAATTCAAAAAACAACTTGAGACCATAGCAAACCTCTTCAGCAGTAGGACGGTCCCTTGGATCAAAAGCAAGCAGCTTCTCCAAGAGCCGAAGGGCCAAAGGATCAGCATTCGGGAATTTCTGAGAAAAAGGAATTGGCTGCTTCTTTCTCATGCTTGTAAGATATCTCCTAGCCTTATCATTGCGCACCTAAAAATGAATATGGGAAAAAACACCAAAACTAGGTGGGTTCATCTATTAAGAATTAGGAACCTCAAAAATGAAAATGGAGTAGAGATGCTTACCCGAGAAATTGTATCTGTTGAAGGAGTTCCAAGAAGATCAGTTATCAAGTCCAGCTGATGAACGACATTCTTTCCAGGAAAAATTGGCTTCCCCGTCAAAACTTCAGCAAAAATGCAGCCAATACTCCATATATCAATTGCTGGAGTATACTGAAATGTATGATCGAAAATACAAGATATGCAAACAGTCAAAAATCTTGATGCCAGGACCCAACAAGAATCAATCAAGCTATAAATGAGCAACAAAAACTCTACGAAGAGGTATTCAACAGAATCAACACGGCACTTCATAATTTGATGACATTATGGTAGCTTGAATCAAGCCTACTGCTAAATAATCTAAATATCTAATGCCTTTATCATTGTTATACACAATTTCACAATTTGTAAGAACAATACCAAGCAATGAAATTTTGAAATAGTATTCAAATAAAGCAGCAGAGAAACGATGGAGAGACAAACTGCTAAAATGTACCTTTGAGAAAAATGAACCACACAACTCAGGAGCCCTGTACCATCTGGTAGCAACATAATCCTGTGTTTTATGACAGAATGCATACAACTCTCAGGAAGAGGCAAACAGAAAAGTATCTATTGTTGCTATGTTCAAATAGTAATAAGATTCATACCGTCCAAAATATAGTTGTTGGAGTGTCATTGAATGCAACTCTCGCCAATCCAAAATCGCATATTTTGAGTTTACAATTTGCATTTGCCAGGATGTTCTTTGGTTTTAAATCTCGGTGGTAAACATTAGCTGCAGCAATGTATGTAATAGTCAATCCCAAACTCACATGAAAACCCACCAAGTGAATGGCAAGAGTAGCAGGCATCATCCCATTTTCCAAGCAAAATGATAGGGTGACATTCAAGATTTTAGTCACCAACTTGAGGTCTCATAATAATAGAAGATTAAACTTTCAATGTGATGATCAGATGACTCAATAACTTATATAAAATTTTATTTTATTAGGCAACGGTGCTGAATAAGAGAGATTTTGTAAAGAGGAGGAATACATCTAGAACGGTTACCTGTATGAATATATTTAAGGGCACGAAGCAATTGGTAAAGGAAAAACTGGTAATGTTCCCGTGTCAAGTCATCATTAGCTTTGATGACTTGATGAAGATCTGATTCCATTAGCTCAAAAACCACATAAATATCTTTGAATTCTCTCCTTGAAGGGGGAAGGATAATATGTTTGATTTCAACAACATCTGGGTGCCGCAAAAGTCTGAGAAGCTTTACCTCTCGAAGAATCCGAGCAGCATCCGAAATGTGTTCAAAAATGTCATGAATTTTCTTTATTGCCACTCGTTCGCCAGTATGAGTGTCAATAGCGGAACAAACAACACCATAACTGCCTTTTCCTACGACCTCCTGGATTCTATACCTGCTTGCATCGCCATACTCAGAAAAGAAGTCCATTTCCATTGAACCCTGTTTCAATCAAAGAGATCCAATTAATTCACAGTGAATGGAGCATATATATCTGCAGTCATGATACACTAGTTAATGAATCAAGTTGCACAGGAAAACAATAATTACGATTTTCAGTGCAGGTTTTACAACAATTTAATTATAACAATATCCTTCAAGATCTCCCCTACCCCTGAAAAAAGGGAAAAAGAATTGAAAGCAAACAATAATACATAATAAACATAATTCATGGCTGAATCTCAAAAAATCATAAAACCAAAATACTGCTTTAGTTCTAAAAAAATCATGGTTCAGCGAAAAGAAAATAGAAAGCACGAAATTCATACTGGCCTGAATATGAGAGAAGTTCACTCATTTACAAACAATAAACACTATATAAATACAAATAAAAGTTCCACTGAACCTAGATCATCAAGGGGGCACAACAAAATATAATTCCTTTAAAAGGAAAAAAAAAGCATGAACAAGAAAAATCATCATTATGAACATGAAAAATATAGCAAGGACAAACTTCCGCATAAGACATGTGGCTCTCCGGTATCATAACCAAAAATGAAAAGGTTTCTTTTTGAAACACAAGCTGTAAAGAATCAGAAGAAAAGTTAATGAATGAGAAAACGAAAGATACCAATCCAATTTAAGAGAGAGAAAAGAACACGAGTTAACTAAGGCCTTCAATTAGAAATGATGAAAAAGTAATATACAGCTGGAAAAATAAAATAAAATGAGGATTGCAGCCGCGGGGCATTCAGTTATTCATCTCTTCAACACCAAAATTCTATTCATCGTTTCTCCATCACCAGTCCAACCAAAAAAAAAAAAAAAAGAGTACCAAACAATTGATCAATCAATGAACTAGACATTTCATAATTTTGCAAAATTGACTGTTTTATCAAATCAAGAACATCTCAGCTCTCAACAATGAGTCATGAAATAAAATCCAACTGTATTTCTTTATGCTTAAGACAGTACAAGGCAAACAATCGCGAACATAGATATGTAATCAACACCATTTTCTCAAAAAAAAAAATACATAGAATCATAAAGCTCAAATCCTATTCTTTTTCTACAATTCCAGTTTATACAATACACAAAATCCAAGATAAAATTACAGAAACTGAATAGAAAAAGAAAACCAGCAAACCTTCTTTCGGTGATCCAGCTGCATTGTCGATAAACTCCAAAACCCAATTTAAACAAAGAAAACTTCCGCAGTTTCCAAACGCAACGAACTCAATAAAACAAATTCAATTAAAATTTCAACACAAAACTCAGCCGCATTTCCCCCATCCACCTCGACTTCGTATGTTGAAGGAGCAGTCCCACCTCGTACGCCTTGAACTAGTGTTGAAAACAAAAAGAAACCGATCCCTCATATAACACACTTCTTCTTCTTCGTCGTCGTCGTCTTCACCAGCAATCATAGAACAAACATCAACAGCTTATTCACACGAGTGCGTGAATATGTGGATCTTAAGCAACGTTGCGGTTGCTTCTGACACCGACACAAACTGCCGAGAGAGACAGAGAGGGGGGTTTTAGAGAGAAAGGGAGAGGAGTGAATGAGAATGTATGTATAGATTAGGGAATTGGTATATAAGTGATGTACGTTTGTGCTTATGCGTTGTACCCTTTTGCTTTTTTCCATAAGTTGGCCAATCCTTTTGTTTGGATAAGATTATTTTGGATCTTATTCTTCAAAATCATTTTCAGATTTACAAATTTTTAGCTAAACATTATTAATTAGCACTTAATTCAAATTAGAGATACATAAATTAATAACCCTTTTTTCATAAGATAAACTAAATATGCTTTTCATAGATCAAAATGATTTCTCTCTAACATGTGTCTTTTACTTTATTAAGTTTGTGTTTTATTTTATATATTTTTTTTTTAATTTATGCAAAATTTAGGTTGAGACAGAGTGTTCGTGTTTAGGAGCCGCAGTTTTTTATTGAAATTATTGTTTGTGTATAAATAATTCCGATTGAAATGATTATTTCCATTGAAAATAAAATGATGTATCTAAATCTAGTAAATAATATATTTAAGAATAACAAATGATATATGTATGAAATACATCACTTGTTAAATTTAAATATATTATTTTGTATTTCGATCGAAATACACTATGTACAAACAATACAATATACATTTCGATCAAAATACGAATTCCAAACAAAATTCTTTTAAGTATAAAAATGAATCCAACTTTGCGTCTCACAAAAATACACTATTTTACTTACTGAAGATTAACTCATTCATTTATTCTACGTTGACTTCTGACACACTGAATCAAATTCAAATTATAAGAATAAGGTCAACTATTGGAATGGAATTCTTGATTACAGCCTAAATATATAAAATCACGCATGTAGAATATTATTCTTATAAATTACTGCACAAAATTTATAATCGACGCTATTAAATTTGACCAATATAGATTTAAATAGTGATCATATTTATCATCCTTTATTTTTTGAATCTAACACCTGAAATAGTGATTTGTGACATCTATATTTTTTAATAGTAATATATTAATTAAATATTATATTTACTCACACACCCAAATATCATCGATAACAACAGGTAAGATACTTTGAGCAATATAATAATTATGCATTACATATTTTAAGGTATATATGGTTGTAACTATAAATTTTAAGGTATATATTTTAAGAGTTCATAATAATAAATTCAATGTTTGGAAGAACTTAGTATAATTAGGAATTTTACCAACTGCAAAAACTTCTATAATTTCATACTTCCACACACTATTATGTGTTTTTCAAGAAAAAGAAATGGTCAACTTACTATATTTAGTGTAATAATATCACAACAACACGATATCATAATTTTCAAATCCGTACAAGTGACTAACACATTCAACATTTATTTGCACATTACTTCTCCTTATAATGAGTTAGGTGCAAAACAAAATAAAATTTAGTGAGTAAAAAAAAAAACTTTTGTGGTACGGTAAATTAATATATATATAAAAAAAAGCCCAAACGTCTCTCTCAACTAATATACATTATGGTTCGACATGTATGAAATCCACTTTAAATATTTTAATATATGCTTGTTTATTTTGATTTCTTAGCAAACAAGATTTTGTTGGTTTGCCATATCTACCCCTTACCCATTGTTGGTAACGTAAAACTATGGATTCCTCAAATCCTTCAACACAATGCCTAAAATTTCAACCGATTATAATGATCATACACAAAATCGAGAGATTTTTGTTATTATCAACCGATTCTTTACAACAATAGACCGATTTAACCCAAACCATATATCAGCTTTTATTTTTTACTGTGAGAGTAAATCAATTTATATCCATTTTGCATGCAAGTCTAATATATTATGTTGATTTGATACAAAACCATATAATAATACATTAAACAAAATTAAATAGCGATACTCGCGTATGAACCATTAAAAGAAATAAATAAAATAAAATTCGCACGAAGAAAGTGGAAGTTCCACTGAATCTATAAAGAGAGATAGAAAAATGTGGAAGCTGATTGTAAATATATGTGTCTGCCATAATCGTATTCTTTTTGTAAAGAAAAATAAAGAAATAAATAAATTTAACAGACTTATATATAGGGATGTTCATGGTTTGGACGAAACCGGATTAACTTAGTCGGTTTGAAATTTAATTTTTAAATTAGTGGTTTGAAAATTTTTAAAACCGGTCAAATTTGATTGGTTACAATTTGAAAGCTCAAACCGGACGTATTAGTCGGACCGACTGTAATTATATGTGTATATATATATATATATTAAATATATTATAATTAATTAATATAATTTATAGTCCATTTGTTAAGTTTCTACTTTTTCATACAATCAACCTTGTTTAAATTTCTTGGCCAACATACTCTAGTTTTAGTTTTAATTTTTTCAATAAAAATTCAACTAATAATTATTAATATTAAATATTAGTATTATTTTATATAATCTTTTTAAGACAAATTAAGTATTAACATTATTGGTATAATTTTACACGTCTCTTTTGATTTTACATTTGGATTTTAAGATTATAATTTTAATACAATTGACCCATGTATTTCTTTTGATTTTGCATTAAATTATAAATATAAGATTTTTAAAGTTAAATTACATTATTATAAGTAGTAACAAATAATAGAAATCAATTAATTTATATTTAGGCCATAGTTTTCTACAAATTATAGTAGATTGTTGAAAGTTGAAACATATTTCATTTCAAACCGGTCGGACTAAACCGTTTTTTATACGGTTTGATCGGTTTGGTTTCGAAAAAATATTTGTCCGATTTGGTTTGGAAAATTTTCAAACCGTACATATTAGTTTGACCAGATTTTTCTTCTAAATCGGCTAGCGAACACCCCTATATATATGCTGCGTTTGGACACTGAGTTTCGTAATTAAGAAAGTGTGCAAATATTTATACGAGAGAGGGACAGAATAATGGGATTTATCTTGATTAATTATATCAGAAATTAATTAAGATCAATTTATTTTATTGTTTTTTAATATAAATATGTTTATTTAAACTCACACACTTAAATATTTTTTTGGAAATCTGAAATTCATGAATTTTTTATTATTAGTAAGATGGTTTCACCGGTGCACCCGGAATAGGAAATGATCCAAAAATTTTAATACATTAAATTATAGAGCAAAATCATGAAATAGCCATTTTGGCTATAACACATATTGATTTTAGCCAATTTTATGTACATCTCACGAAAATAGCCAAAAGTACTTTTTTTTCAGATATGTGTCATAACTTTTCAGGTTTTTTGAATTTTGAGATTTGACAAAAGTAATAAAAATATATACTCCCTCCGTCCCGGCTGAATTGTCCCGGGTTGACCGGGCACAATAACCAAGGAGCGTGAGTGTAAAATAAGTTGAGTGGAATTAATATTTTATTATTGAGTGTGAAAAAGTTGCCTATTAAGTAATGGGACAATTGAGGTGGGACGAACGGAAAAGGAAAGTGGGACAATTGAGGTGGGACGGAGGGAGTATATAAGTAAAAATCTTGGAGGGACCGAGTGCGATTCACTAAAAATTTCGAAAAATGTAAAAACTCAATTTAATAAAAATTAACCGATTAAAAAAAAAAATCGAGTGCGACTCACTGTCGACATGTGACACCGAGAAAGTGGCCGACACGGTAGCGACTCCGAGTGCGACCGAGTGCGACTCGGTCAAAATAAAAAAAAAATTAATAAATCAGTCAAATATTCATTTGAAACCCTAAATTGGTCCCCCCCATTGTTTCGCATTCGACGTTTTTTTCTAAACTCACAGAATCGCACTCGTTTCCTCCAAACCGGCCGGCCGTCGAGCCCCTCCGCCCGTCCAGCAACGTCGCCGTCGCCATGGCCGCTGGTTATGAGGTTATTCACTAAAATTGATTTTTTGCTCTATATATTTCATGAATTAAGCATATTTTAGCAAAATTTGTAGTGAAATTCGTGTGTTATTAATTTGTTTAAAGTGTGTTTATTTTTGGATTTATATTGTTGATAAATGTTGAATTATTTAAGGGTAATTGTTGAATAATTGTTTGGTTAATTTCGTGTGTATGATTTTTTTTATGGAAATTTGTGTCTATTATTAGGGTAATTCGTGGATTATTTAATCTATGAATTTTAATTTATTTTTTGTTTATTAGGGTAATTGTTGAATTATTATATTTGTGGTTTATTAGGTAGATGTAATCGTGCTTTTCACATTTGAAATGTATTTTTTATTTATTGGTTTATTTTAATTATATGTGTAGATTTAATTGTTTATTTGAAGAAATTGTTTTATTTTTTGATTTAATGGTTATTTGGAATTTTTTGTAGTTTTTAGGGTTAATTTATCATTATTTAATTGTGATGGTATTATATGTGCAGATTGAATGGATTAGACGTGAGTTACATGGTGCATCTAGTAAAATAAACTTATGCACTAAAGTTTCGGTATTAGATCACATAGATGTAACATTACGGTCTGTAAGAGGGGGGCAGTTGGTAGAACAGTTTAAGAATGGACCTTTTGGGAACTTATTAAATTGGAAAAAGTAGGGTCCAAGTGCATCTCAAGCACTTTTAGAATTATTAAGTTGCCAAATTAGATCTTCCAACCCATCTGAATTATGGTTTTTAATTGGTGGTCAACCTATTAGATTCTCAGTGACGGAGTTTGCCCTAGTGATTGGTTTTATGTTTGGATCTAGTAGTTTTGATGTTGCTGGACATTATGACCCATCTAGTACTACAGTGTATGTACAGTTTTGTGGTGGTAGGTCTATTAGTGCGAGGGATTTGTTAGGCCTATTCAAGGATACGAAAGTAGATAAAAGTAGACATGACTTGTACTTGAAGGTGGCTAATCTCCTAGCATTATGGTACTTCGTACTTGGGTATTCGGAGAAGCGCAAGATTGATCCCTGGATGTATGAATTAGTTGATAGGTGGGATATTTGGTGTGGATTTCCATGGGGTGCATACGCGTATCAGTCTTTACTTCATTATATCGCGTATGTTCCCACCACAGTTGCTGAACTTGGTCAAAGCTTTCATCTTGGTGGACCGATTTGGGCTTTGCAGGTAAATTATTATAACGTTTATTGCTTCATTGTTGCGAGATAATTTTAATTAACTAGGACATTTATTTGTGTAGGTATGGTCTTACGAGGCCATTCCGAAACTGGGAGCTGAATGTTGTACAGTGAATACGCCGAGGGTTAGTCCAAGATTTTTGAATTGGAAGTTTAGCAGGCCAGAGGCTAAGAATTAGAGTACTTTTTTTGCTGATCCGAGTGTAAGTAATTGCGATAAATTTAGATTTTTAAATATATTTACTTACAATTTTATTCTTATTGCAGCTGTCATCCTTGTCTTTTCTATATCCTACTGCTGATGAGGAGCGCAGTGCATATTATCTGTCTAGTCAGCAAGAGAATCCCATTGGCGTTGCATTTCACATGCCTGAGAATCCAGTACGCCCAACCAGGAGACGAGATGACGGTCTCCCTATTCTGTTTCGTCAAGCACCCCATGCAGGAGGAAGTGGACATGATGATGAGGGGCGACATGATGTTGAGGGGCCTCATGCTGATTTGGGGTCCAATGCTGGTCATGAGGGTTTAGGGGAAGACGATGATGATGATCAGGGGCATAATGTGGATGGAGGGTCTCGTGAGGGAGGATGGCAGGATCCACAGGACTCCAGAGGATCTCGTAGGCGCAATCGTTCGACCCGACATGCTTCTTCATCTAGTGGGTCCTCTGGTGATTCTAGGAGATTTCGTGGATCATGGAGATTGATTGCGCTGATCTGAGATACAGTATCTTCAGCTGTTACTGCTGCGGTGAATGTTGCAGTGCCAGCTGCGGTTGAGCGTGCATTCCGTAGCTATGGATGTAGACGTGATGATGTTGCCGAGTCTAGCCAGAGTAGGAGCCGGAGACGTGAGATGGAGAGGGTGCCGGATCAGGAGCAGGTGCAGGATCAGCCGCCAGTGCGTGAGCCCTTCAGGCATAGTTCAGTAGAGACTGGTCGGCGTCGCAGGGCCATACCAGGTGCTCATGAGCGTCGCAGACATAGTTCGGCACAGCCACTTGATATACCTGGGACTTCAGCCACTCCGAGCCATTTTGATATACCCGACAGTTCACCCACTCCGAGCCATTTTGATATACCAGAGTTTTTATCCAGTCCCGTCAGCACTTATAATAGAGAGCTAGCATTGCTCGTCAGGGACGACAAAGATGAGACGGTATGTTCTTATAAGTTATTTATGTTATTGTATATTGTCACAATAATTATGTCTTATAATGATGTGTAGGTTGGAGATGGACGTCCGTTGGGAGTCACCACAGCGACTTATTGCAGTTATCATGATTGGAGACAGTCTGGACAGGCATACCGAACTTTTATCTCTAATGGTCAGACGTTCCAGCTGCGGCAAAGTTGGTTCACTCATATTGAAGACATGAGTGAACAACTTGATGACTGCACGATTGAGTGGTATACCCAAATCTTTGGGAGCTCCGAGAACCACCTTCTGATGACGTACCAAAAACTAATGAGTCCCCAAATCTTTGTAGATCTTCCAAACCTGGACTAAAATGCTGGTACGATGGTGGACTGCAAGATGAAAAAAACGGCCTGTATGGGGATGGCTCCCGATGTGAAGTCCCAACACCGGTACTCGCCGTATAATTCATAACAATATAAACACGCGGCTCCGAATAAAGAGCAATCAATCGTTGAAGCTCTAGATCCGTCACCAACAACGATTTTATAAATCTGCCACTTCGGGATTGGGCAGTGTAATAAATATTATACTCACCGAGTATGGTTTCCGCATCAAAAATAAGTTGAATGTTGCTTCTTAATGCGGCTATGGAAATGTTGGCGATTGGTATACAAAACCAGTCGTTCTTGTCCGCCAATGTAGTTGCACGAGTCATCCCATTGCCCATTGTAGTGAAGAATTACGTTGCACCAATTCTCCATTTTGAGAAACAAAAGAATTTATTTTGATGAAGATAGACGGAGACTGAAAGTGAAAGTGAAACAAAAGCTGTAGTGCGAAGAAATGTTTATGCCACCACAAACTTCACTTCAATTATATAAGTTATAAAGAGTGTCGGCAAATAGTTGAAGGAAATACAATTGATCAAATAAAAAAAAATTGAATTGATTTAAATTTTCAACAATATCATGTACGATTCATTACTCTTCACATAATATTTCCAACAACCTATATCATAGGTATGCAGTGTGCATAGACTCATCATATCAATATGTTTGAACACTTTATTGCACTAATATGCAATAGCAAAATAAGTAAAAAATTCTCGTGCAAAATCAACCCAAAAGTATACCAAATAGATGTTTATAAATTAAATAGGAAGAATTAGATTTTTAAAATTTAAATATATATTTAAAACATGAAAAAAAAAAATAATAATTGAGTGAGACCGGGTCGCCACCGATCCCACTCGGTGGCACTCGGGTCTCACTCGATGGGACCCACAATATATATTTAAAAAAAATTAAATGAGTGCGACCGAGTCGCAACCGTTCCCACTCGGTCGCACTCGGTTCGCACTCATGTGGGACCCACAATTTTTTAAAAGAAAAAATTAAATGAGTGCGAGCGAGTCGCAACCGTTCCCAATCGGTTCGCACTCATGTGGCCCCCACAGTCAACAATTTATACGAATTTTAAATACAAATAAAGTCGAGTGAGACCAGGATTTTCCATTTTAATTTTTAAAAATCCGATAGCTACCCTAATTATTTATTTTCGTGGGTAAATAAATAGATTTTGGTTCATAAATCTATAAAATTAGTTATCAACAAATTTTAACTAAAAGATTAGACATATATGTCAGAATAATTGCAATCAAATGATTTGTAAACTAATTCCAAGGCTAAAAATTGTACTTTTGGCTAAAATTGCAATGAGTTAATAAAAGTGACTAAAATTGATATGTGTTATAAGAAAATGACTATTTCAGATAATTTAGACTAAATTATATATGTGTTGAGAAGAATATATTAATTTCCTTTTGTGACAAAGACTTCAACTACACATCCCTTTGCTTGTATACATGGAATCAAGAAACCTGGATAAAGCGAAGGGGGCAACCACTTAGACAAGTGCTTTTCCTTTTCTTTCAAGATATTGATATTCATAGTGATAATTCATATTTAATGTTTCTTTTTACTTCCTTTAATTTTCCCCCTTTTATTTTTCTTATTTAGGTAGCTCTATAAATAGCATAAACTTTTTATTTATGGAGTTCACGTTAGTTTACAATTTGAATGAGTGGTTGATATGATTCTGCTCAATATAACTTTTAGTATATAGTTAATGACTAATTATGAAGAGTTATGACTGTATAATTAGCATTTGTGATCTTTTATTACACCCTTTTGCCCATGAATGCCTGCCAACTATGGCAAATTGAATGAATTGTTGATTCCGCTCAATTAGGTCTATATATATATATATATATATTGATCTGATTCTTTATAAATTAATCACTTTCACTGACAAATTATGAAGACGAAGAATTGGATAAAATTAAAGAAAATAAAGTAAGGGGCCCCCCCCCCCCCCCCCGCGTCAAAATAATTTTCTAGTTTTATTTAATTTCTATTTTCTTTATTAGATAAAATTTAATATAGCGGCAGCCCATTAAATGTTTTTAGTATATAGTTAATGAATGATGAAAATTGATTAGATCTGCATTTGAGATCCTTTAATGCACCTTTTGTTCGGAAATGCCAATTATAGCGTATAATATCATAATTTAATTATTAAAATTAATAATGTTGATGTCATTGATTTCAGCTGTAAATTTAAATGAAGCGAATGGTCAAAAATTCAAAATAGTAGAGTTGTTATAGTAGACTAGTATTGCACCCACGCAATGCGTGGAAAATTTTTTTTTTTTTGTATTAAAATATTATTTCGATATTTAATTTATAAAAAAATAATATTTAAAATATAAAATTGTGTGATAACATATATAATATAAATTAATATAGTTTTATATAGTATATGTTGGGGCCTAGCCATAATGACCCAATTCACTGGCTTAGCTCAAAGAATCCGCCAAACGTCGTCGGCCCAAAAATCTTGTTGATGGGCTCGTCGGCTAAGGTCGAGCCCACCAAGAAGAATGGATTAGACTTATTGCCCGTCTAACCAATTCCATAATTATTGGGGTCGAGCAAACAATTGGCATCTATTGTAGAAAAGATAGAAGGGCAAATATTTTGCTATGATTAGTTTAAGCTTAATATGATGTAGTGGACTATCTCTTTATGCTTATAAAAGGACACCCCTCTCATTTCCAAGAGTATTATTCTTTTGCACTATCAAACTAAAAGATGTTCAAATAATTATAATGACCTAGCTTGAATTGAAGTGCATAATTTATTATGAGAAATTTTACATTTACTTTAACTGGAACGTTGATGCCAAGATGAACGGATCAACGCGGAGTTCGTGTCAAGGGCAATGCCAGACACAGCCACACAAACCATAACTGAGAGAGAAAGACAACTTGATTGGAGAGTTAATATACTTAAGATAATCATGACCTGGATCATTAGGGTTCAGCACCCGAGACGACCATCACACTCAACATGTTGGCTCACAATTCATTGTTGATATTCCTGAGATCGAGATCCTTGTGCGGTTCTCTCTGCCTACCTTTGTGCTATATGACGACCCGACTAACCCCGAGGACCGCATGACCCCTTTATGAGTAGAAGATGTTCACAACATTAATTCTAGCTACCAATAGAGAGTCCTTATATTTAAATCAAATTGAACCTCAATAGTATATATATAAGATATTATATTCTATAAATGTAATATTATACCATTCATCTAGTTTGTCGATATGCATTATATATATATATACATATATTACTAATAAAATTTTATTAAATATTATATAATATAATTCATAATATTGATCCTATACAAATATTAGTTTTTCATTTTTCTTTTGTTATATTTTCAATAAACTGGGAAATTATAAAAATTAATTAAATCAAAATTCCTTTCATTTAAAAATCTTAACGTGAGAAAGTGAGAAAGATGCTTGATTGCATTCACGACATTGCTTGATTGTATCCAGGTTGTTGTTATCAACCATTGAATTTTTAGATCTGATAGACATGATCCATCCTCTTTTCTCACAGAATGATTTTTTTTCCTCACATGATCCCACTCTCCCTCTCCCTCTCTCTCTCTCTCTCT
>JAPKLW010000470.1:119847-258178 GCA_026898455.1 Plectranthus barbatus
ATATTATTTAATTTTATATTATAGATATTTAATTTGATTTATTTTAAATTAATATATCTCAATTAATACAAATATTAAAAAAAAGTGTAACTGATTTGACATTAATCATGGTATGGTTATACCAGACATATAGCTTGTTATTACATCAATTGTATTTCAGTTATTTTATAGTATTTTACATATTTGTCCTCCGGTTTTGTTTTAATATATATATAGATATAAGCCTCATTCATCAAACAAGCACATCCCAATCCACAGTTATAGCACTAGACTAGATATCTAATTTGCAACAAATATTAAAGCCCCAAGTGTAAATTAGTTAACATCAACTACTCCTTCCAAATTGATTTATAAGGAGAGAGACATTTTCATCACAATGAGATTGTCAATTATTTTAAACAATTAATATGAGATATTTAATATACCTCACATGTAATGAGGAACTTGTTATTGAAAACATTTACTCCCTTCCCTTCCCTTCCTTCTGATTATATAGTCCGAGTTATTATTTTAGGGTGTTTCAATTATATAGTTCAATTTCTATATTTGGTATTATTTTTATAAGATCGTTTACCATTACATCCCTGAATAATTTACGAAAAAGAAAATATTAAATGTAATATTATGAAAATGAGAGGTTAATTAATGCTTTAAATAAGAGTAATGTTAAAAGTTTTTTTAAATATTAAATAATTTTTGGCAAACGTGCAAAATCAAACTGGACTATATAATTAGAACGGAGGGAGTATTAATCAATGAGAGATTTTAATAAAATTGATGAGATTTAGTAATCTCAACTCATTTAAATGCTCTTATAGGTTATGCACTCGACATACAATAAAGGAATTTAATTAATGCAAAAAAAAAAAAAAAAACATAAATTTTACAAACCCAGCCCTATCTTGCTGGTTCTTCGTTGGATGAGGCCAGATATCACAACTTAATAAGCTCAACCCAAAGCTAACCCATTCTCAGCCCACATCACACTACAAGTAAATTTCTCTCTCTCTCTCTCTCTAAATTTTCCCTAGATTTTGAATATTTTAATTTGATGAAATATTTTTGAAATGACACCATGAGTAAAACTCAGTATCAAATCGTGTACATCTATTTATCATTCCATGGTTTTAGTTGGGTGTTAAAATGTGCATTCAATCCTTAAAAAAATGTTGCATTTCTGATCTAATTTTGTCCTTTTTTTATGGAGTGGAAAATGGAAATAATGAAAAAATAAAAATGTAAAAAGGCTGGGATGTGTAAGTGGGCGCAGCTGCGCCGGATCAGATGGTCCTCAGCCTGACGGTGCTTGTTTACACGCATTCAAATGCGTGCGTGTGCTTACGTGCAAGTGAACGATCAATAATTTTCCAGAATTGAATACTCCATTTTATAAAGCGAAAGATCTAATAAACAATTACTGTTCGGATTCAGACAGTACTACGCCCCTTTTTCCCTCCAATCATTCTCCGTTGTGTCGTGTGTCACCATTCTCTCTCCAGAACTGGGAACAAGAAATTCAATTTATTTGTTCCCTTTCTCTCTCTAAAACTACTCACTGGTATTCCGGCGGCAGAGGAGGAACTGATAGAGTGGAAGAAAACAATTCTTCTGCTTCTACGAAACTGTATTTTTGTTCGAGGGTTTATCTTTTTTTTTTTTTTTTTTTGTAAATTTATTTCTTTACTCTCCTTCGGCCCATCTTTTCCACCCAGCCTTATATATAAATATATTTTTTCTTTCGCCCCTTCTTTTTATTTTTGGGGTTTCTCTAATTCTCTCTCTTTCGCTTATTTTTTTGGCAGTTAGCAGTCTTGTTCATGAGGTACTATCTTTCGTCTTTCTCTATATTTCTATTTCTATGTGAAATTTCGTGAATTAGTTATTTATTTTCCACTAATTGAGGTGGGCTCAGTTTATATTGTGATTTTTCTCTATGTTTTCGCGATTTAAGATGTGAGATTGTGTGCTGAATTTGCAATTAGATTTTCTTGTCAAGAAGTTTCTGTTTGCATGTGGTTTGCAGTGCCAAAGCTGTGATTTTTTCTCGAATTCAATTAGGTTTTTCTATGTGGTGGAGTGGAAAATTGCCAATTTCAAGTGGGTTGCATGAATTTTAATTTTTTGTGATTTTGGGGAATTTTACCGATTTTTCTTTGAAGGGCTTTGGGCTTGGGTTGAAAAGAAAAAGAAACATATTGTACTACTGTATAAAGTTCTTTCTGAGTTTTTTGAGTTGCTTCAATTTGATATATTACTATATTAGCATCTTGATCAAAACTAATTTTAATTTGCTTCTTTTTTTCTTTTTCTTTTTTTTTTTTCCGAGATCTCTTTACTTGGTAATTTGTATGCCTATGGTCCGTTGTTATTGGTTGTGCCGCAAAGTAGGTGATTGATTTGCTTTACATGCACGTGCTGCTTTTGCCTACATCTTTATTGAGTTTGTTTGCAAGATAGTTTTCATTTTCTTTGTTAATCATTAGATATCACAAAGATTCATTTTGATAAATTAGGTTATGATATATATTGCTGTTCTTTTGGTTAATGCACTTAGTCTCATTGACAAGATTAATTATTTATTCCGATTTCTCTGACACTCATTAGTTATTCTTAAGCAGTTTTAAACTTTTATACCCTGTCCTAATTCTGTGTTCGGATTTTGCTTATAATTTATGTAATCTGTGTCAATTTTGTTTAGGGACTTGCCAAATCAAGAGCTATTAAAACACTTTGTTACTGATTAGCCGTGCTTGTGTGAAGTGACCCTCAATGGAGCAAACAAAAAGTTTTTTTGCTGGTAAGTGTTCCATTATGTGATAATAGTTTTGTAATATTTAATTTCACAAAAGCACATTTTATGTGCACTTTGAGGTATGTATTTACCCTGAATCTCCTTACTTTATATCTGTTTTTGGCAGGTCCTTCGAAAACCCCTTTCCCAAGTGTTGTTGAGAAAGATAAAAGTGCATGGAAACTTCCAAATGAAACTAGTGCATATCATGCATCTACCGATGCTAGTCTGTTTTCTACCTCATTGCCTGTCCTCCCACATGTGAAATGTGAGCATGAGCAGTTCTGTTAGCAACAAAGTTGTGATTTTCTCACTTTTACTTCACAATAAGCTCTTATCTTGGTGCTTTTTAATTTGCAGTTAATTTAAATGAATCTGAACTAGTCAACCAATCAATTGACGATGTTTTCCCTAGCCTTACTAATGTCGGTGTAGAGGATAAAGTTAAGGATCCACCTGAAGATATTGAGCCAAATATCACAGGGACTTTTCTCCCTGGTGATGAAGATGAACTTTTTGCTGGCCTGATGGATGACTTCGATCTTAGCGGGTTGCCAACTCAACTTGAGGATTTGGATGATGATTTTTTTGTAAGTGGAGGGGGACTGGAAATAGATTCTGAAAGTCATGATAATATAGTTAATGGTATATCAAAGTTAAGCATGTCTGATGGAATTAGCGGAAACACCATTTCTCATTATGGCTTAACCAATGGTGTTGGAACTGTTAGCGGAGAACACCCATATGGAGAGCACCCATCCAGGACATTATTTGTTCGGAATATCAACAGTAACGTTGAGGACTCCGAGCTTAGGTCTCTCTTTGAGGTATTGCTACCATTTTTCATGATTTCATGCATGTGATGTGACCATTTCTCAACCGCGCTTGCATTTGCCCATGTCATTTTTCTGGTATAATTACCAAAATGTGTCTTGTGTTGCCATTTCCGAACTAGGTGAACTCCTTTACAGCCGTACCTTTTTACTTTACCATCATAATCATGGTAAATGAGCTGATTATATGAGTAACAGATTCTAGTTGTTACAACAAGTGATAATATATTGTAAATTCAAAGGCGATGTGCAATATCTACCTGAGGCTCTTTGTTTTGATAATAGCTAAATAGAAACTCAATGTTTTCCTCTTCTCTTTCCTGTTCTATTTTCTTTATCAGGTTTTTGGATCCAGTTTGATGTTCTTAATACTTTCTTAGGAAGTCACATTCGCTGAAATAACTACAATGTACATCTTAATGTGCTGCCATTGTAAGAGTTAGTGTTACATTTAGCTTTCATAAGTTGCTACAATTAACTTTCTTGCATGTGAGTGCTTTTCCTAATAGGACTTTTACATATAACTCGGGGTGTGCTGACATTTTGTTGAAATGTTCGGGCCAGATTTCACCATTTTAATGAGAAGCATTTGCGATTAGGCCCATGTAGCTTGGTTGCACACTGTACCATGTCTTCTGTTTCAGGCTGTTTTTTTTTTTGGTTATATTTTGGTTTTTTTCTTCATTTACAATTAATGTGTACATTTTATATTTTGAGATTTTTATCTGATATACTGACTTGTCACACTCCATTTTTTTCTTTTCCTGCAAATAGCAATATGGAGATATCAGAACTCTTTACACTGCATGTAAACACAGGGGATTTGTGATGATATCTTACTATGATATCAGAGCGGCCCGAACTGCAATGCGCGCACTACAGAGCAAGCCTTTGAGACGGAGGAAACTTGATATTCATTTCTCAATTCCTAAGGTATGAAGTAAAAACCATTTCATTTTAACAATACAATATGACTGAATGAATAACCTTGTATTAACTATATTTTCCTGCTCTTGCAGGATAACCCATCAGAAAAAGATGTTAACCAAGGCACTTTGGTGGTGTTCAATTTGGATGCATCCATATCCAATGATGACCTTCGCCAAATATTTGGAGCTTATGGAGAAGTGAAGGAGGTAGGCTTTTTCTGTGAAGTGTCTATTCAGGCGCAGTTTGTACATGTTTGTTCCACCTGAAGCTACTCATGATTCTGTTGGCTGAACTACTATTGGTGTGTTACACTGAATGCAGATAAGGGAAACACCTCATAAACGTCACCATAAATTCATTGAGTTTTATGATGTTAGAGCTGCAGATGCAGCTCTGAAGGCTTTAAATAGAAGTGATATTGCTGGAAAACGCATTAAACTTGAGCCTAGTCGACCTGGTGGAGCCCGTCGGAGGTGCACTCCATATTCATGCTTATAGTTGCTAATATTCGGATTATCTAATTATCAGACTTCGTTTAACGTTCATTGCACTTGTTTTATTGTCATATTGTTTGGTTATCTTTGAAAAGAATTCATTGTTACTTGGCTTCCACATTTGCATCCCCTATAAAAGGGTATTTGTGCATGTGTAAAAGCCACTCATGAACTGGTGAGATGTCCGAAGTTGTTTGGGGAAGAGGTTATATGAGATGAGCGTCTAAGATCCTTTTTTATGCTCTAAGTATGGTACATCTTTTATTAAACAAGGAGCTGAATATTTTTAAAATTTTTAAACAAGGACCACGTACTATAAGTTCTATGATCTTATGCATTCAGATACATCCAGAGATAATTAATTTAAATCATTATAAGAATTTCAGATCCTGAATATTCATATATGCTAGTACTAAATGGAAAGTTGGAATCTAGTTAACTAAGTGGAATGTTACCATCTCGCAGCTTAATGCAGCAGCTTAGTCAGGATTCGGAGCAAGATGAAGTCCATGCTTTCATGCATCAAGTTGGTTCTCCAATAGCTGATTCTCCTCCAGGCATGTTGTTGAGCCTGACAATTTTAGCAATCTCTTTTTGCTTGTTTCTATCATGATCGTTATTTTTGCTTGAATCAAAATGATCACAAAGTTTTTTTGCAGGTAGCTGGCCCAATTATGGTAGTTATGGTAGTCCGGTTGAGCGCAATTCATTGCATGGTTACAGTCAGACACCAAACTTGGGAAGTCTCAGCCCTGTGGGAAGCAACCATTTGACAGGTTTAGCTTCCATTCTTCCTTCTCATCCATCAAATCCGGTGAAAATCGCACCCATTGGTAAAGATCCTGGAAGGATGAACCATGTAAACCAGGCCGTCAACAATGCTAGCAACAATCAAGGAGTGGCTTTTCAGAATCATTACTCTATTCCTGATTCTAACTTAGGTTCAATTCCGGGTCCTGTCTCTCCGTTTGATTATTCCAAGCCATCTAGTGTTGGAACGCTTTCCGGTCCTCAGTTTCTTTGGGGAAGCCCCTCTGTCCAGCCAGAGCGCGCCAATTCATCAACTTGGTCCTCTTCGTTGAAGAGCCACCCTTTTCCTTCCAGTGGACAGGGCATTGGTTTTCCCTATTCGAGCCAGCGCGGTTCTTTTATTGGGCATCACCATGTCGGATCTGCTCCATCTGGTGTTCAACTGGAAAGACATCTTGGGTTTTTCCCCGACTCTCCTGAAACATCATATATAAAGCAGGCTGCATTTGGAGTAACTAATTTTGGTCGCAACAGTGGGAATCATGCTGTAAATGTTGGTGTTCCTGGGGCTATGAACATAGGAGTTGCGTTCTCTGGAAACTACACTGATAGTGGTTCTCCTAGTTCCCGAATGATACCAATGACAAGAAATGGCGCTGTATACTATGGGAATGGTTCTTTTGGAGCTACCAGCAATGATGCTGTATACTATGGGAATGGTTCTTTTGGAGCTACCAGCAATGATGGTATGATTGATCGTGGTCGAAGTAGAAGGGTTGACAGTGGAAGCCAGATGGATAACAAAAAGCAGTACCAGCTTGATTTGGAAAAGATTATGAGTGGTGAAGATAATAGAACTACCTTGATGATTAAGAACATACCGAACAAGTACGATCTAAAAATATTTTATTTATTATATGGTCTGGGTTCTTGTGGGTGATGTTCTGTTTTCGTTCAATGTGTTTCTTCTTAGGTACACTTCGAAGATGCTTCTGGATGCTATTGATGAAACCCACAAGGGCACATATGATTTCATCTACTTGCCAATAGATTTTAAGGTAATGCTTTGGTGGAGTATCTTTTCCCTCTGTAAGTAAACATGTATAAGGAAACTAATTCATTTGTTCTGGGACCAGAATAAATGCAACGTCGGATATGCCTTTATCAATATGGTGTCTCCTTCTCACATCATCACTTTCTATGAGGTTTGTTCTGTTTAATCATATAATGATGACTTCTTGGGGAAGGTATCTCTACTTGTTACTACCCGTGATATATAATGGCATGCAGCATGTTGTCAAGGATGGAAGAATATCATCCTCGATTTCATTTTCTCGTATGATTGTTAAATCTAAGAAAAGCCCCTTCTGCTGAATTGCACATTGTTGATCTTTGCAGGCATTAAACGGAAAGAAATGGGAAAAGTTTAACAGTGAGAAGGTCGCCTCCTTGGCATACGCTAGAATCCAGGGAAAGATTGCTCTCGTCTCACACTTTCAGAATTCAAGTTTGATGAATGAAGACAAGCGCTGCCGGCCCATTGTTTTCCAATCAGAAGGCCAAGGGACAGCTGATCTGGTATGTTTCACATGTTTTTTAACATAAACTCGGTACTCGTTTTCTGGTTTTTTTCATATTCAAAATAATCATCTCTCAATTTTTCATTACAATTTGAATGAAGCCTGCTTCTCTTGAAGTTTACATTGCTATATAGTTTATACATAATTGTTGTCACGCTCAGGAACCATTCCCATCCTGCAACCTTAATATATTCATCCGACAGCCGGATGGTTCGTACGCAGGAGATTCTCTGGACAGCCCGAAGGGTGATTTAGATGGTTTCGGGAGTTGAACTTGAACCTGTTTTGCTCACATCCCCAACTCCCAGTAAGAATCGGGGATATACGTGTTAACTTCTGTATAGTTTTGTTTGCATATAAAAAGTTGTTCTATTAATAGTTGAAGTCAGATTGTGCATATACTACGCTTCTACTAGGCAGTGTCCGTTTTCTTTTTGTGATGGATACTTTTCTTTTCTTTTCTTTTCTTTTTTTATTTATTTTTTTCTTACCCTTTTCTTGAAAGAATATTTAACGGAGGCAATGCTAGCTAGCATTTTGTCCATATGTATATTCCGGCAGCTTTTTGTTAATGAAGGGAGACGTCGGAGAGAGATGAAGAAGACGAAGACGAAGAATCCGAGGCTAGACACACTTCTCGTCTCTGTGCTCCGGTTTTGAGCTTCACACCTTTTGTTTTTTTGGTTGATTGGCTCCGACTGTATAGTAGTTTTGTAGAGATGGGTGAAGAGTCGGAAGTATGTATAGACAGGGTGCTGTTTCTGACTGAAGTGTATAGCAGGGCTACAATGTTTTCTTAATAATACAACCACGCTTTTATGACATTCTTTTATTTTGTTTTTTACTATGTTTTTGCTGCTTTCTTTTACTATATATTGTGCTTGCCCATTTTCAAGAATCATATGCTGTTGGTGAAATGAAGAATGGTTAAATCCACAAGAAGTATGCATCAAACTACTTTTCTTATCTTTCTGTATCGTTTTTACAATTATTTGAGCAAAAGGTGTTCCAAACTTAGCATAAACTTAACGATAAAAGGAAGCAGGAAAAGCCCAGAGATGCTACTTGGCATGGAAGCTGCAGAAGAGGGGGAGGTGGGGGTGACCGGGCCGGCTCCAAAAATACGGGACCCGATCGAGTTCGTCGTGTTCAACACCGATGAAGTCGTGCTGCAAGTTCAACTCATTAATCTCACATCCACCATTAATGCAAATGCAACACAACAGATTACACAGTAGGGAGGGAGGGAGGGAGAGGCCTCACCTGATGGATGGATACTGGCATGCTCCATAGCCTGCAGAAGCAAACCATCATTTTCAGTGTGTGTGTTTCAAGAATTCAAATATCTTTATAAAAAGAAAAAAGAAATGGAGGCTAAGCAATCATCTGTGTTTACTTGGATCAGTGTTGGTAGTGACAGCTGAGCCGCCGAAGTTGCAGCTGGTGGGGATTGGATTCTTCTGATAGTAGCTGTTGAAGGCGTAGGAGGCGTGATCGCGAAGGGTGATGGGGGCGAAGCAGCTGCCGCCTGGCTGGATGGGGGAGCAGTCAGCGCCGCCGTGGCCACAGGCGTAGTCCAATGCAGCCTGCAATGCAGTTTGCGAGGCGGATTGGGTGGCCACGCACCAGCTCCCCCCGGGGGCGTTGGTGGTGGACGGATTGGTGACGGAAGGAGAACTCTGGCCGGAATCCACGGTCATGGGATTGATGGTTGAGGGGGTGGAGGGGTTTCTGAGAGGAACTGTGGTCATTGGGGTGGTCACATCCTTCTGCTTTGTGGAAATTGGGACAACTGAACCTGCAAGCAAGCAACACCACCAATATTCAAGATTTCTTGATCCCTTCAAGAGCATATTCCTGTCTGGAGTGAGAGAGAGAGAGAGAGAGACCTGAAGAGAGAAGAACAGTAAGGAGATACAGAGAGGAAAGATGTGAGAGAGTTGTTGCAGCCATGGTTTGCAGTATTCTACATGGTGAAGGGGATGTGTGTTTATATTGAGGAGAGGAGAAACCTCCAATTGTTAGGGTGTGCTTTAGAAAGAGGACAACTAATGGACCATGTTAATCCAAACTATCATCATAACTCTTTGGAAAGCCAGGACTTTTATGAACTTGATTGATAGATAATGTATCAAAAAACATACGAGAGAGAGAGTGGATGGGGACAATGAAAGTTTGAGTGTAAATTGAATTTAAATATGATCACAATTCCAAAATTAAAAAAAAATGAAAATCTTCTGAAATGGTGCACACTCCTTGTGGTGGAAAAGGTGGTGAAGATGTTAGAAATGCAGAGGAAAAAGTATGAGAAAGATGGATTGCTTTTTAGGTTTTAAATGGGGTGTTGTGGGGTTCAAACTATTGATGATGGTAGAAATCATTCTACCAATTTCCTCTCTCTCTCTCACACACACACACACATTTCTTTTCTTCTTTTTCACTTGTTAAATTAAATATGTAAGCACTAAATTTCACTACAAAACTCTTACTTTTATAGTTGGATCACATTGAACTATTTCCTCAAAAAGGAAAAAAAAAAAAAAAAAAGAACAAGAGTTTAATTGTATTTTCTTCATTAGTGTCATCATATGTATGTGTAGATTTAGAATAAATTATAATGTCCATACTATATAAATTCCACAAATCGTCAAAAAAATAGTGAAGTGACCTTGACCATCAACCCCCAAAGTTTTTTGTACCTTATAAATGTGTCAATTCAACTTTTAAAAATGCTTTAACACTTTTTTATTTTTTCCTTTTTCATGAATCTGTTTTGGATGAACAAGTTCTTCCTTTTAGGGATGGACAATGCAGCAGAGATCATGTGCATCAAAGACACATTTGTATTGATGGATTGAAACCTATTACCATTGGGTCAAATAGTTACAATTCCTACCATCAATTTTTATTTACTATTGTTACATCCAATGGCGGATCTACACGAGTAATAGGGGAGCTTTAACTCGAGATTCTTTTGGTTTTAATAATGTATTACTCCGATATTTTTATACATATCTTTCTTCATTTTCAAGTTCTAAGGAAAATGGAGTGAAAAACATAAATAAAAAAATGCGAGAGGACTGAAAATATAGATAATCATAATTCTTTTTTAAGTTTTACCCAATTTTGTATTTTTTTTCGTTATAAAAGTTATAATGGAATTTCCTACAATAAATTTTTGGATCCACCCTCAATTATTTATTCACCAAATTATGATAAATTTCATTTTTTGTTTATGGGTTCATGATTGATATTAGTTTCTTACTATAATAAGTGTAGCATGAAGCTAAGGCTAATTAGTTTTGTAAAATGTAAACCCAACTGTTGTTAATGATAACGTCGGTAATATTGAGAATTAAATAATTAAAAAGAAGGGTAAAAAAGAAAAAGAAACATAATTATTTTCTAAAAAGATAGATTCTTGATAGATCTCAATTATTACATCTATGCTTTGTCTAAATAGGGGCTATAGAGTTGATACTCTTTGATATAAAAAAAAAGTGATATTTGAAATTACTTCAAGAAATGTCCAAATTCTAACCTAAATAACTACTTTTTTGACCAATTGATGTCCAAAATTCTACAACCTACTTACCAACTGTACTTTTGTAGTAGATGTGCTTCTTTTTATGCTTGTGAAAATTAAAGCCAAATCTCAACTTTTACCTCCACTTCTAATTTTTAATCATTTATGCAGATAGTGTTTAAAAGAGACTTCAGAAATTAGTGGTGCTACTCAATTTGCTGCCACCTTTTCTTTCTTTCTTTTTTTTTTTTCAAAAGACTAATAAGGGAGCATTTGGTATTGATTTCGAGAGTGATTGTTTAAATTTTCGAACTAACCTCATCGGGCTAACGAATTTATAAATTATTTCTTATTCTTCAAATTTATACAGTTTTTTCTATTATTAAATATTTTTCTCTCTTTTAATCATCTAAATAATAAAAAAATATTAAATATTTTTTCTCTTTTTTATAAAAAACTCAAAATACATATCAAATTCCATATATTCATCATTTTAATATTAAAAATATATTATGTTCTATTTTTCAACATTTTAATTTCATGATTAATTAATTTTAAGGATTTTAACTATTTAATACAAATTATTTAAACTAAATACATGAAACATAATTTTAAAATATATAATCTTATGTATTGGAAGTATACTTCCATAGTATAATTATAATAACAAATATTAAAAAATAATCAAATTAATCGTGCTATCCCACCGATTTTCGGACTCAATCCTACTATTAGAACTATTTTTTTTTTCAAACCAAAATCTTTTAATTTAATCTGTAATTTAGCTCGGTTTTATTAGGTCAACGAGCATGTTTCGAGTTAAATAGATATTCATATTGAGCACTCCCCCTTTGCTCCAATTTTAAAAATTGGAATTTTGTATTTGTAATATTTGGTATGCATAAATAATGTGAATATTTGGGAATAGTTATTATATTATAATTGGAATAAGAAAAGGGATAAGATAAATTGATACTACAAATCCTAAACCGTTGAAAATAACGTGTCATCTCCGAATGAGCATGCCAACACATGTAACTACCTCAACTTCTCAAACATTCCCCACCATTTCAATGATTATATGATTCTGCAAAAAAAAAAAAAAAGGAATAAATAAAATTGTTGCATGATTTGCGTCACTCCCAAATCCACTTCATGGGGAAAGATTCGGGAGATGATTGATCTCTTCAATTGTAATTTAAGCAAATTTCTGCAGTTTCTGGTGAGCTCCATCCCCATTTCTTGAGGTATAAATTTGCATGGCGAACAAAATTGTTAATGGATGTGTTGTTGTTTGTGATCATTTGTCCCAATCGGAAATTGCTTGTTGTAATCGACGATTTGGGTGTGCTGCTTTGAATCTTGATTTATGATTGAGCTCATTCCCGAATTTTCTATAATTGAAGTTAGTGGAAATCCCCTGCAAACCCAATGATGTTATGAATCCCATTCAGCAATTTGATCTTTCATTTGACAATTTGGTAAAGGCTTGAAAGGATTCAATACACTTTGGCTCTTTCATTACTAGTTGCAGCTTTATCGGCTCCATTTTTCATGCCTTTCTTCATGTAGCCCTATATTTGCAGGGTGCAACACTGTAGCTGAGGTAAAGTGCTATAGAAATTCTAGTAACTTGCTGAGTCAATGTGAATTGTGAAGTTGATAGCCATAGAAATGTATGTTGGATTGTTCGATTACTCATGTCTTGAAAACCTGGTGTGATTTATCTTCTTTAGGTCTCTGTAAGTGTGGGATAAGCTGTTTTGTGCAGAAAAAATTGCATGATAAGTGGACAATGTAACCAAATCAGTTGCTTATGGTGTGCATTTATTTTTCAGATGTTCGGCCTTGTAAACTCATCTGGTGTAATATACTATTACAACTTCTAGATTATAGTTGAGAGCAAGGATATCTCACAAGCATGAGCAATGATCCAAAGAATCAAGAAACTCACAAACATCATTTCTCTAGAGATATCTCATTGGGTAATGAATTATGGATGGATGGGTTAATATGTGCTTTTGAGTTCATAAGAGGCAATAGAAAGCACCATCATGCAGTTGACAAGTCGCCGAAGCCGGCATTGGGATCTCAACAGACTAATGGCATGCCTCAGCATTTTAGTAGGAATGACGCAGATGGAGATTTGGAAGCTTGTGATGTTGATACTCAAAGTCCGGAACATCATTCCAGCTGTTTTCATCCACGGGAAAGATCCATAGGAAATTATTGGATACCAATAGGCTGGAACAGAATTTCTCAGCTGCTTCAGACTGTGCAAGTTGATGCTGGCTGGGCCTCTCAACCACATGAGTTGGACGATGAAGAAGACGTAACTGTAGCAGATGTAGCAGCTCCCTATTGGGAACGTCCAGTGGGACCTACCTGGTGGTGTCATGTAGATGCAGCTCACCCTTTCATCATTTCATGGTTGGGCAATGCTCAGTGGTTACATCCTGCAATCAGCACTGCCTTGCTAGATGAAAGTAGGCTGATAAGTGAACGGATGAAGCATCTCTTATACGAGGTAATATTTTTTTTTTTGCTGGCCTTTCACCATATGCTCTAATTAGTAGCTCTGTTGGCTAACTCAGTTATCAATCCCTTAACATTTAACCTACAGGGCTCTTTGATTTATTTATTAATTTTGTTTTGCTTCTCATGTAGTGCCAATTAATTTGGATTTCTGGACGAAATATAGCTCTGCCTGTCTCTTTGCGGTTTCTCTTAATGGTGGAGGGGGGAGGAACCAAAGGTGTTGTTAGCATATTAGGGGAAAATCTAAAAGAATGATATTAATGAATGTTCGATTTAACATTTTGAAACACATTGAATATGTGCAAAAATGGACTCGTTTCTGCTTCAAATTGAGTGGTGTTTAATATCAATAAGATGAAATGCTAAATCAGTGACTTGAAAACTTACATTTACAAATAGGTTCCTGTCAGAGTTGCCGGTGGGCTATTATTTGAGCTGTTAGGACAGTCAGTCGGTGATCCTTATGCAGAAGAAGATGACATTCCGATTGTCATGCGATCTTGGCAAGCACAAAACTTTTTGTTGACTGCATTGCATGTCAAAGGGTTGTCATCAAACATTAACGTGTTGGGTGTTTCCGAAGTTCAGGTTTGTCAATGCTTCAACCAATAATGCAGGCACTGCCCATCCCATTGCCCTTTTATTTGAAGAATGTTCAAACTAAAATTTACTTGAATCATCGCCGTCTCATGGTTACATGCTATTATTGGATCAGGAACTCCTTGCTGCTGGAGGCAGTAATATACCACGAACAAGTCACGAGGTGATAGCCCTCCTAGCTTGTCGTCTTGCTAGATGGGATGATAGGTCAATATCTTTTCCTTGTTACTAAAAACTGTTATTAGGCTTTGCTCTTTCTATTTCAGCGCATCACCCGCGTTTCAGAAGCCAGATATTAGTTGTGTTGAATTATTATTTTTTTAGCATCAAACTGCTTCATCTTCCTTTTGTGTTCATACCAGAAAAATATTAGCCATTGTTATTGACAATTCCATTTTAAGCAGTTTTCCATTGAATAATTTCATGATAACAGTATTCACTGCAATAAACATCAGCAATGATTTCATCATCACATGAACTTCTCTTACGCCTCAGGCGCATGTCTAGAGGTTAACACAAAATATCTCTAGCTTCGATGTTCACATCCATGATGATTCCAACACGCGTTTTTTTTCCTAGATTGTTCCGTAAATACATTTTTGGGGCAGCGGATGAAGTTGAACTGAAGTTCATGAACAGGTAACATCATTATTCTACATTGCAGCAAGATTTTGCTTTACTTGAAAAGAATCCCTTTTGCTAGTTGTGAAAGGAAAAGTCTTACATTCTAAACAGGAGAACTCATGAGGATATGCATATGTTCAGTATAATCCTGAACCAGGAAATCAGAAGACTGTCAACACAGGTATGCTGCACATGACATCTTCAAAACACCATCGTAATACTTGATATAAACATTTGTTGACCAAGTGTAAAAAAGGCATTCATTGAAGAATTACTGAAATTATATCATAATATTTGTATTTTCCTCATTATGACATAATTCACTAGTCATTGTTGCTATAGGTGATCAGAGTGAAATGGGCTTTACATGCTAGGGAGGAGATTTTGTTTGAACTTCTCCAACATATCCGGGGCAATGCTGCAAGAATTTTATTGGAAGGAATGAAAAAGAGCACAAGGCAAATGATTGAGGAGCAAGAAGCAGTGCGCGGCCGGTTGTTTACAATACAAGACGTGATGCAGAGCACTGTTCGTGCATGGTTGCAGGTGGTAACCAGATAACACAACATAACCTTGTTAATAATGCTCATTCCATCAAAGTCTCAAAAGCTGAAGATCTGAACTTTCAGGATCAAAGCCTCCACGTGCAACACAACCTGGGAGTTTTCGGAGGTTGTGGGCTAGTTCTTTCCATCATAACCGGACTGTGGGGGATCAATGTGGACGGAATACCAGGATCCGAGAACAGCCCTTATGCATTTGCAGTGTTTACTGGTGCTCTGGTTTTGTTAGGAGCTCTGCTCATTGCAATTGGACTGATCTATCTGGGACTGAAAAGGCCGGTGATGGAAGAGAAGGCGGAGGTTAGAAGGTTGGAGCTTCAAGAACTTGTGAAGATGTTTCAGCAGGAGGCTGAGTCTCATGCCCAGGTAAGAAAGAATGATTCCAACTCCAAAACATCATCTGCTTCTGGAAGGATATTTCTTGATGCTGGGAATCTTGTTCTCATTGACTAAACCATACTACTACTCATTAATTCGTTGTAGTCGTTAAGTGTTTCATTACAGACTAACAAGCTTTTTATTTATCACCTCTAGTTGCTTTGCCAAGCTTTAACAACACGTATAGTATAATCAATCGGTTCAAAAAACTACTGTGCCAATGTAACGTAGAAAATGGAGTTACTATATGTAAAAATAATCTTCAACAGTCATTTTATAAACGATAATAAAATTGGTAAAATTCATTCTTTACGCTTATACAAACTTTAGTCATGGATTATTTATTGTGGCCCGTTGCATTAAAGTTTAAATGGACCAAAACTTCAGATAAAAAACTACACCCTTTAAAAGAGGGGAAAATGAGAAAATTTCAACTAATTTAGTAGGGGCCGCGCGAACGCAGGCCCCCGCTGCCACAAATTATGACGTAGGCTCGACCACTTGGGCCGACCTTAGGCGGGCGCCCCTCCGGAGTGCAATGGAGGTCACCAACCTAGGCCATGGATCTTCTTGATCATCCATTGACCCCGTCCAGGTAAGTATGTAACTCAGAAGCAATCGCCCTCATTTTATAGTAGTACTCTATCCCTCCTCTTATACTCGCAAGCGATGTGGGACTAGGTTCTACCTATGTTGACTCACTAATTTGCGCAAGGGAAAAAAACCATTCCGAACTATCAAACAAGCGGAGGAAAGCACGCTTACTATTTAACCACTACATAATCGATCAATAAACACAAACCATTGCCAAAATGGATTAATGTCTAAATCAAATTCAAAAGAAGTTTGCCAACTTAGAAAACTCGTTATCAACCAAGATGAAAAAGTAAAATGAGAAAATACACAACTTGGAAGCAGAATGAAGCAGTGAAAGAGTGCAGACTGATGCAATAGCTATACACAACCAGCAGGGAGGAGCTTCCCAGAAGAAGAGCCCATAACATGCGAGCAAAGCGACGTCGCCCTTCTCCCCGGGACACTGTAAGACAAGTCTATGTCGATGAGCTTCACATTCTTGCAAGGCCTAACTGCACTGCACTGCAATTTCAACGCGATTTCTGAACCAGAGATTCCTCGAATGTTCTTGAATGTCACATCTTCTATCTGCACTGCTGAGCTTGAATGGCCCTGCTGTGAATTCAAACACAATCATAAATCAGCTGATGAAATGATCTCAAAAAATGGTGAGTAATCATTACCTGATCATAGCAGTGAGATGATGGGCAGTATTGCTGATCAATAATAATAGGATTTCTTGAATTCTTCATTACAATATCCTCAAAAACAAAACCAGAAGCCACACTGTAGAGAGAAGGTGACCAAGTTTTGATTCGAATGCCATTGTCTGACCCTACAAAGGTGCAGTTTCTCACAGATATCTTCTTCACGTATTCATGAGCATGGCTTCTACCTAGGCTGCCAATACTAATGCCATGGCCGGGGCCACACGCAACATCGTTTATGTCTATATATTGGCTGCCCGAAACCATGGACACACAGTCATCTCCAGTGCCGATGACAGAGCTAAAAATCTTGATGTTACTAGAGCTCCCTATGTGAATGCCATCTGTGTTAGGGCTGTCCGAAGGTGCAGACAGCTTCACTTTGCTTATGTTCATGTTTTCGCACGCAAATACGTTGAAATGGGTGCTCTTGCTGTTGAGGGACACTATGTTGTGCACCCTAGCATTCCTCACGAAGTCGAACCTCAACGTCTACACATCACAAAATGAGGATTATATTCATGATCAAACAAGAGAGAGAAGGAGATGAAAAGGTTAATTTACTTACAGCAGGGAGAGGGTTGCAGTTAGAGTTTCTTTTGCAGTCATTATAAGGCCAAGCAGAGTGGCCTTGGCCGTCAAGAACTCCACCACCTGTCACTGTCAAACCGACGACATACCGGAAAGCAATCCACGTGTCAGTAAACATGGTCCGGAGATCGGTAGGAGCCACAAGGGTCCCTTTGAGCACAAATGCTGTAGGGCCATTGCATGAGCCCTCAAACGAGATTGAACCTAACAAGAATCTCCCTCTAGGTATCCAAACTCTGCTCTTTCCATGATATGCACATGCATCTTTCCATGCTTCAAGAAATGCCTGCAACCATCCAAATCCCATCAAATACAGTAAATTAAGAGACCATGATCAAAAAATCTTCAACTCCACGCACCTGTGTGTTGTCTCTCTTTCCATCTCCAACAGCACCATAGTTTTCTACATTGAAGAATTTTGGCGGCAGTGAGTGACCACCAACAGCTATTACGAAAATCAGTGTTGCACAAAAGTAGAAGCCATTTTTCATTGCCATTCTTTTTTCTTACACTATAATCTATATATGTATAATGTATAAGGATATGCATGTATATATATATATATATGGATGTAGGTTTCATGAAGAGTCAGAAAATTAAATAGCTCTTTGAACATGGATGAAGTGGTTTTAATGTGATTTGCTAATTTCCCTTGGTCAGAATCGCATGTTTTTCTGAAATATGGGGAAAGGAAATGAAAAGTCGGAGATTCATTTCCTAATATATGGATATAATATTGATATGATAGATAATATGGTATTATCGATTTTCTATAATTGGAATGATAAAGAATAATGGAAGTGGAATGCGATTAGAATTCTCCATGATTTATAAGACGTCAATTTCACTGCAAAACTATAATTAATTCATAATACCACATTAATATTTTATTCCTATCATCAAAATATTCATATATTAATTCGGAAATTATCTCAGACTTTTCATTCTCCTTCCCATATTTGAGGAAAACAAATGTGGTTCCAACTTGAGATCTTATATTTTACCTTTTATATTTCACTCTCTATTCAATTATTTGTAATACCCGTGTAATATTCAACCTTGTAATAATTTTTTCAGAATTCAACCTTGTAATAATTTTTTCAGATTTAATGAAAAGGGAATTCCTCAATGGGGAAGCAATGGGAATCATGTGGTTAAGATTGGAGAATATAATTTTGATTTTAAGCTTAGTTATATTATTAATTTTGGGGGAATTATCAAGATTTATTTGGAAAGGATGAAATGAGTTGAGAATTTTGAGAAGTAAGATACGATAATTTATAGTGGAATAAGTATTATTTGAGAAGATGATATATAAATACATGTATAGTTATTTATATGTGCATAATTACATACATTATATTGGGAATGATATATATATAGGGTGAGAGCTATAGTATAAGCTTTTTCTACCTTTTGCTATCTTAGAGAGAGAATATTGAAGAAACACTCCCAAACCACCCCCAAAACCGTCGCCTTCCCGATGATTTTCCGGCCACCTCCGACCATCCCCGGACCAGCCGACGCCACTACCTGAAAGCTCTCGTTCCCAGCTTCATTTCAAGCACAAGTGGGCGTCCTGAAGTGGAGAGACGGCCGAGATATCCTAGAGAGAAGGTGAGGTGGGTCTCAAGACTCGAGTTAGAGATTTGGGAGTTAAATCTTGTTTTTCCGGCTTTGAATTCGGTTTTTGACGTTTGAATCATATTCCTCATGATGTAGAGATCATTCGGATAGCCTGAAAGTGGATGTTGACCGCCGGAATCACGCCGCCGCCGCCCCTTTTTCCTTTTTCCGGTGAGCTCATGTACCCCTCCATTTTCGTGTTATTTTCGAAGTTTGGACATGATATTCGTGTTCCTTGTAGTCTGAGGAGTCTAGATATGTAATTGCATGCGTGATCGGACGGCCGGAGTGGCCAGAATCGAGAGTTGCAGGTCCGCTGTGCGAATGGCCGGAGAAGACGGTCCGTTTCGACCGAGATGGACCTCATCTTGGTCGACACAGACATTTCGATCGAGATATTCCGTTTCGGTCGAAAAGTTTATTTCGGTCGAAATGGGAGCCAGCTCGGTCGAGATGAAGGCCTACTCCAAAATGTCTAATATCGGTCGAGCCGAGCATATCGACCGACATGAAGAGTATATCGGTCGATACGACATCTTGATCGAGATGGACGTGTCTCGGTCGAGACAGACATCTCGACCGAGATGATCTTGTCTCGGTCGAGACAGAGGATGTTTGACATCCAGTTTTGTACTTTCGTTTCTTTTCCGAATTCTTGTCAAACCTTATTCGATTCCTGAGATTACGTTATTATCTTAGAAGCATGATAAGTTATACGAGTATTATCTCGTCCTAGATCGCTCATACTAACTCGGGTATCCCTACTTATTTGTAGGAGTTTGAAAGCGAGAATCAGTCGAGCTCATACTAGCAGAAAGCATCTACACCTAAAAGCCAATTTATCAGGTGGGAAACTATTTCAGTAAAATCAAAATACGTGTTTTCCTTTTCAAAAATGTGTTAAAACTGTTTTGATTTAAATTGAGACTGCTATGCATGTTTTGTGCTATTGTATCTGTCCTCTGTCGATTCCGATCGACAGAGAGTATAACTAATGAGTTTGGAACCAGGTTTCCATAACTGCGCTAGAACTCATTTAGAGAACAGGGTTGGAAGCCCCTTTGATATTGATTTGGGTGAATTGTCCCCATGTATTTGTTGGAATGAGGCGGAGTGTCCTCTGGTGTTTGGATTCGGATATTTATATTTAAACGATCGGGTCTCAAAATGGATTTGTGACACTAGTGCACTTTGATGACAGTAGGTTGAGTGTGAATGCATTCCTAACTGATCATCGTAACTTGGAAGTTGGCCAACTTCCAGTTACAACACTGATACAGATATAATAACATGTAAATAGCACGCGTGCCAAAATAAATTGTTTTAGATAGCACGGTTCCTTTTAACAAAACCCCGTGTCTATCTGTGTAAGTTGCATAGCATATCTCATATATAATGTATGTTTTCGGGCATGTTTCTCATTGGGTACAGTAGTACTCAGCCCCTCGTATTATTTCTAAAATACGCAGGTTGAGCAACAAGGATGGGCGAGCAGGGGTGTAAACAGAGCAGCTGAATCTTGTAAACTCATAGATCCTAAGATATGCATCTTTATATGCATATTTCTGCCACGTTACACACACGCTGCTACACTCTCTGAATTACCCTTCCCATTTTCTGAAATGTTGAATTTGAGAATCTCTGTTTTATTCAAACTTATTACTCGAAGTATAGTTTACTTTTATTTCTGAATCTCATTTATATTATTTACATCTTCCGCTTATTTATTATTTGTTTAAAGAAATATTTGATAAAACCTGAAACATCAATGTGACGCAACCCCAAATTGGGAAGGTCAGTTGGGAGCGTTACATTATTAGAATTATTAATTTTTATTTAATATTATTTATAATTTTAATTTATTATAATTAGATTAATTTTATGAATTCAACTCTAAGGTTTATTCCAGCCATTTAGGGTATATATATAATATTTTTTTAGTAATTATTTTTCATTTTTTAACTAAAATTTTATTATTAAAATAGATTAATTTGTAACCATAGTTTGTGTTCTTGTAAAATTTGATTTTTATTCTTAAGGATTAATTAGAGTATATAGTATTAATTTAAACACACCTATTTTAAAAAAAAACACACACACACACATATACCTTACATTACATGTCCTCATGAAAGCTCGAACTCATGACATCTATAAAAAAATCGATAAAAAAATGTTTCCTACTTTCTTACTATTGATTTAAAAAAGATTCTTAAAAAATTGGGGAAAGGGCGGCTCTTTTGATTCTTAATACTACACGTATGTATATACATATTAATACATGAGCATGATTATTAATAATAACCAACGTTGATATTCATTTATACAGATAAATTAAGGTACTTAGAGAATATTATTTTAATTAAAAGAAATATAATGAAATGTATGTTTGACAATGATTTTTGAGAGGAGTTTAAATTGATGACATAGTCGCACATAATTATTTGAAGAGACGAGAATTTGACTCCTCGATCCTACAACTTGTAAATGGTTTTTCTTCTCATTTATTTCAAATATAAATATATATAGACCATAATTTATGTTAAAACATATCATTAGTTATTTTTCATTTTAACATAATGTCCCATACAATGAGCAACAATTATGGGAGATTATGAGTTGAGTCGAATATAGTCAAGTTCAAGCTCGACTTGAAAATTTTAAGCTTAAACTCGACTCGATCGAGCTCAAATTTTCAAGCTTAAGCGTGATTTAGCTCGATCAAGTTTGAAATTTTAATTTATTATAAATTTTAATAAAAATCTCAATTTTTTATTAAATAATAAATTTATGAATAAAAATTCAAATCATATTAAGTTTGATAAAGCTCGCGAGCCTAGTTCGTCCAAGCTTGATTAGGGCTCGATTTAAACTCGAGCTCGATAAGGCTCGCTAGCTAGTCTATCGAACCGAGTATCATAAAGCTCAGGTTTGAGTTCGACAACTACTCGAGTAGCTCGAACTCCAACTCAAGTCAATTTCAAATTTTTTTCGAGTCGATCTCAAGTAGCTCGCGAGCCGACTTGACTCATGTTTACTCTTGAGTAACAATAATAATGCATGAGTTGAGCTGGGTTGTCGTGTATCGGCGTGTCACCACAATAATTCTATTCGGTTTTCCAAAGTCGATGTTTTTTCATTTTGCTTTTTTAAAACTTTATTTTATTGCTTTATCTTTTCATGATTAATTCCATTTCCTCTTTCTTTGGTTATTTGTTTGTGACTAGGGGATTAATTTATATTTTGGAGACCCAGTTGGCGCATCGAATTGAAAATAAATATATATTTGAGATGAGGTAATTAACTAGAAAAGAATAAAGATGAGTTCAAATTCGTAATAATTTTACACAAATAATTTTATTGTTTGAATATATTCTAAGATGCAATTGTCGAGTAGGAGACATGGGATAGATGCATGTTTTGCAGCCATTTTTTGTTCCAATTTAATCATAAATTTAGGTTAAAACTCATTGGGTGGGCCTTCTGTAGATTTCAATCTCAATTTATCTGATTATGACTCTGTAAATGAATTACACCCTTGATTTTAATTAGGCCTGCTTTCAACGTGTTTATACTTATATTAAATTAATATTCCTTAAAATATATCTCTTGACTAACGTAAAATGCTTGAATAAATAACTAATACACTCCTCCATCCCTGCAGAATTGGCTCACTCACTAAATCGAGCGTCCCAAACGAATTGACTCATTTTAAAAAATAGAAAAAATTTCAACAATAAAATATTAATTTCACTTACATTCGCAATCTTTAATTCTCGTGCCGAAAAGAAATGGGTATTTTAGAGGAGACGGAGGGAGTACTATAATTAATGTCAAGTTTCTTTAGCTAATTAAGGGGGAAAAACAATATTAGATATTCCAACACATGGAATATTTGTTAGGTGTAGTTGGTGGATATTCCCATAATTAGTGGGACTCAAAATAAAAAAAATGTGTGGTTCTCATGCATTTCATTTGCCTATAAAAGGCCTCATTTGGTGTTCTTAGAAACACACCAAGAAGAGAGAAAGAAATAAGAGAGAAGGAGAGGCGTAAGAAAAATAGAGAGTGTATTTTGAGTATAGAGTGCTTTTATTTTTGTAATAGTTTATTTACAGAAATAAACCCAGAAAATTGTCCCAAAATTCTCTTCGAGTTTTCTTCCGTTGGTTCGAGAAATTAATTCGATACCAACCCTACTTGTTTAAATTTTTCATTATTGATCCAGTTGGGGCCAACAATTGGTATCGGAGCTAAGGTTGTTCTTAGTATGCTCTGTGGTTGCAGCTTGGGCTGATCTTCCACATCAGAAAAGATATCCTTGGTAGCTGAACTTTTTGTGAACTCAAAGGGAGATATTGAGAAAAATGGCAATGATAGTAGGAGATACACGGGCACAGCAAGGGAGCAGTTCATCGTTCCAATACCCGTTGCTATCCAACACGAACTACACCAGTTGGGTAATTCGTGTGCAAGCAATGATGGAGGACCAGGGTGTGTGGGAGACTGTTAAGCCAGCAGAGGGCTCGGAGGTTGACGCCCGGCTTGACAAGAAAGCGAGGTCGCATCTCCTACAAGCGCTGCCGGAAGACCTCCTCATGCTTGTTGCCAGCAAGAAGACGGCCAAGCAAGTTTGGGACTGCCTCAAGACGAGGTTTGTTGGAGCTGACCGAGTAAAGGATGCAAGGTTGCAGACCTTAAAGAACGAGTTCGATGCTATGAAGATGAACGACAGTGAGTCACTCGATAACTACGCCGGCCGACTCACAACCATGTCGGTCAGATACTCGAGCTTGGGGGAGACACTCAGTGATGCTGCCCAGGTGAAGAAATTGTTCGATACGGTACCAGAACGGTTCATCAGTGTGATAGCCGGCATCGAACAATTCTACGACCTCAATACACTCTCTTTCGAAGAAGCCATGGGAAGGTTGAAAGCCTTCGAAGAGCGCACGAGCAGGAAAAGCACGAGCGTTAGTGGCAGGGAAGAACAAGTACTCTTCACTCAGGCAGAGTGGGAAGCCCGTTCGAGGAGAGATGGCGGTGAACCATCTTATTCCCAGCAGAGGAGGTATCCTGCAGCAGGTGGGAACCGAGGACAAGGAGGTCGAGATGCACTGCCTCGAGGCAGAGGGCAAGGTAGAGGGCAAGGCAGAGGGCCTCTAGATGCCCAGCTTCGAAGGGACAGAGAGAGGCGCCAGGGAGGAGCCCCTCGAGACAAAAGCCATATCCGGTGCTTCAATTGCAACGGAATGGGGCACTATGCATCTCAGTGCCAAGTGCCGAGGAAAAATGAGGAAGTTCACCTCGCCCACGCAGACAACATCGAACCGGCCCTGATGATGGCCATCTCGGAGGAGATTCCTCCAGCCAACTTAGTACTGCTAAACGAAGGGAGGGTTACACCAGACCTTCGAAGCAGAAACCACCTCGAAGCACCCAAGGACCTCTGGTTCTTGGACAATGGAGCCAGCAACCACATGACTGGCGATAAGAAAAAGTTCTTTGAGCTGGATGAAGCAGTCAAGGGTAACGTGAAGTTCGGAGATGATTCGATGGTGAGGATCGAAGGAAAGGGTTCGATCCTGTTCGCGTGCAAGAACGGAGAGCAGTGGCTGCTCGAAGGGGTATACTACATTCCCCGGCTTCGAAGCAGCATGGTGAGCCTCGGACAGTTGACCGAGACAGGCCACCAAGTCATCATGAACGGGGATGAGCTCGAAGTGTGCTCGAAGAACCCTTCCCGGGTAATCATGAGGGTGAGGCGTTCTCAGAACCGCCTCTATCAGATCAGACTCACGCCGGTGAAGCCAGTTAGCCTCTTGGCTAACCTCGAAGATCCTGCATGGCTATGGCATGCCCGTCTTGGGCACGTCAACTTTCAAGCCCTGAAGTCCCTCACGAACAAGCAGATGGCTGCGGGACTTCCAGCAATCACACCGCCAGATCAAGTCTGCCGAACGTGTCTGATAGCAAAGCAGACGAGACAGTCATTCCCTTCAGAGGCCCAATTTCGAGCAAGCAAGCCACTCGAACTACTACACATTGATTTGTGTGGTCCAATCAACCCAACAACTCCGGGGGGGAACCGCTATTTCATGCTCATCGTGGACGACCACTCGAGGTGGATGTGGCTCCACATGTTGAAATCGAAGGACGAGGCATGTCCTGCGTTCAAGAAGACCAAGCAGCTGGTCGAGAACGCGAGTGGTTTTCGGATCAAGACCATTCGAACCGATCGAGGAGGAGAATTTTTCTCGAAGGAGTTCGCTGAGCTATGCGAACAGGCTGGGATTCGGCACCAATCCACAGCCCCGTACTCACCACAGCAAAATGGAGTGGTCGAAAGAAGGAATCGGACTGTAATGGCCATGGCTCGGTCATTACTCAAGAGCATGTCAGTACCCTGCAAGTATTGGGGGGAGGCAGTTCGACATGCAGTGTACTTACTCAACCGACTGCCAACAAAATCAGTTCGAGATAAGACGCCCTTCGAGATGTGGACAGGAATGAAGCCATATTTGGGTCATTTACGTGTGTTCGGGTGTACGGCACATGCAAAGGTGACCACCCCGAACCAAAAAAAGTTAGACGATCGGAGTCAACCACTTGTCTACCTGGGGGTCGAGGAAGGAAGCAAAGCCCACAGGCTACTCGAACCAGTTCTCGGCAGGATCATTGTAAGCCGAGACGTTGTATTTGAAGAAGGTACAACCTGGAAGTGGTGCAGAGAAGAAGAAGATCAACCCTTCGAAGTCTTCGAAGGGGCCAACCAGGAAGGACAAGAAGTTCAAACTGAGAGATTCGAAGCAAGTACGAGTCAGCAGCAGAATGCAGCTGAAGAGTTCAAACAAGCTGGTTCAAGCGCCAGATATCTTGAACCACCCTTGGAGGAGTACCTAGAACCAGTTGAAGAGAACTTCGAACATAGGTTCGAAGAGAGCAGAAGCCAAGGAAACAACCCTACTCCTTGGTCAGGAGGACATTTCGAGAGTGGAGAAGGCCCCTCTCGATACAGAAACATGTCAGAGATTCTGACAGATGCACATCGGAGAGAGCTAAACTTTGAGGAGTTGCTGTTAGCAGAGATGGAGGAGCCGTCTTGCTATCTTGAAGCAACCGGTCAACCAGAATGGGAGGAAGCAATGGCCAGAGAAATTAAGGCCATCGAGAAGAATGAGACGTGGTCTCTAGCCCAGTTGCCGGTTGGTCACAAGGCAATCGGACTGAAGTGGATCTTCAAACTAAAGAAGAACTCAGAAGATGAAGTCATTCAGCACAAGGATCGCCTGGTGGCGAAAGGATATGTGCAGAAGCAGGGAGTCGACTTCGAAGAAGTCTTCGCACCAGTGGCTCGAATGGACACGGTTCGTGTCATTCTGGCTCTTGCTGCAAATCGAGGCTGGCAAGTCCACCACCTCGATGTCAAAACAGCTTTTCTCAATGGAGAACTTGAGGAAGAAGTGTACGTAACTCAACCAGAAGGGTTCAGAGTCAAGGGAAAGGAGCACATGGTGCTCAGGTTAAAGAAGGCTCTGTACGGGCTTCGACAAGCCCCTCGAGCGTGGAATATAAAGCTCGACAAGAGTCTGAAGCAGATGGGCTTCGAGCGCTGCTCGCAGGAGCAGGCAGTATACATAAAGGGAAGCTCTAATACCCGAATCATCGTCGGAGTCTACGTCGATGATTTGATTGTTACTGGGAAAGATCCGAAGAGTGTCGGGGTCTTCAAAGAGCAGATGATGGGGGAGTTTGAGATGAGCTATCTCGGATTATTGTCTTATTACCTTGGGATTGAGGTATATCAGTTCGAAGGGGGAATCTCGATCAAGCAAGCAAGTTATGCGAAGAAGGTTCTATCCCAGTTCGGGATGCTTGAGTGCAACTCCACTAGAATTCCAATGGAGCCAAGAGCGCAGCTCCACAAGGATCTCAAAGGCAAACCGGTTGATCAAACTGAATACCGGCGAGTCATAGGATGTCTTCGATACCTTCTACACACAAGGCCAGATCTCTCTTATGCTGTCGGAGTGGTCAGCAGGTTCATGGAGAAACCGACGGAGATGCATCAGAAAGCAGTGAAACAAGTACTTCGGTACCTTCAAGGAACCATCCATCTTGGGTTGGTGTTTCGAAGAGGAAGTGAGGAGGATGAGATAGCTGGATACTCAGATAGTGATCTAGCTGGAGATCTAGATGACCGGAAAAGCACGGGAGGGATGGTGTTCTACATCAATGACTGCTTAGTCTCGTGGAACTCCCAGAAGCAGAAAACAGTGGCTTTATCCTCGTGTGAAGCAGAGTTTATGGCAGCAGCAGCGGCAGCATGCCAAGGCCTTTGGCTGAAGTCATTATGGTTCGAACTAAGTGGTTCGAAGCCGAAGATAGTGAAGCTCTTCGTCGACAACAAGTCAGCCATAGCTCTGATGAAGAATCCAGTCTTCCACGGTCGAAGCAAGCACATTGACACAAAGTATCACTTCATTCGAGAATGTGTCGAAGCGAGACAAATCGAAGTGGAGTTCATTCGAACTGACGAACAGAGAGCAGATGTACTCACGAAAGCTTTACCAGCAGTGAGGCTGGTAACTATGCGATACCTACTTGGGGTACGAGACCTCAAATCAAATCAGGATCCCTCCATGTGATTGGAAGGGGGAGATTTATTAGATATTCCAACACATGGAATATTTGTTAGGTGTAGTTGGTGGATATTCCCATAATTAGTGGGACTCAAAATAAAAAAAATGTGTGGTTCTCATGCATTTCATTTGCCTATAAAAGGCCTCATTTGGTGTTCTTAGAAACACACCAAGAAGAGAGAAAGAAATAAGAGAGAAGGAGAGGCGTAAGAAAAATAGAGAGTGTATTTTGAGTATAGAGTGCTTTTATTTTTGTAATAGTTTATTTACAGAAATAAACCCAGAAAATTGTCCCAAAATTCTCTTCGAGTTTTCTTCCGTTGGTTCGAGAAATTAATTCGATACCAACCCTACTTGTTTAAATTTTTCATTATTGATCCAGTTGGGGCCAACAAACAATACTCTAGTCAAAGAGCAATTCTATCGATACTTGAAAATTTCATTGAATCCAGAAATGAAACCTTGGAAGAATTATTCGTTGATCTTCCAATAAAGTAGGGAGTCCGCATTTTTAAGCATTAATAATTTGCCAATATATACAGTAGAAACTCTATAAATTAATACTCGATTAATTAATAAACTCTTTAAAATAATAATTTTTGTCGGTCCCGACTCGGGGATAGGGTGCTAAATTAATAATTCGCTAAAATTATAAGATAATACATTTTTTATAATTTCTATAGGTCCCATATAAAATATAAATTAATAATTACATAAATGCGTACATATTACATGAATAATTTATGTACACTTCTTGAAAAATGACTCAATTGTCGTTTGTTTTTTGTTGAAATCAATTTCAACTTGAATCACATCTCTAATTTTTTAATGTCCATAAATTGAGACATTGAACATTAAGAATATAATTATATGAGAGATTGAAGGACTCTTCTAAATTAGGTCCTCATTTGATGTACAAAAATTAAATAGAAGTTTGAAAGGTAAGTGAATTGAATATTTTATTATAAATTAATAAAATATTAATTAATGTATAAATCAATAATTATTAATTTATAGTTTAATTAATAACTCTTTTAATTAATAAGTTCTTGAGTTCCCAAGAGTATTAATTTATAGAGTTTATACTGTATACCCTCTATCTCATAACCAAATTAAAACACTTCAAAATAATAAACAAATTAAGATATATATTTTTGAAAAATTAGAATTAACCCTAATACTAATATTATATGTATACAAATCATGAATGATACATATAAAGATCAGTATGCACTGTGGTATGTTGCATGCCATGTTAATGAAATAAAATTAATAAGAAAATATTTTGAAATAAACATAGGCATAACTGTCACACTCGAGTGAGGTTTGGACCAAAATCATCTATTCTTTTTTTCGGAAGATTTTATGTTAAAGAATACAAATTGGTTTTGTTTATTTAAAACCGAACTATTCAACCCTTTTTTTACATGATAGATCACGCGCGGTTTAATTGTTCTAACATATATTCGAAGATAAGTTGAAAAACTACGCATCATATAATATTCATATATATATTCATTTCTAGACAGAATATTAAAAGGTCAAGAATATCAGGCCAGCTCGTACGTACAATAATTTTCATTTATGCATGTGTATTTGTCTCAACTTAATTTAAACTTTCAAATTTCAATCGGTACCCAAAAACAAATTAAAGCACGCTATAATATTTCTCATCACAACATTGTCACATTGCAATGACTCAGCTATGGAAAAGCCTCAGGTTAGGTACGCCTAAATGGTTTAGGTAGGTTTTATCCATTAACCCAATTCAAACCAATCTAATATACTCTAATTGTGGATTAATAAATCATATTTGGGATAGGTGAACTCATTTGGTATGGATATAACCCGCCTAAACCGTTTAGACGTATCTAACGCAAGTTTTTGCCCTCAGCTATATATGTTTAATTTGATCATAATATTACAAACCAACAAGTTTATAGGATTCAACATTTGTGTAAGATATAAAGATTTAAATTAGTCGAAGTCGTCAGATAACATCAATTATCGAGAAGATTAGAATATTATACTCCCTCTGTTCTATTTATTAGTCTCACTTACTTTTTTGGTCTATCTCATTTATTAGTTTCATTTCCTAAAATAATAACTTTTTTTCGCACTCATTAATAAATTATTAATTTTACTACACTCATATATATATATATATATTAATTTTGTGTCTTTTCAGTTTGAGACCAATAATAAGGCACGGAGGGAGTATTAATTAAACTTGTTCACATGAAAGGGCTTTTTGAACCGAAAGGAAACCAAATCGAAACAAAAAAAGTTTTGAGTGAATTGAATGGTCATTTTACACGGCGGCTGATGTAATAATTAGGTTCAACGCATGCAATAATTAATAAGATGCAAATTAATTAATTAATAATTAACCTTATTCCACACGGTACACATTACAAAAATTTGACTTAAAATTAATTTATTGTAGCTCAAAGACTTAAAAGTGATTAATCGAGGGATTATGCGGCAGTTAAATTTACACTTAGTAAGAAAGCCTTTATTACTAAAATGCAAATAATTAATTATAACCTCATTCCTTGATTTCCTTGCACAAGTTCCTTCCTCTTCGAGAATTGCTTCAATTAAATATTAAATTGCGCCTAAAAATCCAAGAACGTACATATTGTGTAAGATTATACAAATTAAAAGGTTTAGAGAGAGAGAGAGAGAGAGGTACATGAATGATGTTATCGATGGACATGATCGATCGATCAGGGTTGTTGAAGAAAAGATGAAGCAATGTTGCGCATGAATTGGTCAGCAACAAATTGAGGATGCTCCATTGGGAATTGAGAATTATTGGAGATGCTGGGGTGGACACCAACACCAAGGAGGTTTTGAGAGAAGTTGTGGAATGCAAACTGTGTTGGAGAAGAAGGCGGCGGCAGCACGGCGGCTCTGCCTCGGAGAGTGGCGGGGCTGTGGTGGTTGTGCTTACCAAGATAGGTGGTGATCACCATTGATGGATCTTGAGAGGATCTCTCGATGAGCTTCTTCACACCACATTTCTCGCTCGTGCATTTGTAATAACTCCTACAATATATATATATATTATTACAAAATCTTAAATAGCCCAAATAATTATAATTATATATGTGACTGATTATGGAAATTAAATTGAGATTCACCTCGGAAAAGGGCTATTTTTGACAGCTTTCTGGCCATACTTTCGCCATCTATATCCATCTTCAAGATTATCGATCTCACTTTTAGTCACAAAGGCTAATCTTGCTGGCCTTTTCTCTGCTTTCTTTTTCTCTTTGCTGCTGAAATAGACATTGATCAATTAATGAAACTTGTAAGATTTTTGTATTTTTAAATTTCAAAATAGAGAATTAGGGTTTTGTTTTTCATCCCCGATTAAAACTTGTAAATTCATCAATACCATGGATCTCTCAGCGCTATAAGCTTCAAATCAAGAATTAATTAAAGTCTACATAAACCTTGACATAGTGAGACAATGTAGGCATAGCTAATAAATTTCACATGTACCAAAAAGAAGAAGTGGAATTTAACCACAGATAAATAAAACCTACCCTTTTTTAGGCTTCAAATCTCCATCTTCACACTCACTTCCCTGCTGACCTCCCATGGCTAATTTGGAAGAGCTTTCTTCAACTCCGGCGTCGGAAGAAGGAAACGACACCGAAGAATTGGGGGTCATCGGTGGGTTAACCTCAGCAGCACTACTGTAATTAGCATCACCTGCAGGATTCTTGTTTGATGAAAAGAGGGGTTGAGGTGATGAAGCAGGTGGAGGAGGGTGGTTGTATCCTCCATGAAAGAAGGTGTTGCAGCTCATGTCGGAGAGATCAAATATTCCACTAGGGTTTTGCAGAGGCTGGTGGCTGTACATCAAAGAGGTAAAGTTGTGATCATTTAACAAGGAAAATTGAAACCCTTCTGATCCCATGTTGGGTTGTTCACTGTTGTAAGCATATGTGTTGTTGTCTGAATCAGACATGTGAGATGATATCAAGATCTTCTTCTTTTTTTCTTTTGCAAGAATTTGAGTGGACAAAGAAAGCTTTGGGAGAACTAACTGAGTTTTTTTTCTAGGAGAAAGATTAAAGGGCTATATCTTAGCTTATGCTTTTTTACATACTGTTTTGCTCCCCCCATCCCTCATTCTCTCTCTCTCTCTCTCTCTCTCTCTCTCTTTCTAGAGAGAGAGAAGAAATATTGAGGTGTAGAGAGGGGAGTCATGATCATGAAAGTGATGTTCAAAGAATACAACTGTATATGATTTGAATTCTTTTTGTAGTAGGCTTGTATTAGTATTATTTGCAAACCATGTTTTTTCTATATCAGCCTACATTTCATCAATTATTTCGACATTATATAAAAACATGTGGTTTATATAAACAGTGTTATTAATATAGGAGCATGTACTAATAATATTTTTTAATTTGGAAAAAATATATATCGTGAGCTGCCAAACTCAATCAAACAGGAACATTTCATTTTTTGTTATACTTAAGAAATAAAATACTCCCTCCGTCCCATTGAAGTAGTCCCACTTTCCTTTTTTGTTTGTCCCATAGAATAGTCCCATTTTCCTAAAATGACAACCTTTTTCACACTCACCAATAAAATATTAATTCCACTACACTCACAACCCTTAATTCCCGTGCTGAAAAGAAAAGGGACTACTTCACCGGGACGGAGGGAGTATATATTTCTGGATATTATTTGCAGATGTCATTGTATTTGGAGATTTCATTTGATCTGTAGTTTGAATATTGGAATTTGTCACGTATATAGCTGCAATGGATTGAAAGCTTGATATTAAAATTGTTAAAATTAATGCCAAAAAAATAATATTACAAGTGATGATTAAATCACAAAAATAACTAATTAAAGCTGTCAAGCTCATAATTATTTATTTCTTTCTCTACATACACAACATCTAATACGTATCATTTGTCCCCTAAAAATATAGGCATCAATTAATTCATGTCATTCTAAAATCTATACAATATATATATGTATTTGTATATATATCAATTTTCACATACGAAACAGTAGATTTGGTTCCATTTCTCACTAGAAATTAATAAACTAGTTATCACAATTTAGAGGGAACATATAAATCAATAAATTATTTCCCTAATGTGTAAACCTATCGATATAGTCAACTAAAAACTTTTAAAATTAATATTGAAAATTGTTATGTCTGTCAACCAGAAAGCACTTTCACACTGATTTTTTTTCGTTTTCTGTACAATTTTGAGTCGGCATACCAATCTTTTTTTATTATTACTATTTCATTTTTTTTTAGTTATACCCTTTTCAAATTGGGGCTAAAACTCAAAACACAAATCCCAAAACAAAATTAAGAGCTAGCAAAAGCATGGCAATCTAGGACTTGAGATCTTCCAAATTCTGAGTTGATACTTAATTTAAAAATACGACTATTGATAATATAAAGATAATTTAAGAAATAAAATGCTCCCTCCTTCCGTCCATTATTTTTCCATTTTTATCTGTCCCGCTAGATTAATTTTATTTCCTAAAATGAAAAAAAAATCATCATATTATAAACTATTAATTCTATTGCACTCACAAATATTAGTTACTGCCCAAACCAAAAAAAATTAATGTAATGATATATTATTGAAAATGCATGTGGTGGTTTAAAATGGGGAGAGATGTAAGAATGTGGTCAAAAGACTCAAAACATAGCCAAGATCACGGCCTTCTTTTCGGAGGAAAAGTCTGGTCATATCACGTGCACTGTTCACTGTCACGTGCCATAATTCTGCATTTCAATTGTAGGATACCACATCGGTCTCGTAGATGCAATACGTAAGCATATTAGCATTCATCCAATTCCAGTTTTGTCCCAAATGAGCCTAGATCCTACCCTACCTAAAAATTAAGATTTAATTCAACTTCAATATTATTGCATCAACGTGAAACTACAGATGAGACATAGCTGGCCTAGACCCTAGAATCAACGTGCGGCCACTCTCCCACAATTTTATTTTCAAGCATACATTTTAGAAATTTAATCGATCTAAGACTCAAAAAATAATTTAATTATCGATTCAGGATCCAAAACGAGGCAAAAAGAATGACGAACATAATTAATAACTACGTATTGTTGCCGAAAACCGGCCCAATATCCATGAGACACCTGTACAACTCCTCTCATTCCATGGAGCCTCTTTTTCTTCTATCATAAGGGAGCTAGCTAGATGACAAGGGAGACCCTGAAAGAGCTAACCAATAATTCAAGATTTCCAACCGGGCCATCCTTGTTTTGATCAAATCTGTCGAGAAGGAATCTTTTTTTTTTCCAGATGCAAAGTTTGAACATGTGCAAATAATGTAGGGGGGGTGTCACTACAATCAAGCTCTAAATCAGGAGGCTACAACCAACATTTATCCCATGAATGGTCTCTGTCAGTTTCTATCTGCAGCTGCATTGTTCGACTCCGAAGCCTGGCTCTCTATCTCAGCCGAACCACAGCTCTCCTTCATGGATTCAATTTCTGTGCATGTGCTTCTGCTTTTCTTGCTTCGTCGATCCTGCATCAAAGGTAAGCTCATGAGGATTTCGAATCATTAATGTTAGAAGAGATGGAATGGGAGGTCACCTCACGGTAAGGAACCTCGTCAGTTTCAAGCATGCGGACAACATGACTCATTTTGGGCCGTTTTTCTGAATCAGGATCAACACATCGAAGTGCAACCAGAAGTGCGCGCTTCAAGGCTCGGGTTGTAGGCTTAACTTCAAGACTAGGGTCAACAACTTCCTCGGCTCTCCTGTTACCCACCATCATTTTAAGCCATTCGACAAGATTGACCTGCATCAGATACCGCCCCCCCCCCCCCCCATGTGGTTTGTTAGCTGTTTGCAGCTACTTTACGATTTAGTACATCGATTATCACGTGAAGATACTCGTACCTCATCAGATGGACGGCCATGGTCCACAGGATCTCTACCAGTAACAGATTCCAGAAGCAGAACTCCGAAACTGTAGACATCACTCTTTTCGTTCAACAAGCCCGTATTTGCATATTCAGGAGCCACATAACTGAAATCCACGAAAAAAAAAACTAGTTAGAAAAATCTACAATAGAAACAACAGCATTGGAAATAAGTGAAAGGTGAAAGCTTAAAGGAACACATACCCAAATGTTCCCATCACTCTTGTGGCTATATGGCTTTCTCCGGAGTCTAAGAGCTTTGCCAAACCAAAGTCAGAAACTTTTGCATTGAAATCACTGTCAATCAAGATGTTACTGGATTTTATGTCACGGTGGACGACTTTTGGCTCAATAGCTTCATGCAAATACGAAAGCCTGCAAAACCAACGGTAGATATGATGAAGCTGCAGTGCAGATGATGCTTTAAAATGCACTTGAAGTTGATGTCAGCTTAATCAAAATGCTTCCTGGTCATTATCTTTAGAGTCAGATGATGATACAAAAGAGAAAAAAGCTCGTTGAGCAGTGCAACTTACGCCCTAGCAGTGCCGAGCAGAACCTTCATTCGGGCTTCCCAGGTCAGGGTGCCATGTTGTCTCATAGCCCCATGAAGCCACTGTTCCAGGTTGCCATTGTTTACATACTCATATACCAACATCCTGCAAGCATTAAACTAGTAAAATTACCAAATAGAAATAACATTCAAGAAGATTAAACAGGAAATAAACTAAGAAGTCATAGATAATGGTATCAAACAAAAAGGGCCTACCTGTGGACTCCTTCTATGCAATAGCCAAGAAGCCGAACAAGATTTTTATGTCGAACATGACCAATGGCCTCTACTTCAACCCTAAATTCTTTCTCGGCTTGGCCACTATACATAATTTGTCATTTGACCATCATTAGTATCAAAGCAAGCATTATGATGAGATGGAAGTGGCCAAACTTTAGATAAGCTGACATATAAATAGAATACTTACAGATTATTAAGCAGTTTCTTAACTGCTACCTCTGAACCATTGACCAATCTACCTCTATATACAACCCCATAACCACCTTCTCCTATAACACACTCCGCTGAGAAACGATTTGTTGCCATCTGAAGATCCCTAAGGGTGAACCAGTGGCCCCAACCAAGATGAGACACTTCGGGCAAACCGATCAGGGGAGATGCCATTACTTGCCCATAAGACTGAGAAGACTGTTTTCGGACATTACCAGAACTTCCTTCCTCTCCTGACTGGGAGCTATAGGCCCTTTCATGATGATACATTGAACTGCACTGGCTGATATCATCAACATCACTTGATTTACTCCTGCCTAAATGAACAAGCATCTTCTCTGAGTTCTTCTCACTTGTTTTATCATTAACAGTCAAGAATAAACTTTCAGGATGATCGAATTTACTTTGTTCCCCAACTCTATCAACCCTGATCTCCTTTGAAACATTAGGAATCTGGCAACGAGTGAAATTTTCCGAGGTTCTGCCTCTGGAAGATTTTCGGCGGAGCATGACCCATATTGACAGAATCCCAAGAATTAGAACTGTAAACGCACCCACGGTGATGCCAATCAAAACCCATAGTTTTATGCCACCATATTTCTTGGACAATTCAGCATTCAAACCCATTTTCTGCTAACTGGAGGCTGGAAATAAATTATGAAATTATTTTTTCTCCTTCACTTTCTTCCAGACAAGAACTAATCCATTGAGTCCTGGATCCCGAAAAGGAAATCACATTACAACACAGCACTAAAATAGATTCTCTACCTCAAAGTGTAGATAGCTAAGACCTAACTTTCCTACTATCAAATGCAGCAACTCAACATTTCCCATATCCAATATGTATTCTTAATACATACAGCAATCCAGTTATCAGCAACGTGTACTGAAGCAAATTCAGACAAATCAAAAGGCAGGAAAAATAGAGGAAAGTCAATTTATCGAGGGATGTTAACTAATCAAACAGGAATAATCACATAATACACAGCATTTCCTAAATCAAGAAGAATGGGTAACCTGTTACTAACAACAAACATTATTAAATCAAGCCAAAAAACCAAATCTCAACTTTTTAGGCAACTTCAAAACTAGAATGCCTTATGATCCAAGCACATAGGAAAAAGAAATCAGATGGGATTCGAGTAGAGTTAGAGAAGCTCTCACTTTTGCAATTGATCTGACTTAACCCCCTCGATCTTCAACCCAAAGAAGCAAGTAAAGGGCACTTTTGGTTGCAGCAAACAGAGGCCCAGCGAGCATAGAATTCCAATGCCAGATGAAATACAAAAAACCCACTATAAATCTAAAAGAAAATTAAAGAAACAGAATGAAAATAATGGAAAGTTAAGCGGCTGAACAGGAGTAGTTCAGAAGAAGGAAAGGATGGCCTGAAGTGGGCCAAAGAGAATTCAAGAAACAATAACAATAATGCAAGTGACAGCAATTCTTTATTTTTCTCAAACAATGCCAGACAAAAATCTAATCTTTATAAGTGGGCAGAGTTTTATTTTAATGGTGGAAAGAATTAGAGCGTAGGGAGATGCCTAATAAAAGCAAGTTGGGTGAATATGGTAGGTGGGGTTTTGTGAATGTGGAGGAGAGAGATGGACGCTCATCAGTAAAGGTGGAAAGGAAGCTTGGTTTGCAATGGAGGAAACCAGAGAGAGAGAATAGCAAGCGTCATCGAAAATGAGGCGAACAGAAGATTGCATTTATACCAGAGACTGAGAGGAGGATAAGAGAAGGAAGGAGAGAGAGTTGCATAAGAAGTATCAAAACTTCGATTTAAAGGGAGAATATTGTGAAAATTAAATTATTAATTAATAGTAATAAATTTTATTTTAAATATGGTGCAAAATGCAAATGTTATTAATGTATTAAAATACTTTATTTTTGAAAATTTGTTGATTTAGGACCCAAAAAATTATTAAATTATCAATTCAGGACCCGAAAAATAATTTGTCAATCCAGAATCCATAAGATCAAACAATTCTCAATCCAGTTGAGGTCATGGATTGAGAATTGTATGATCTTTTGGGTCTTGAATTGTGAATTTTTGTGATCTTTCAGGTTCTAAATTGTTAATTAATTTTTCGGGTCCTGAATCGATAATTAAACTATCTTTCGGGTTCTGAATTGATAAAACTCCTTCATTTTTTTATGTATCATATTAAAGAAAAAAAACATATATATAGTCACATTGATCACATCCAATCAAAAAAGTGAAAAATCCAGTGAAATTTCTGAAGTGAGGGAGAGTCAACTTTGCAATGCAGTAGTATGATTTAGAGAGGTAATAACATTACAAATTTGGCCCTCCCTACCAACATGATTTTGTGATGCTAATTATTTATCGGAATATTCATTTACCTTTTAGTAACAAGGGTCATTCAGTCCTTTCATAACATGTGTAATCTATCTATTTATCTCATATAATTATAGCTGTTAAATATAATAACTATCCTACTTAGAAAAAATTAATAAGGCTTCCCTGCTACGATCTATATGTCCAAATAATAATGTTTCATACACAATATTAATGGCATTAAATAGGCCTAATGCAATGTCTAAATTTTTCATTCAAGGATAATTATACATCGGATGTCCATCACTCAAATGTCTTCGAAGATAAATAATTAATATTGCTTTAAAGGAAAAATATTCTTGATTTTGGGAAATATTTGGTGAAACAAAGAGCAAGTTTTTGATAAAGATATTTCATGTTTCAAAATAGTCACAATTTAAGTTTGCAGGGTATGGATTATGAATGACAATTGACAAGTTTAGATAAAACAACACTTTATATCAATCCATATATTATATTTTTATCAAAAGTTGTTGGATAAAAGTTGATTACTACACTTACTTAATTAGAAAATAACTTGTCTATTATATTTATATTTTCCTCGGAGTGTGTTATTATTTTTAATTAAAAGGATTTTCTACAAAGTTGAAATTGTCCAAATTAAGATTTAATTGATATCCATACGAATCATAGTCCATCATTAATTTTATCTTTCAATGCATACCTTCTAGACTATTACTTGTTTCAAAAGCTATATAAAAAAAAAACTTTCAATATATCATTTACTTTGATAAAACCACTATAGCCACACATATTTTATAATAAATATAATTATGTACACATCTATTTCAATTTCTACAATACACTTAATAATTGCCAATTGGGGATAATGAAATCAGTTAATTAATTATGAGTTGAAATTTCATTCATAAGTTATTTCCAAACTTAATCAAATCCTTAACCATTTTATGACAAGGACAAGAGAGTAAATTAGAGTGTCCTAATAAAGAAATCCCTCCCTTCATCACTATTATTAAGGAGATAAAAGGGTGTGTTGGAGGAGGAACAAATCTTTGATTTGAAGCATAACCTTTTTCATTAAAGTATGAAATGGAACAAATCTTTTTATTCTTTATTGAAGATTAATTAGATTAAGTTTAGTCTTAATTAGGAGTGGGTGGTAATGATGGACCACTTCCGTGGGGCCCGCTTACAAATCTGACCCCATCAAAATAATCAGGGCCGTCCATCTTTCCATCTCCTCTGATATGATTTTTTTTTTCATTGCGGAGTGGTTGTACAGTAACCAAAAAATGCACGTGCGCCAGATGTGCGGCACGTGGGAAGACCTATCATTTTTATTTTTATTTTAGTAGATTTCAGATTATATTTAAATACAAATGATCTATTTTCTTCTAAAAATTTGTCTTGGCTAAATATAAATACAGTATATTAAAAAAAAATGTCAAAAGATTCAAATATATCATAAATTATGTATATTTTTTTAACTTATTTTAAATTTATCCAAAAACTATTCAAAATTATACAAATATATTCAAACTATTTTTTTCTATCAATAGGAAAATTGATTTTATTGTCGGAAATCTAGACCAACATATTAAATTTTAGATTTAAATGTTTGATATGATAACGCATTGTGTTTTACATAATTTTCCTACAAAACAATGAACTTTTCATTGATTGGAAAAATAAAAAAATAAAAAGAAGTCTGGATATATATGCATAATTTTAAATAGGTTGAGATAAATTAGAAATAATATGCATAGTTCAGAATATATTTGAACTTTTTACCTAAAAAATCAAATATAAAATTGTAATACATTAGAAGATATTAATACACTTCTTTTAAATAAAACACATTAATTTAAATTTTACTATTCCAAAATGTTATTATTAAGATTTGAATCCATAACTTACTTTTAACACATATACAAAAAACACTTAAATCATCTAAAGCTTCACCCCTTGGTATCTCAGTTTTTAGTTAGCACTTCCGCTTCTTCATTTAAGTAAAAAATAATATTTATCCACAAAAAATGCTAACTTATCTTCGGTGGATATATGTTAAAATATTATCATTGATGTAAGATAAATTAAAGGTACTAAATATAATTAAAACTAATTTCAGAATTAAAATAATATAGTCATATCATCCAATCCACACATTAACATATGCCGATAATTGTAGGCGAACATTTGTGTATTTATCCAATTTAAAACATACTCCCTCTGTCCCAAGTAAATTGTCCACATTTCCTTTTTCGTCTGTCCCACAATATTAGTTCACTTTCTTAAAATAACAAATTCTCTACACTCATCAATAAAATATTCATCCCACTAACTCCCACTACCATTCACATGCATTGGTTATCGTACCCAGTCAAATGTGGACAATTTGACCGGGACGAAGGGAGTATTTAGTGTTTTTGGCAACAGCAATAAGAGATTGGGAATTCAGCATTAAAATTAAAATAATAGAAGTGAGATTCCAATTTCCAAGGCCAGAAATGAGTGAAATAGTGTAATGTATGAGAATCTGGTAGTTTGTTGGTTTCTGTGTGTCTCCAATTAGATGCTATCTTTTTTAGATTCCTACACGAGGCTCCACACACATTTATGGATTGAAATCAGAGATTAAAAGTCTTAATTTCAATTTAAATATTATAATTTAAACTTAAGAAGAACAAAAAAAACATAAAACAAAATGAATCCACATCCTTCATTTTTACTCAATTCATTTTTTATTTATTATAATTCTTTTTAAACATCGAATCAATTCTATTTTAAACATTAATGCATTTGTTTAAATTCACAACACCCGAATATCAACATAAAATCTCAGATCCATAATTTCCTCACCACATAAGAATTTTCACCATTATACCTCGAGCATTGGCGGAGCTACAGCCACCCTAGCTGGAATATGTTTTCAATTTTGTAGTAATGTAATCCGATATTTTATAAGATAGTCCCCCTCATTAAAAATGAATAAAATAAGGAAAAATGTGATATGGAGGAATCGAAGTTATGGTGGAAACTAAAAAAAAAATTGAATTCCCTACATAAATTTTCTGGATCCGCCATTAACATCTTGTATAGGATATCAGATCTAATCTCAATATATTTATGTTGGATAATTGAATTGCTTTAAAAAAAAAACTATGAATTACCCTTGCCGTTCTCATGTAAAAAAAAAAAACCCTAAAATCGACTAGGTCAAGCAAATTATGTATTAAATAATATATTTTAGATTGGTGAAAAGATGTTAATAAGAGACATTCTCAGTCAACTTCAATTTTAGATATTATCAAATCATGTTCTTTTATTGATAATTTGGTCTATTAATTCGTTGAATTTGCAAGTTAGGGCTAGATTTGGTCAATCAATTTAGGTACATAAATTGTTGAGAAATTGCTCAGTTGAAAATATTTATCAGTTATTTAACTAAAGATCAAACACATAAAATATATTATTGTTTATTTAAATTTTCTTTGTCCAATAAGGTATTAAATACCCCTTTTTTATATGCAAATCTGCGAAAGGCAAGAACTACATGGTTCCAACAACTTGAGACGGTATATATTATATAACTTAATTGAGATCGCATTAAAATAAACTTTATTTATGGATTTTGATTAATGTGCTTGATTAAGAGGTTCTTAATTCGAAATTTATTCGGAATCATGGATATGTAAATTTAAATAAATATATTTATAATATAATAATTTATATTATAAATGTATTAATATATAATATTAATGAAAAAATGAAATATTCTTTTTAATAATATAAAAAATATATTTTTATTAATTATATTTTAATATTATAAAATATAACCTAATATATTCAATTCATGCAAAGTGCATGCATAGTATTAGTTGGTAATTAAAATTGAATGTATCTAATATTTTTAAGAGAACTGATGTGTGATCCATGGTATCCGCATGAATTTGTATCCTTTGTTGTGCAGCTAAGCACAATATGTGATGTTGTTACTCATAAGAATAAAAAATTAAACTAGTGCCTAAGTTGATAAAATATAAAATAAATTCTAATTTGCGGTTAAAAAATTGTGTTTAGGTGTACAATAGAAGATCCAAATCCGTATCCGCACAAAATATTGTCAGGGATATCTGAAATATGTTGAGTATATTTTTATAGTTCGATTGAAAATAGATTTAAATCTTTTATTGAAGTAATCACCATGAAAAATGCATATATTTCATTCAAAGAGAAAATAAAAATACATATTGACACTAGGATTGATAGTTTTTAACACGACATGGATCTGTACGATAATAATGAATTAATATTGAGCTTCAATCAGTTTGTGTCGTTATCCTATCGACTGGATAATGATATAAAATTTTCGTTTCATGTTGATTTCAAATTGTATTATCCTGTAAATATACCATGTTCTAGTTATTATTATTATTATTGTTATTAATACTTTCCTTATCATTTATCAATATTGTGTTATTGAATCAAATTCTTAACATATCAATATTATGTTGTCGGATCAAGCTCGTAATATCACATAATTAAATTGGGTTTTCAACGGTTTAGTGTCGTATTGGTATTGTGTTCATATTTTATAGCTTAACTGATGGTATCATATTTGTGTTAAATACTCCTTCCGTCCCGGCTGAATTGTCCCGGTGACTTTGGGCACAATAACCAAGGAGTGTGAGTGTAAAGTAAGTTGAGTGAAATTAATATTTTATTATTGAGTGTGAAAAAAGTTTTCTTTTTAAGTAATGAGACAATTGAGGTGGGACAGACGAAAAAGGAAAGTGGGACAATTGAGGTGGGACGGAGGGACTATATCCTTAACAAATCCTATTAATGTTGAACCCTAACAAACTGTGCCACTATTATATTAATATAATAAAATTTTGATATACACAAATTGCCAGCGATAATGGATACGAGCAACTCAAAGAGTCACAAACCCCAATAGTAGGGGTGTACACGGTTTGGTCCAAACCGGCCAAATAGGCCAAACCGAAATGATTTGGCCGGTTTGGCAAGTGAATTGGCCGGCCGGACCGTAAATTTCAAACCGTATAATTTGATTTAGTCCATGGTTTGAGTACAGAAACCGGCCGTTTGGACCGGACCGGACCGTTTATAATTTTAATAAGTATTTAAATTATATATTGTACTAAAAATATTAATGTAGTGCATTTAGTGTAGTGGTTCAAGCTATACTTTGGATTTTAAAAGGTACAAGTTCAAATCCTTTACGCAACATCATATAATTTATTTTCTCCTACATTTTCACTTACAATTTTTTTTTTTATTATTTGTAAACGTCTCTCCTTTTACCCTTATTATCTTCTCGGAAATCATAGAATTTTTATTTTTCTCCTACATTTTTATTTATTTATTGAAATTTAAAATAAACCTTAAACTATCCAATATTACAATCTCACAATTTAATTCAAGCGTCGGTCGGCTTCACCATTGTCGCATCGTAATAATGTGACCTTTTACGAACTATTATGTTTGAGAATGAGATATGAACTATTATATTTTGATGTCATAAATTGTTTGTTTCTATTATGATTGTCTTGTACTTTGTCATGAGAACCATTATTTATTTTTTTTAATTTCTAAAATAAATTATTGCTAAAAATAGAGTTTTTTTTATGTTTTGACTTTGCTCGTTTAAGTCATGTTCCAAACCGTTAAACCGGCCGAACCAAACCGCTTTATTTGGTTTGGTTTGAAAAATTAATTTGGCCGGTTTGGTTTGAGAATTTTTCAAACCGTATTATTTGGTTTGGTCCATACTTCGATCTTTAAACCGGCCAAACCGGACCGTGTACACCCCTACCCAATAGGGCATTACTTATTGTGCATAATATTGAATAACAAATATTATTCTATAAATATATATTTGAAATACATCAACACAAAACATCAATATGTTGTTGTAGAGAACTTTTAAGTTATAAAATAATGATACGAGACATAATTGTTAATATGCTTCATATTTTTTTTTAAATATTAAAGAATTGAGATGCAATGGCTGAAAATTGATGGCACGAGACATAGAGACGCTACATATTGGTTTAAAAAATAAAAATATAACGGCAAATATTTTTTCTTTCTTTCTTTCCTTTTTTTTAAGAAGAGACAAAATAGTTATTAGTTGAAGTCTTGAAGAAAAAGGAAAGGATGGGGGGAGCGGAGAGACGTTGGTTTATGCTTCGACAGTTCTTCCCCTCTGCAAACTGTAGTGTAAGAAGCAAAGGCAAAGTGATTCACACAATGCCAAATCTTTACGCTGTTCACACACTTCACGCAGTGAATCGCCGCTAAAGCCACTCGGGTAAAGCAAATCATTATTCAATTTCTTCCGCCCAAATTCCTTTCTTCCTCGTAGGGAAACCGAAAGAAAAGAAGAACAAGATTTGCCCCACTCCCTCACCAAAGCATCAATCTTTCTCGCTTTGTATATATGCATTCTTTGACAAAGATGTTCACCTGCGCTTTCTCCGAGGGAACACTGCGCAAGAACCAAAAGGGTTCTAGTATTGGTGGCAATTTCTCAAGAATTAAGGGGATAACAAGGAAAACAACTGGTGCGATTAGGGTGGCGGCGTTAGCATGGCCAGTAGTAGTGGGACCAAGGACGATGTGGGACCACCTCGGTCTCTGTCAAAGAGGTTGACGAGGGCGCTGACGGTGATGGACCCTTCCGACGAAAACTCCGCCGTGGACAGCGAGCTTGTGCCGTCCTCGCTGTCCTTCATTGCCCCCATCCTTCGTGTGGCCAATGAGATTGAGAGCGACAACCCTCGTGTTGCTTATTTGTGTAAGATATTGAATTGAGCCCAAATGGGCGCTCTTCTACCAATCTTGAATGTAGAATTGTTTGTGTTGCTCTTCTTCTTTGATTTTTGTGTGCATGTTTTGTTGTTAAAGACTCTGGATGAAGCAAGAACGGCGTTTCTAGAACTTCTTTAGGTGATTTAAAGTTGATTTGGTGCCAAACTGATTATTCTTTAATTGTTTTGCTTTTCTCTAAGTTGTATTCATTTCTATACTACTGCTTCTTGAGGTACCCGAAGTTAAACATCTTCACTGGCTCAATGGTAAGATGTAACATTCCTTTGTAATGAAATTTAAGACCAGCCTACAGGAGTGGGCTGTGTCTGGACTGTAAGCCTTGTCATGCATGGCGCTTTGTGAAATACATGATAAGACAATGATACATTGTGTAATGTACGGTTTTAGTCCTTTTAAATCTCTTTGATTTGTCAAGGTTACATGTACCCTTTCCTTTGCTTTTGAGTTAACTTATTCTTCTTCTTATTTTGTTTTGTTTTGTCTTGTCTTTTCTTTTTTATTTTTGAAAATCTTTGAACTAGGTCGCTTTCATGCATTTGAGCAAGCGCACAAGGCTGATCCGAGATCTACTGGACGGGGTGTTAGGCAATTTAAGACATACTTGCTACACAGACTTGAAAAGGTTCAATTGATTTTTGTTTTCAGGAAATTATTTTGAGCTTTATCGCACCACTCCTTACTTTTTGTCTAATGTTCTGCAAATCCATTCCTGGATTCAATCTGTCTTTGCCATGAAAATTAGAATGGCAATGAACACAGAGAGAGAGAGAGAGAGAGAGAGAGAGATCAACATAACCTCTCACTGTAAACAATGATGGTTTAGATATAACCATTGGATTTCAATTGACAAGGCAACTACTGGGATTAGTGATGTGGCTTAGAAACAAGATAAGTGTAGAAGGCCATTTGCATCTTTAGGAATGAATGCTGTATATACTATAGGATTACTTTTAAGTCAGTTACTTTTTTTTTAAGAAATATCTAGTCTCTCAAACACAATCTGGATCCTGAAATAGCTCTTTGTTGATGATTTATCACAATACTTCATAGTTGGTTCTTGCCTTTAAGAGTTTAGATTTCTTGTGATGATTCAATACATCTATTCTTGTTTATGTTCATAGTTTTATGATCGCAGGAAGAAGTAGAAACATCACCCAAGCTTGCAAGCAATGACCCCAGAGAAATCCAGAAATATTATCAAAAGTTCTATGCAGAAAATATCAAAACCGGGGAACATACAAAAACACCGTGAGGCTTACTATCAAGCCCCTATTAATATTAAGAGTACCTGCAAATACTTTACTTGGTGTTTTAATGATATTTATCTTCTGTCTTTCTATAAGGGAGGAGATGGCGAAGAAATATCTGATTGCTACTGTCCTGTACGATGTGCTGAAGACGGTTGTACCCTCGTCAAAAATTGACAGCGAGGTTTGATTTATGTTCTCTAGTTAATTCATTAGCCTACTTGGTAGTTAGTTGTAATTTCTTAATATGAATGTGGTATCGTAAATGCAGACCCACAGATATGCTAAAGATGTTCAGGAAAAGAAAGAACAATATGAGCACTACAACATTCTCCCCCTGCATGCTGTTGGTGTTAAACCAGCCATTATGGAGCTCCCTGAGGTTATTATTACAGATGCTTCTAAATGTTTTCAAGTCTTGCTTGTGTTGTGTCCATACTATCCGTTGATATATATATACGCAATTCCTCCCCCTCAATCTTATAGATTATTTTACTGGTTTACTCATTCAGATCAAAGCAGCACTCCAAGCTATTCGTTATGTAGATTATCTTCCTACATTCCAAATGCCTGAAGAAAGAGAGAGGCCTGTTAATGATATCCTTGAATGGCTCGCTTTACGTTTTGGATTTCAGGTATACTTACTACTCAGTACTAATGGTCATGTGTTATAGAACTGCAACTGTTCTATAAGGACTTGATTAACCCTTGCTTTGGCTACTTGACTTACTGCCACTCCATCTGCAACAAGTCAAATGATTTAAGTTGGGTTTTTATTGTTAGGAATCAGGATCCAACTTGCTTTTAACTCTTCTTAAAATAGTTGCAAGAGATAGAATGTTATATAAGGATTTCATTCATCATTCAATTTATTGACTGCAAACCAAATCCATTTTCCACCATGTTCTTGTCCATTTTCTTTCCTGAATTTTGATGCTTAAGATGACTCACCTCTAGTGACTATATATATGTATTGTCCTTTGGTGTTGAAGAAAGGGAATGTTGCAAATCAGAGGGAACACTTGATATTGCTTCTTGCTAACATGGACATAAGAGAGAAGAATCTTCAGACTTATTCACAAGTAAGTATGCCATTTTTTCTCCATGGAATAATCAAATATTTAAAATAAAATATATGTATGATGTATCCTTTATTTTACCACCTTTTTTTTGGGTAGAATGTCTATTTTTTCTAGTTCTTATCCTTTTCCATTTGATTCACTAATGATATTGATTAAAAATGTATTGCAGTTGGTGGATGGCAAGACAGTTCAGCAATTAATGGACAAAATTTTTAAAAATTATCAATCATGGTGCAAATACCTACACCTTGAACAACATCTGAAGTAAGTTGACTTCATCATGGCTGCAATATTACCAAAATCTCCACATTAGTTTGTCATGTAACCATGTCGATATCTCAATTAAACGCTTACAGCTGTCCACGGGATGAAAGAAAACAACAGTTGCAGCTTCTATACATTGGACTTTATCTCCTCATTTGGGGTGAAGCGTCAAACATTCGATTTATGCCAGAGTGCTTATGCTATATATTTCACTGCGTATGTTCTCTTCATTTATTTATGACATCTTACTTGATATACTATCATTATTAGATATTATTATAAGCAAAATAAAATGGTCATTGTTGTTCCTCTTTTTTTTTTTGCTTGTTGTCTCATGCACAACTTTATTAGATTCCTGATTTTATCTGAATGCATGTCGAATAATTTAACTTACTTTTTGAAGCCAGCTTTAAACAATCATGGTAAACATATATGCTCTATATTCAAAATGAAATAATTTAATGTTTGGTTTGAAGATGAGGATACAAATTGAGATTTCTTGGTTGAGAACTTTCGAGTTTCACTAGCACCTTCAACCCGACTGTTGCGAATCAAAGAATTAAAGAAAAAGTATTTCAATAAGTAGGATTGATCCTTAAATCTTCTTTTGTATATGAACATCATTAGATCCTTTGCAATTTGATTAGATTACTCGTACATAGTGTAACCATATTGTTCAGTTTCCATTATTCCATATTGAAGAAGAAAATCTTCTCTAGGCATTTTTTTGAGGTAGCATGGCTAGTAAAAATTGGTATTTTTACTGATGCTTGATGATGACGTGATAAGTTGGCGTAAAGCTTGATTTATGCAACCACCAATGGTACATATAATGTGTGCATTGGCCTAACGCATTTTATGAAAAGAAATGCATATTGAAAACATTTCAATTGAAAGAATTGATATTGTAACAGGGGTCACTTAAGAAACAAAAACCAACAATCATTTTATGTTGTACACTGTGTAGATTGCATTTATGCATAGGATCTATAAATTCTCAAGAATGAACAAGTTCACGAATTTTTTTTACATTAATGAAGCAGTAGCATGTTGTCTATGTATATTTATCCAATTGATGATTAATTCTTATAGTTTTCACAATAACCTCCCTTCTCAATACACAAATGAATAACTTGTTATGTTTGGAAAACTAGATGGCAAAGGAGATGCATGAAACTTTGTTTAATAATGCTCAACGTGTTACTGGAGCTGCTTTGCAACTAGCACCACTAGGTGAGGAGTCATTTCTGAAGAAGGTAGTGTCCCCTATTTATGAGGTTCTGGAAAAGGTAAATCGTAGTTTTAAAATTCAAATCTATTTTTGGTTATTTATGTACTCAGTTTATGTTAACTCTATTATTTTCTAAATAAAGGAAGCCAGAAGAAACAAAGATGGGAAAGCAAGCCATTCAGCATGGAGAAACTATGATGATCTGAATGAATACTTTTGGTAACTTATGAGTTACAAATTATCAAATCTATCTTTACTACTTTAACTAGGAACAGACAATGAACTTTATTTAGGATATACGTGGTAAATCATCAAGAAACTGAATTGATATCTGAAATCAGAAGCATACTTGAATCCATGGGGATGATTGTTTTTGAGATTTGTGATTAGTATTCTAGATATACACATTTTCTGAAGATAATCCTTATTCCTTAGTTTTGTCTCTGTGAATGGGATACTTAATTTTTTCATTACTGTGATATGGAGATAATAACCTGTATATATAGATAACCAGATTTTCTCAGAGACATCTTTGATGGGCTGAATCTTATTTCATAGTCCACAATTCATAATTATTTCACATTAAAATCCAAAGTTGAATTATTTTTTCTTTTCATCTATTTTTTGGTCGGTTTTGGACTTGCCTTTTCCTCCCTTGTCAGGACTAAGAGGTGTTTTAGGTTGAAATGGCCATTGGATCTAGGTGCTGACTTTTTTGTGCATTCGGATGTGATCAAGTCCAGGAACAAGGTATAAGCCCAGTCACATGGATGCAATTACATTTGATTGTATTGACAAAGATAATACATGAATATCTCTTGTTTTTCTCTTTTATAATTATAATATTGATTTCTCTTCTCAAATGGATTATTTATTAAAAGCGATTGGTTATTTTGTATTATCATAGCTTGTTTGATATTTAGTGTGACTTGTCCTGAAAAGGCATGAAGGACCTCACTTTTGGCTGGTGAACAATTCATGTTTTAGTGAGGAAATGTGATAGATGCAAAATAATTAATCACGCTCCAATGCGTGCCCGTGTGTCTAAACGCTTGTTTCTCCAAGAAAATAATTTTATTGCTTACCCTAATTAAACCAGAATAGGGGAATTAAATACCCCAGAAAAAGATATCCTAACATATCTAGGAATTATAATATCCAAATATATCTAGGATTATCATACCCTAATATATCTAGGATTATAATATCCTAATATATCTAAGAATTAACTAATTAAATCTACTGAACTTAAATACGGAAATACTGAATTAAAAATAAACTAAAACTAAATAATCAGAACTCCAACGCCCACGAAAGTGGGCTCACTCCCGTCCACGCCGACGATACACCAACAAGGCACGAGGCCCTTCTTGTGCGTCAATCATGGTATTGCGCTCTCTATCAAAATGTCCCTTTTTTTTTTTTGGTCTCTGAAAACAGGATTGCGGTTTCATGCTTGAACCCAAGTTATCATTTGACTAAGATCTCCTAGATCGTAACGGAACATGAAACGCTGCAATATTATTTGCTTCTTTTTAATGTACTTTTCCTTGGTTGCATTGCACTTGCAATGTTCAGTGGACTCCCACTGATTGATGGAAGACCTAGTCAGATAAATCATTTATCTTCTTGCAAAGAAAATCTGTTACATTAGACCAAATGAACAAACCTAAGTCCCTCTGTTCATTCAGTTTAGTTATGACAATATCTTTGAATAAGCTATTACCAAGAAACTGAACACATGGATGATGTCACACATGGTTAGGTGCTTAGCAGTGGTGTAGATAGTCTGGACAGGGCTAAATTGAAAAAGTAGAAATATAGGACTGAAATAAGTAGTCTGGAGAAAGATAGAATTACAGAGTAATTAGTTGCCTACCATTAGTTTATTGTGATTTTTGAAGGGAACACTCCAACTGTCTTCGCGTTAGTGAAGTTAGAGGAATAGAGATTTTGAAAAGAACAATGGGGAAAGCTAATTAATAGAGTCAATAAAATGAGATTAATCGATTTCTTTTGAAGCTATGATGTGTCTTTTGATTTGGACTCCAGAACAATGATCTGAATGATACGGTTGCGGCAACATAAGTTGGAAGAGATCATGGCTTTAATTTTACTATATGCAGGTGGTGGAATTTATGATGTTACTATTTGCCTTTGTAGGATGTCTATTTATATGGAAGAGTAACCAGCAGAATAATTGGATGTGAAAATAAAAGTTATAGTGGCTGCCACAGCACATTTAATGGCTCAGATCTTCTAGTGAAATAGTATATAAGGAAACCTTGATCACTTAGCAGATTGTTATTTAAACCGAGATTCCTTCTTTTTATGAATAATTGGATTAGATATAAAGAATAAACTCACTATGTTTTTATTAATGTTTGCTTGAAGTTGTAATTTTTTTTGATTTTGCGTATACCCTTGTTTTCTGATAATATTATTTATAGCTCTTCTGGTACTGAATCACATTGTTTTACAGAGAACTAACCAGGCTGTTGGAAATAGAAAGCCGAAGACTAATTTTGTGGAAGTACGCACATTTTGGCACCTTTATAGGAGTTTTGACAGAATGTGGATTTTCTTCATATTGGCGCTCCAGGTACTTCATTTTTTGATTTTGTTTTGTAAGATTTTGAATATTTTTCATCACTAGTTTCCTATATGGATCTTAATCAGTTTTCAAATTATTTAGAGAAGATTTTTCTATTTTATATATTTAGGGTGCTATGGGATTACGAAGATGCTTCTTTAGGAAACTACGTAACATCAAAAGCTGTATCATTTTCCTGAATGAATAGAGTTGGACTGTGACCCAACTACACCTTCTAGGAACAATACATTTGAGAATGTCCAGTAGTTTAGCGAAAAGCCAATGCCGAGATATATCATGTCATTCACCTTTTATATAAAAGCAATCTAGAAAGACTTACTATTTCAATTATGCATGTTATTAGAATAGAGAAATGAAAACTCCAGTTATAAAGTAAGAGGAAAATTATGTGTAAATTGTATTGTTGGATGGTTATGACTATGCATGGCTTATTACTGTTAAGAATTATCATTATAAAACAGGAAGAATTCAGTAAAAGAATAATGTGATTAAAGGAATTTCCTGGGTATGGCAAGGTAATTTTGCCGGGGAGAACCATAAAAGCTTCATTTGTATTATGTATATCTCTTGTTTCAGGCAATGATTATAATAGCATGGCATCAACGTGTATCCTCAAATGTTCTTCTTGACAATGGTGTATTTAGAAGTGTTTTGAGCATCTTTATCACTGCTGCCATTTTGAATTTTTGGCGAGGTACTTGTTAGCATTCTTCCTCTTTTCTTTTTCTCTCTTAAACTTATATTCAGTATACTGGCAACATTGCCACTTAATGCAGAGCTCCTTTTATATCATTTCTGATTTATTGATAGCATGTCTACCATCTCTCTGTAGCTGTCCTGGACTTAGTCCTCAGCTTTAACGCCTGGAGGAGCCTGAAAGTTACCCAGATAATTCGGTATCTTCTGAAGGTGGCAATTGCTACTTTTTGGTTGATTGTTATGCCGTTGACATATTCCAGATCAGTTCAGAACCCAACTGGAATAATGAGATTCTTTGATGATTTGGGAGCAAATTGGCAGAATGAAGACCTTTTCTATTACTGTGTAGCAATTTATTTTATTCCTAATATATTAGCTGCCTTCCTCTTTTTGTTTCCTTTTCTACGGAGAGTCATGGAACGCTCAAATTGGCGTATTATTTCTCTCTTAATGTGGTGGGCTCAGGTAAGTTGCCTAAAGTGCATTTTCGATGACTGATAAATTATAATTTAACGTTCCCTGTTTCTGTTCCAGCCAAAGCTGTATGTTGGAAGAGGAATGCATGAAGATGTGTTCTCTCTTTTCAAGTGAGATACCAAAGTTTCCATACACACACACAGATATATACATATTATGCTTGTTACTTAGCATACCAGTTTAATATATTTCTTAACTACCCATATCTTGGTTAGTCATTCAGAGAAAAACTGTGCCTTCCCTCATGAAGTAGAGATTTTTATAGGTGGTTGCAACCTAAACCTTTTTGTTTTGTTACAATTTGCGGCCTCAATTTTGTTTATGACCAGAATTTGTTTGTGATAGATGTAAGGGTATTTCCATCTTTTCCCCTTCTATAATTAAAACAGTTGAATGCAAAATTTTGGCATTAGTTTGCAATTGTAACATTTACATTGTTCACATTGCAAGTTGCAATTGTAAGATAAGAGTTTTAAGTTGCTAAGTTAAAAAACAATTGTAGTTCATGTGGCAAAGCATTTCACCCGAGCATGACATTCAAACAAACATTTATATGATTTTTATTTTTTTTAAAATTTTTGGCAGCTAATTTGCCACCTGCCTCTTGGATGTAGAAAGTCTACTCGAAAGAGTAATGAGATTTTATCTCTTAGTTTCTAACCTTCTATTGATTGTAATGTATGCTCAGATACACACTATTTTGGATTACCCTGCTAATAAGCAAGTTGGCATTCAGTTATTATATTGAGGTAACATCTTTGATGAGAATCACATGCATGCGCACACACACACACACACACACACACACATATATATATATATATTTATTTATTTATTCATCTTGGGAGTTCATGTATAGTGGCTCTTACTGTGTAGAGGCAAGGAGAGTTGTTGTACCCATTGTTTCTTAATCCATCTGGTAGGAGTGGAGTAGGAATTTTTTATGATAGGATATGTTTTCTTCTCATATTAAGTCACTAGGAAATTAATGCCCTTAACATGGTTTGAATTGGACATTGTCCACCAGTCGTATGCTTTTACCTGTTATTAAATAAAATGTTTTGAATCTTATCGAAAAGAAAAGCAAAAAAAAAAAAAAAAAAGAAGAGAAATTCAATAAATTGCCTCAAATTGTGCTTTCCAATTTTATGACATGATTCCTCTACTCTAAAAAACTAAAATTTCTGTGCTAATGTATTTAACTGAACTTCTGCTCTTGAATACATTCTTACCAGACTTCCACTTTTGTTAAATCAGATATTGCCATTAATTGAACCGACAAGGACAATCATGAATATCACTGTCAGCAGTTATGATTGGCATGAGTTCTTTCCCAATGGTAACATTTTCTCAAATCAACAACTGGTTCTCTTTTATTACTCCTGTAGTTGTCGATCTAATCAAATTGGCATGACTATAATTCAGTTACTCATAATATCGGTGTTGTTATTGCTATCTGGGCTCCAATCATTCTGGTAAGTGACTAGTTAAATCTCTGAAATGTTTTCTGCCAAATTTCTTCTCAATATTTGACAAGGTTATTTGCATTTAGGTATATTTCATGGATACACAAATATGGTATGCTATATTCTCAACCATCATTGGTGGGATTTATGGTGCATTTAGCCACCTTGGAGAGGTTAGTGGTTTTTTTGTCTCGTCGTATGGTGAGATAATTCCATAAAACTTTTCCAACATGTAGCTTACTGAATCTTTCCTGACCCATTTCACTTTTGTAGATTAGGACACTGGGCATGTTAAGGGCAAGGTTTAAATCTGTTCCTTCAGCTTTCAGCAAGCGTCTTGTTCCATATTCGAAAAGGGAAGCCAGACAGCGCAAAGGGGTACAACATTGATGATCTCTTGATAATTTGGCAGTTTGGGGAATATTTTCAAATATTCAAGTGAATTATATCTCATTTGGATTAGATGTCTGTACGCTGTAGACATTTTCCTGCAGAAGCTTTCTCATATCTCCAGTAACTGTTATGACAGGATGAGTTATTAGAGCGAATAAACATTGCAAAGTTTTCTCAGATGTGGAATGAGTTCATACAATCTCTAAGGAATGAGGATTTGATCAATCATGGGTATCTCTCTCTCTCTCTCAATATGCTTTTTATCCAAAGTTCAGTTGCTTCCTAATGAGTGTAGCTATTGACCTGATAAATGTGTTTATGGGACCTAATCTCTAGGGAGAGGAATCTGCTTCTTGTACCTTATTCATCAAGTGATATCTCTGTTGTCCAATATCCTCCGTTCTTGCTCGCCAGTAAGGTAAAAATGAATTTAAGTTAGTATTTCATAACTGTCATTTATCTTCCTTGTTAAGTGAATGTTTTTTCATATTTTGATATTAGATTCCAATAGCACTGGACATGGCAAAAGACTTCAAGGATGATGATGATGCAGAACTCTTCAGGAAAATTAAGAATGATGAATTCATGCATTATGGAGTAATTGAATGCTATGAGACTTTGAAGCAAGTGCTAATTGGCCTTCTGCTAGATGAAGGGGATAGGGAGTAAGATATACATATATACATATCTAGGAAGCAATAGATTTTGTTTTTCCAAACTTTTTGCTGAGAGGAACTACTTCTTTTACTCTTGCTCCAACTTTCAGAATTATTAGGCAAATCTGTTACAAAGTTGACAGCAGCATACATGATCGACGATTCTTGAGGCAATTTAACATGGCCGGGCTGCCTCTGTTAAGTGAGAAGCTGGATAGATTTTTGAAACTTCTTGTAAGTTCTAGACTGCCCAATTCGTTAGTAAATCAAAATGTTGAATGTCCATGGTGATTTAAATTTGGAAATCTTATTTAAATGGCAGATGGATGATTATGATGATCGTGAGATATACAGATCTCAGATCATAAACAAGCTCCAAGATATCATAGAGATTATTATTCAAGATGTAATGGTTGATGGCCACAAGTAAGCTTCTGGTTCTACTATTTTGAAAACTAGTCATAATACATTACTTTCAGCATTTTGAGATATAGCATTCTTTTCTTCTTTCCTTAGGGTTTTGGAAAATTTCAATCAAGGAAATGAGAAAGAACAGAAGTTTGAAAGGGTAGAAGTTGATCTCTTGGAGAGCAGCTCCTGGAGGGAAAAGGTATTCTAAACTTTAGGGTTTTGCTAAATTTAATGTCCTGTGCAATCTATAGCTCATATTTGTCATTCTCTATTGTGCAGGTTCTCAGACTTCATTTGCTTTTAACTGTGAAAGAGTCAGCAATCAACGTCCCGATAAATTTAGAAGCTCGGCGACGCATTACTTTCTTTGCCAACTCTTTGTTTATGACAATGCCGAAAGCCCCGAAAGTTCGCAACATGCTGTCTTTTAGGTAAGTTATATTCTTGAAAACCTCAGGCTACTTGGGATGTTCTTGAATTAAAATGATATTCTAAGAATGAACTTAAGGCAGATTAACTTCTTCTACCCTCAGTGAGTTATGGTATCCCTATGAATATTAAAAATAGAAGATAACAAGCAACATGTCATAGTATTAGTGAGAACGTTCTATCTACATTTAATATTGCAGTTTCTGGGAAAATTAATAGAACTGGACCTGTTAAGATATGATAAAGTCCAATAATTTCTTTCAAAATGGATGAAGGTTGTAATGAACTCCAAAAAATGAACACGGAAATTTTTAAATCTTGAGTGTTGATATATAAAGATAGTGGGCTGAGATTTATTCTCATTTCTCATACTAATTACATTTCTCATATGATCACCACTCTCTCTCTCTCTCTATATATATATATAGGGAGTGGATCCGGTGAGAAAAAATCTCCCGCGAGAAAAATAAGAGCGATGCTTGATTATGTTTACAATATTGCTTGATTGTGTTTTGCTCGTTCCTTCCATGTTTTCTTGATTGTGTTGTAGTTATTGCTTGCTTGATTACTATGTTGCTTGATTGCGTTTTATTTGTTGCTTGATAGCATATCAACCGTTGATTTATTTAGATCCAATGGATAAGATTCATTTTTTTTTTGTCATGGGGGGAATTATTCTTATTTGATCCCTTCCCTATATATATATATATATGCTCACAATGAAATTGTTACTTTTCAGTGTTTTGACACCCTACTATAGAGAAGATGTTCTGTATTCAACGGATGAGCTTAACAAGGAAAATGAGGATGGCATATCAGTTTTGTTTTACCTTCAAAAAATATATCCTGGTGAGTTCTAAGTTTGTTTCTTACATGCAATTACTATGGAAGATACTCAACTCCTGTTTTGTTCTTTGAAACAAATCAGATGAATGGAAAAATTATGTGGAGCGAATGAGAGACTCCAAACTTGGTTTTGCGGACAAAGATCGGAATGAAATGGATCGTTACTGGGTATCTAACAGGGGCCAGACACTTGCTCGGACAGGTCAGAGATACAAGCATGTTCTTTAACATTAATCCGAATATTCATGTCTGATGCACGTTTGGCTTCCAGTGAGAGGAATGATGTACTATAGGGAGGCTCTGGAACTTCAATGCTTTTTGGATTTTGCGGATGATAATGGTTGCTTGCTTTCTCTCTTTCTGGGCTAATTTACCAAATCTCTCCATTTTTATTTAAGCAGCATTGATGTTCCCTTTGCAGCTATTTTTGGAGGCTACCGGGCCATTGATACAAGTCACCATGACTACATGAGTCTTAAGGAACAAGCACAAGCTTTGGCAGATCTGAAGTTCACTTATGTTGTATCTTGCCAGCTCTATGGTGCACAAAAGATGTCTAGTGATTCTCGAGAGCGCGGCCACTATCTCAATATCCTGAATCTTATGTTGGCGTAAGTAGCGCAGTACAAGAATTGAGCTCTTACGTAGCCTTGTAGATTGATCTAACATTGACAATCTTTCTAATTTCTAATGATTCTTGTATAGATATCCGTATCTGCGTGTTGCTTATATAGACGAGAGGGAGGAGACAGTGGACAAGCAAACTGAGAAGGTTTATTATTCTGTCCTGGTCAAAGGAGGGGATAAGTTGGATGAGGTACGCGAGTGTATGAACATGTAGCATGCAAATCGATTCATTCCTGATTTCTACTATCTTGTTTTGTCGCTACTCCAGGAAATATATCGTATCAAACTTCCGGGCCCTCCAGCTAAAATCGGGGAAGGGAAACCTGAGAATCAAAACCATGCTATCATATTTACCCGTGGAGAAGCCTTGCAAACAATAGACATGAATCAGGTTAGTTTAGTCAACCAAATGCTAAGTGAGACATTATCCTTCATATGATTTTCAAGGAATATATGAAGGAAATGTTTGTCTGAGGCAATATCTCATTTCTAGATATTGTATTTGCTGCATTGATGAAGCTAATCTTTTTGATCTTGAATGAAATGCCCTGTGAGCTGTGACAGCCTTTTCTTCTTTGCATGTTTTCATTGTAAAATAGAACTATGTAAAAGGGTGATTTTTCCCCAGGATAACTATTATGAGGAAGCTTTCAAGATGCGCAATGTTTTGGAGGAATTCTTACAAACTCATCATGGACAAAGAAAGCCGACAATTCTGGGATTAAGGGAGCATATATTCACAGGAAGGTTTGTCATTGATTTGAAAGGGCCAAAGGGTTCTTATCAATCTACAATGATACAAAGGCATATACTTACCTAACTTTTTTTCTTCTTCTAATAGTGTCTCTTCACTAGCTTGGTTCATGTCCAATCAAGAAACTAGTTTTGTGACAATTGGGCAAAGGATTCTGGCAAACCCTTTAAGGTAAAGTAACTTTTGGTCCATCCACCTATATTGTGATGAAGTTTGATGCCCATTAATGACTTCGAACATTATGTTTTCAAGTCTGTTCTTGAATCTAGTGCCTTGACCACAGAAGCTTATGTTTCAAGTTCTTCTCTCTCAGGGTGAGGTTCCACTATGGGCATCCCGATATTTTTGACAGACTCTTTCATTTGACGAGAGGGGGCGTCAGCAAAGCTTCTAAAACAATCAACTTGAGTGAAGATATATTTTCTGGTGATCAATAGCTGAAGTCTTCTTTCACAAACTTAAAACTTGGTTCTTCTTCTTGACTGTATCAATATCTTCAGGATATAACTCAACACTACGGAGGGGCTTTGTGACGCATCATGAATACATCCAAGTAGGTAAGGGGCGAGATGTTGGTATGAATCAGATATCTCTATTTGAGGCCAAGGTTGCAAATGGCAATGGAGAGCAGACTCTTAGTCGAGACGTTTACCGGCTTGGACGTCGGTTTGACTTCTACAGAATGCTATCCTTCTACTTCACCACAGTTGGGTTTTACTTCAGCAGCATGGTAAGCAAGATTGCTTCTATTCCTTATGGACCTCGATCAGTTTTCATATACTCAGACCCATTCTCACCTGACTCAGGTTACTGTGCTTACCGTATACTTCTTCTTATACGGACGATTATACATGGTGTTGAGTGGGCTCGAAAAGCGAATTCTGGAGGATCCATTCATTCGTCAGAGCAAAGCTCTCGAGGAGGCTCTAGCAACTCAATCTCTGTTTCAGCTGGGCCTGCTACTCGTCCTACCCATGGTGATGGAAATCGGGCTCGAACGAGGTTTCCGAACGGCCATCGGTGATCTAATCATCATGCAGTTGCAGCTGGCGTCTGTGTTCTTCACATTCCAGCTCGGAACCAAAGCACATTACTATGGCAGAACACTGCTGCATGGGGGCTCGAAATACCGAGCCACGGGCCGTGGCTTCGTCGTTTTTCATGCCAAGTTTGCAGACAACTACAGAATGTACTCCCGCAGTCACTTCGTGAAAGGGTTGGAGCTTCTCATACTGCTGGTAGTCTACGAGGTGTACGGCCACTCGTACCGCAGTTCGTCGCTGTATTTCTTCATCACGTTTTCGATGTGGTTCCTTGTTGCTTCCTGGTTGTTTGCTCCGTTCGTTTTCAACCCCTCCGGGTTCGACTGGCAGAAGACGGTGGATGACTGGACGGATTGGAAGAAGTGGATGGGCAACCGCGGCGGGATCGGGATCGCTCCCGATAAAAGCTGGGAATCATGGTGGAATGGAGAGCATGAACACTTGAAGAACACGAATATAAGGGGCAGAGTGCTGGAGATCATCCTTGCATTTCGTTTTTTCATTTACCAGTATGGGATTGTGTATCGGCTCAAAATCTCACACGGCCATAAGGAGATCTACGTATGCTTCCATATTCTTCTTCTTCTTCTTCTCTGTTTCAGCACTTTTTTTTATATATACACCATCATCACTGCAACTCATCTCCTAGGTCTACGGCTTGTCTTGGTTCGTCATGCTCACAATTCTCCTCATCCTAAAGGTACGTCTCGGATCCAGAAATTCTTCCTAGGGGCTCGATTAGATTTTATATAGCAAAAAATACAAAATTTAGTAAAATTAGGGTTCATGGACTTACTTTTTTGGGCAATCCGTAATTAGATGGTGTCGATGGGGAGGAGGAGGTTCGGGACAGACTTCCAGCTGATGTTCAGGATACTGAAAGCGCTGCTGTTCCTGGGATTTGCGTCGGTGATGACGGTGCTGTTCGTGGTGGCGGGGCTGGCGGTGAGTGATATATTTGCGGCGACGATAGCGTTCCTGCCGACGGGGTGGGCGCTGATTCTGATAGCGCAGGCATGCGCGCCGTGTTTGAAGGGGATCGGGCTGTGGGAGTCGGTGATGGAACTTTCTAGAGCGTACGAAGCCATAATGGGGCTGCTGATATTCATGCCGGTGGTGGTGCTCTCGTGGTTCCCCTTCATGTCGGAGTTCCAGACGCGGCTGCTCTTCAACCAGGCCTTCAGCCGCGGCCTCCAGATCTCCATGATTTTGGCCGGCCGCAAAGATAAGAACTCTTCCTCCTCTTAGATTCTCATTGCCGTAATGCAATGCAACAGCATTTTGTATACGATGAAATCAAAATCTTTTATTTTTATTTACGTTGTAACTATTTGATTAGAGATGCATGGCTTAATATTATATATATAAAAAAATGATATATTTAATGTCTAAAATTGAAGTAAAATAAAATCTATGCTTGGAGTGGTTTGTTTCGGTGAAGAAATAAACAGAATTAATTTTATTTATTAGAAGGCGTTAAAGGAATAATCTACCGTTAGTACTATGAATGAGCCATATTGATTTGATAAAAGTTTGTTTAGTGAAACTCGTTTATTTAACAGACTAAATTTAAATATCATAATAAAATAATATATAAACAATAATAAAATAAAAAACTAACATTAAGGCATATAAAATAAAACTTACTAATCATTGAAATAAATATAAGTCAATATAATATGTATATATATGTGCACTAAATATAAATTATGTGTTATCATATTATTTGTAGCTAAGAAATTTAAAAAATTCATATTATTTTTTGATAAATAAAAAAATATCAAATTTAATATTTCAATATAAAAACTTAAACATTTGACTTGTGAGCTATTGGTTAAATTTCATAAGAAATATAAAATAATTAATTTTATAATGTAATATTTTCATAATTTATGAGTAACAATAATAATAAAGATTTTCTAGTTATGAGAAGATTTTGATCAATTTGAGTATGATTAGTTTTGGAATAAATAGAACTTTCTTCTAAAATAATAATTAATCTTGTAAATAAATTTAAATTTAGAAAGTTAGTTTATATTTGATTAAGACTTAATAAAGTTCATAAATCTCAAAATATTAAAAAAAAATAAAAATAATGAAAGTTCGATTAGATAATAAACAAGTCAAATATAATTTGAGCATAATACTACAAAACTCTATTATGTTCAATTGCACCCTATCAACAATACTAGCAACATAAAATTGATCATTATTAGTCTTTAAAAAGAGTTGGAAAGAAAGTTAAGGATTTAAGATGAGTTGATGATATTATTTTCAATTTCAAGATAACCTTAGCATCCAAAATCCAGGATATTCACCTCCAAACTAATTTATTAATCCATCAAGACTATTCTTTTTTATCGGATCCATTTGGATGCAACAAAAAAAAAAAAAAAAAAAAAAAAGATGCAGACCAGTTTTTGTAAAATCGAAAGCCTATTCTAATTAACTTAATTATTTATTTTGTGTTGACAGTCACTTTAATGTAACAAATTCTTTGATACGACAGTATCTAAAAGAACGAAAACGACATTTCTAATCCAGATAACATGTCAGATAAAAAGAAGATTAATGTTTGTATTTGTTTTAGTGTGAAAAAAAGTAAAACCTTCCCCATCTTGTATTGTAGCAGAGATCACATTTCCTTCAAATATACTCTCTTTTGATTGTATAATTAAATTAAATAGCAATTCCTCAGTCAAAAGTTTTATAATATTTCTGCTACCTAAAAACAACTTCATCTACCCAAAGTGTGCATCATGCATGTGTTTCTATCACAAATTAAATAATATCTATAGATGTCACTTTATATATATATATATATATATATATATATAAAACAATTAATTAAAGTAAGCGATATCTATATAATAAAATCAAGGACTGCGAGACAAACCCCTAGCTCCCCTTCCATTTATTGCAAGTTAAAGTGCCAAACTTCCTTCTTATTTTCACCTTTAATTTGGAGTAAGTTTGAGATTTGACCTCATTTATTAAAAGAGAGTAGAGTAATAAATAGTAGTTATTATATTATATAGTTTCCCATTTTCTTGAAAAGAAGCAAAGAAAATCTCTAGAAAATACTTGAGACCAACACGTATGCATAATTGCATATACATACAAATCTTGGGATATTTATGGATACGTGTTAACGGTGGTAGAGAGTAAATTAAATGGGAGATTTGGTAGGTTTGCAACGACTCCAATTTACGTACCCTTATGCAAATAAACATCATTTTCAGCATCTCTAGCTAGGCCTAAATATCTACACTATATATAATATATATATATATATATTCATCTGATATATTTCTCTTCTCATTAATACCCTCTGTCACACCCAACAACAAACAAAAAAATAGAAATGGGGAAGAAATCGAGTCAATCAACTCCCATGAAAGCATCCAAACATGAGAAAAAACCACAGCTCAACAGTAATTTGATGAAGATTTTGAGGCCCAAAGTCTACATCACAGACACATGCAACTTCAAAAGACTCGTCCAAGAACTCACCGGGAACGGCCCGTATCCGCTGCCGGAGCCCTCTCCGCCTCCGACGTCCCTCCCTCTATCTACGCCATCATGGGAAGCTGTACCCTTTGTCGACGAATTTAATTATCCAGATTTATATCATCAAAATGTTGCATATCAAGATAGCATGACAGACGTCTCGTTTGCGTCGTCGAGCTTGAGCTTCACGTCGACCTCGATGGAGGCGTCGCCGGATTTAGGCATGCCGGCGGCGTCCATGGAAGAAAGTGAGAAGATGGAGTTTTATAAGGGTTTGGAGTCGATGCTGATGGATTGTGGATCAGGATCGTCTGATTATGATATTGGATGTTATGATTTGATGTTTCCTCAAGATCAGGTGTGTTTGTATGATTACGACTTGTCTAATTTTGTGTGAGGTGAGATGTAAGAAACGTGTTGGGCGTAGATGAGGGATGTATAAAGTTTAAGACATTCATTTTTAATTCATGGTATATTCATCAGAAAATGTACATCTTTTCAGACATTGAAGAGCACTCGATCTCTTATTCATCATTTTATTGGTTCTTTTACATAATTTCTTGGTAATGCAACAAAATGTAAACCGCCATATTTCATACATACTACTCGTTTCCTTGAATTCTCGAGACATGTATTTTTGTTTTCAAGCCAAAAAGTCCTTGTAATTAAATTATTTGTAAGCAAACGGATACAAAACAGTTAAGTGCAGTTTTATGTGGCTACATTTAAATACTTGAGATCCTCTGTCCCACTATTAAAAGTATTGATTTTATTTAATTTTTTATAGTTTAAATTAATTTTATATGTTCAACCGTAAGGTTCATCTCACCCAATTAGGGTATATAATATATATTTTATAGTAATTATTTTTCAATTTTTAATTAGAATTTGATTAATTCATAACTATAATTTGTGTTCTCATAAAATCTTAATTTTTTCTTGAAAACCAATTAGAGTATATTTTATATATGTATTTTTTTTTTCGTAAAAACAATAATTAAAATCAGTAATTGAAATGGTAGAATACAAATTAATGGAATACTATTGTGGAACAGAAGATTGAATGAACGATTTAAAAAATCAACATGCATGCGCGGCACGTAACATTTGATATATAAGTTTGATATAATCAAGGATTGAACTGTAAAATTTCAGCACGTTTATATTGGGGATAGTTATCATATAATAAAACAAGAATTTTATTTCAATTTACAGGCTTAAAACACCACGTTAATAATTAATTTGAAACATTAGCAAATTGGTCAACTCCAAAAAAAAAATATCATGCAACCTTGATGTTGAATTTGGACTCATAATTTTTCATCAAGATTTTCATATTTGGGAAGACACAAGAATATTGAATCTGCTCAAATCAGAAGATGATGATAGATTGGGTCAAAGGTTGCTACCTAAATAAAGGAATAATATGATTTTTATAACAATTACAAGAAATGACTCCGTGGCCCAATGGATAAGGCGCTGGTCTACGGAACCAGAGATTCTGGGTTCGATCCCCAGCGGAGTCGTTTTTCTAATATCTTTAATGTATTTTTCAATATCTGTTTATTTTTTTAAATAATATTTTAATTTCCTTTTTCAACAATAATTTTTCATTTATTTGTTCAATATTCTGTATATTAATTTAAAAGGACTTTTTTAAATTTATTTTTACTTGTTTAATAATTCTTTAATTTTCTTTTTCAACAATAATTTTTAATTTATTTCTACCATATCTGTTTATTTTTAAAAAATTTAACATGACCTCTTGATTATAGGAAACGTTCTATCAATATGGGGTACACTTGTACCCCCATTTTTTTTTTAAAATTTTGTTTACTATATATGTATTTTTATTATTATTTACATATATTTATACACATAATTTATATATCTTCACATAATGTATCACCAATTTATTTTTATATGTATACTATATCCCCAAATCTAAATTACTAAATACGTCACTGGGTAGCGTGCTTTCACTACTATACCCAACAAAGGACTTTAGTATTTGTTTATTAATTTAAAAGGACGGAGTATAAGATCCCATACTCTGCTTTTAATCATTTCTCTTTGGAATCATTTTTCATGTTAGTTACGCTTTATTCGTTTTTTTTTAAAAAAAAATACTCCCCTATCCCATAGAATTGATCCCCTTACAAAATTGAGCGTTCTAACTGAATTGTCTCATTCTAAAAATGACAATTTTTACACTCATCAATAAAATATTAATTCACTTACACTCGTAGTCATTAATTCCTGTGTCGAAAAGAAAGAGGCTTATTCCACTGGAGGTAGGGAATATATTTTTTAGTTTTTGAAACTTATGGGTTCAATACAGAAACCTCACATGCATGTTGAGCAGGCAACGAATCACATATCCCAATTCCCAAAAGCAAGAATCCATCACAATCTTCCTATGTTTTTGTTTAAGAGCCCTTGATCTTCAAGAACTTGAACAAATTAAAACCAACCTATTTTTCTTGAAAATAAAGATCAAATTGTTGATTATTGCTTGAAAATGAAGATCAAAATGATGATCATTGAGGAGGCGGGAGTCTGTACAAAGACTCAAGCTGCCTGCTGATGAGCTTACTATTGTTCACTGCCATTTCCAGCTCCAAGTCATTAGACCACCACTGCTCCAACCCATGCGCTTCCAGAAACCTCTGCTTCCCCTTCGACGCCACAAACATCTTCGCACCACCACCACACGACGCCTGATTGCTTGCCTTGCCAGTGCCACCACCACACACCTCTGCTCCATCTCGATCAGTATAGTAGCAGCAAATGTAGTCACTGTTGTTCACATATAGATTCGGTATCCATTGCTTCGTTGCTGAAGTTACTGATCTTGTTCCTTCATTGCCATCCCCACTCTCACCTCTCAACGGCAGCTTCGACTTCACCGTTCTCCACATAGCTCCAGCTCTCTCCCCCACGGTTTTCAAGCTTGAAGCAAGTGAAACCGATGGTGGATTGAACAGATGCGCTTCCACAAACACTCCTTCCCTAGCTAAAGCTTTCCCAATCTGCAGAGCAAAGCCGGCTCCCAATGAATGCCCGGCAATGCACACATTGCTGCTCCCATACTTACCAGAGATGGATCTCAACGCCTTTAAACCAGTGGTGAATCTCACTGATCCCTTCAAGCTCTCCCAAGCTAGGAACCTCAGATCATCCTCGATGTCGCGCCGCATTGTGGGAGTCTTGAGGAGGGTCCCTCTGAGCGCTAGAACAGCCCTTGGCGCCCCACTGGGCTTCATGATCACCAAATCTTGCAAGGCTGATGCTCTGTCCCATTCGAAGATTGCACCGAATATTGATCCGTCTCTCTCATCTATCAGGGCTTGAACCAGTTTGTACTTGAAGGGCGTCCACCATTTGGGAGCGAGGGCATCTTCTTTGGCTCTGTTTTCTTGGCCGTCTAGCTCGAGGAGGTAAACTGCCTGTATGAAGCACGCCATTACAGTCCTTTTGTAGTTGCTATCCTTCCTGTTTAGGGTTTCCAATTTCTATTTTGTTAATGAATCCGCAACCATATGCAGATCAATTCCAGATCAAACAAACACAATTCAATTAAAAGCTAATCAAAAGGCTAATCGTCATTCATCGATAATTGATCGCATCATAAATTATCAAATCAAGAGATCGCACATGAAAAACATCTGAGTGAAGAAGAAGAAAGATGGAGAACCGACCAATTGGAGTTGATGAGGTCCTTCCAGTTAATGGAAGGAACATTGCGAGGCCCCGACACACTGAAAGCGTAAGGATGCTGAATTTGTTGCTCCGTCGCCGTCGTCTCATTATTCCTTACCTGCCCCTCCGCCGCCGCGTTCTTCGTCTCCTCCGCGCCCCTCCTCCACATTTCTCACCACCAAAACGACCGTGAAAACCTATCTTCACATCGTCTGCTATAAATAAAGAATAAGGAAAAGTTGAAAGAGTAGCGTTCATCTGCCATAGTTTTGGCATCGGATTCTACGGGATCAAATTGCAGAATTTTGTGCTCAAGATTATGAATTTATTATTACAATTTTAATTAATTTATTTTTAATTAAACTTCACTGATGAAATGAATTAGTAGCCTAGCATTACCGACCCCACAGAGAAGAATATTTGTGGAGGAGCTAATTTTGATATTAGCAACCGCCATTTAAATTGAGGTGGTCGTTTAATTTAACTGATTTTCTGGCAGCGACAATGGCAGCAGAAACCTCTTTTCCTCGTAGAATAGTTGGTTCAAGAAGAAAACGAATACTCTGCTATGGCGCTGCATCTTGGAACTACTTCTACTGCTCTGCATCCAAGGCCCTTCATTCCTTCCAAGATTTCGAGGCAGAAAATCGGTCTCAAGCTCTACGACGCTCCATCTCCGTCGTGTGTGAAGTCAGCGGCTGCGCTGTCTGAAGGAACTGAGAGTAGAGTCTCTGAGGAAGACCCACCTACTTATTCTGGTATTTACGCTGCCATTTTCTTGTTGATTTGAAGTTTACTGGGATGAGATAATATGGGGTTTCAATTAAACCCCATATTTAGGGATAATTCAGAAGAAATAAAACCCTAGTATTTGTAGGGATTGGTTTCAGGAATCTTGAAGTTGATTTCTTCTCACATCTGTTTTTTTGTGGATTAAAGGGTCATCCACTTCAGCTCGGGTTCAGCTGGATCTCTTGCAACAACTCACATCTGGTAGCACCTCTGTTGAAGGTATTATCTTCTTTGGAAAGAAGAAGAACAAAGCTGCCTTCTATTTTTGGTTGAAGAAGAAAGATTTTCCTATGTAAGCTAACTTCATCTATTTCTTGTCCAGGCTATGAGAGTGATGGCTCTTCTGGTAGCCCAACAATACGTGAACAGCTTGCTAATTTGGTTCGAGACCGCGATGATGATTTCACTATTCCATTAGGTAAAAATCTGAAGAAGGTGACTGCCAAGTTCTTGACCATTTCACAGAAGAGAAACATACGAAGGCAGAGTTATTTGAACGAAGTATCTCAGAGGAATGATTCGGTGTTCTTCGCCACCATCGGTGCCTTTGTTATCCTTCCACCTATTGTCATTCTAGGAATAGCAATTGCAACCGGTTACGTGCAACTTTTTCCATAAACTACATTCTGTACATATATATCATTGTGAAATCACATTTGCCTTGAGCATATGATAACTCTTCTTATCTTTAGCTCTGTAAATTTCTCACTTCTTTTTCTTGATTTTGCTCATGAGTCATGCCTACTTTACTCTTGAACATTCAATGAAAAAACTTATGCAGAAGTGTAGTATAATATGATAAATAGAGTATTAGACTTCATGTCCAGTTAAAATTTACAGATATGAAGTAGAAAATGAACCAAATCCAATCAATATGTGCTTAAGTGATGCAGAATCATAGGAGGTTTGTGAAGAATCCAATATAAATGCAAATATACCTATATTTCTAGAATTCATATGTATTCTCAACAATGCTCAGATGTTGCTTCTTTCTGCTGGCACGTCGTCGGGGACATCTCTTGATCAGTAGGTTGTACAGGCTTATTCCCTAGAATTGAGCCTTGTTTCTGAATGTAGTGCCATTTTTCTTGGAGGAGGTAGAGGAAGAGTATGAAAGAGATTTGGACAGTGAAAAGAATGGTCCAAATCCTGACATTCTTAGATGCTCTCTTATGGTAGGCTTGTAAACCTGTGTATATATTGATGACTCCTAGTAAAGAAACAGCTATTCTCACAAGCCAGTGAAAAATAAACCAAATGCTTCTGCCTTTGCTTCCCCTGCAATCAAACAATTTTGTTTCTGCATATTATTCTTTACCCACAAACGAAGTTTGAAATAAAAGTTAGTACTAAAAGATGCAATCATCACTTACATTTTCATTGCTCTACTTTTCACACACACATGTATAATGTATGTATATACACAAAGATGGAGTGTTTACCTATGTGGCCTGCAGATGCCAACCAATGCTTGCAACCACATCATGACATAAAAAGCAACGCCTATTCTCTGGTGATCGTTGTTGAAAGAATTGTCGAAGTATTTTATTGACATTACTGCTGCTGCGGTAGCAAGTAGAACAGATATAACCTGAAGACTAAAGATGAGTTATATTGAGATCACAGAGAAGGAGATCAATCTTTAGCTAATGTTCAGGCATCACATTATTGTAACTGATTAGTTGTTAGATTTGTTTAACACAATAAATCACAGCTGCATGAGTGGAGAGATGTCTCATTGGCAGAATAATTTAACTCAGGCAGCTTTTAGATGGCCATTGTGAATGAATGAATAAACAAATAAAAGAGTCTTTAGCTTTCCCTTCAAGAATCCATTATAATTACTACCAATTAAAGGTCACTAATCTAGATTATCTTTCAGTTCATTAAAGTTGATTGTGGGGTACCCTGTCCAACTAACAAGATACCAAGTTGAAATGAGATGCAATTCTTGAAACTGTTGAGATGTTGTTAATCATGCAAGGAAAGCTAATGGTTTTGATTTATAATGTAGTTTATCAGAGAAGTAGAGAAGAAGAACTGTGGGCTTGCCTGTGTGATAGCATGAAAATAGAATATGATTCTGAGCCTTTTGCCAGATTCCTCTCTGTTAGACATTCTCTTCACAAGTATGGCAACCGGCATCAGAAAACCGACTGAAGCCCAGAGGAGAAATCCATGGAGCTTGATCTCGAATGACAGTTCAGGAGTGACCTGCAACCACACACACCCGCGCACACACTTGGTTTCTTGGAATGCATCTAAGACTATAGATAAGAAACTAGTAAAACTAAAAATACATATGCATACCTTATATCTGTTTCTTGAATCCATGGTTGGATGTTCATGAGACGAGGCGACTGATGGCAGAAGATTGAGAATATTGAGCCCTACAGGTAAAGCAAGAGCCACCAGAGAATAAGATGACATTTTTTCAATGGAGAGAATTTCAACACCTAAAGGAATGAGAAAAAGCAGCATGTATTCAAGAGAAAACCATCTCAACCAGACACCTTTTCTGTGTTGTTTAATTTTTTCTGTATATCTAATGCAGCATATAGATTTGCCATCACTATTTAACTAGAAAGAAAAAGTTGAACATTCATTCTTGCAATGGCCACCCTTCTTCTTTTGGTGTGTAAAGGCAAAGTAGGATGATTAGATTAATGTAGTTTACATGTAAGACTATTGTTGCATTTAAACTTTGTATAGGATAATTAATAAATATATGTTTGAGGATGGGAAATTTTGATTAGATATGAAGAGGAGTGGGGCCATGTATGGCAGGCTTTTGGGTTTAATGGGAGGTAGGAATGTAGAATTTGTGATGGTGGAGATGAGAAATTTGAGTTTTATTTTTTTTGTAGTGGTCTGCAAAAGTTTATGCTCAACACTATCTTGTGCTAGCTAGTCCCACCATATTCTATGTATGTACAGACAATTATAGAAACTGTAAAGTAGCATGCATATATATACTTTAATTTGGAAGGAAATGAGCTTTCATTACCTAGATTTCATATTGGTACACTCTATCTATGCTATGTAATAAAATAACTTATCGAAAATGAGATGAAGATCATATTAAACTATGGAAAAATATGGATTTGACCTTAATATATCGATCTATTTTGTATTTGACTGCAATCTTTTTTTTTAAAAGAATTATACCCAAATATTTGAAAAATTACTGAAACCAACCTCAGCTTTTTTATATTATGGAATTTTACTCTAATGTTAGTTTTATTAGTAAAAAATTCCTTAGGTGATTGATGAGAATAAAAATACATTGAGTTACACTTTATTAAATTGATTAAATCATAACCATAATTTGTACTTTTATAACGTGTCACTCAATGTTTTTTTAATCTCATCAAACACTTAACACATTTTTAACTACTAAAAGTAAACATTATGATAAAATTCAATAATATGATAAAGTTAAGGTAAATTTCCTTAAATTGTCTAATACTGGAAGTATAATATTATAACAAAACGAAAAGTTGAGGTAAATTTTAGAATAATACATTCAAATAAAATTCATAGTTTTTGCATTAAAAAAATACATACTTATATTTGCTCTAACTAAAAGAAATGAGAAAAATAAATAATTTAGACGTGTAGAGTCTTACATGATGTATCCATGGCAATTCACATTATTTTGTTACCTTTTTTGTTAAAATTTATTCCTACTTTTCATGTGTTCATTTTTATTTATTCTTTTAATTGTTTTTTTATCATCAATGATTTCAGTAAATAGGTTGAATCACATATAATTATTAATTCATAACCATATCTTGTATTTTTATAACGTGTGACTCAATGTATTTTCTATCTTATTAATATCTTATGGCATTTTTAACTTATAAAAGTAAGAAAATTTGTCGATTTAGGACCCAAAAGATAGTTTAATTATCGATTTAGAACCTGAAAGATGATTTGTCAATCTAGTACCCGAAAGATTAAATAAATCTCAATCCAGGACCTGATATTGAGGTCCTGGATTGAGAATTGTATGATCTTTCGAGTCCTGGATTGAGAATTTTTGTGATATTTCAGGTCTTGAATTGGGAATTAATCTTTCGGATCCTGAATCGATAATTAAACTATCTTTCGGGTCCTAAATCGATAAGTAAATATTAGGGTAAGCTCAATAATATGAAAAAGTTGGATAAATTACCTTAAATTATCAAATATTGGGGTATAATTTCTTAAGAAAATTATTAATTTTTTTTTTGATAAATTTCAAAATTGACCAACACATTGAAATAAAATTCATAATTTTCCCATTAAACAAATACAAACTTATATTTACTCTAACTAAAACGAACGAAAAAATAAATAATTTTCACGTGTAGAGTCTTGCATGATGTATCTAGGCAATTCATCACATTATTTTGTTGACTTTTTTTTTTTCTTTCTCAAAAACTATTCCTACTTTTTATGTGTTTATTTATTATATATATATATATATATATATATATATATATATATATATATATATCTATATAGGGAGCGGATCCAGTGAAAAAATTCTTAACGTGAGAAAGTGAGAAAGATGCTTGATTGCATTCACGGCATTGCTTGATTGTATTCAGGTCGTTGCTTGATTGCAATGTTGCTTGATTGTACTTTAGTTGTTGCTTGATTATTTTGTTGCTTGATTACATTTTAGTTGTTGCTTGATTCAATATCAACCATTAATTTTTTTAGATCTGATGGACATGATTCATTCTTTTTTCTCACATGGAGATTTTTTTTTACATGATCCCTCCTCTATATATATATATATTTTTTTTTTATCACCAATGATTTCAGTATGGGATCACTGTTATAATGGTTGCTAACAGAAACAGCTCAGAAAAGCACAAACAAATAGAGAGAATTTATGGAGAGAGACGAAGAAAACTTTTAGCTGTGGGAAATCTACATTGATTGCGAAAATTCAAAAAGTAAAGAAACATGGTCCCTCCCTCCATTATCATAGCAATGCAGTTTAGTCTCCATCCTCATCATGCTAATTTGGATCTACTTTATTCCTCTATTTTCGTCATTCATTGGCTGCTAATCTTCGATTCATATTTTTTTATGCACAAACTTTTTTTTTTTTTATTTTTAATAACACACACTAATTTTAACGCCACTCTAGTATCCCATAACTTATTAAATAAAATAAGATGCTTTAATTACTTGCTCTTCGAATTGGAGACACGTGTTAATTAACTACAAGTAATTCTCATGCGATTGGGAAAAGGCTTTATTGGCTTTTATGGAAAATGACTTGTGGAATAGCTATAGTTATCTTACATTTGATGATATCGAGATTGTTGTGAATGATCGACTATCTAATATATGAATTATAAACGAAAATTATATTTTTAATCTGACAGCTACAACATAAAATAAAGATATGTGGCTGCGTCTTTGCTCCGCTTCTCAGTCATCTACCTTTTTACCCTTCCTTATTGATATATATGAGCCATATTAACAAAAAATAAAACATATGTAGCAAAATGGAGCCATTGTGAAGCAAATAAATAAGAAATTCAAGATTATATATATATGTCCACATTGTAAAATGATTTGACTTTTGGTCACATGGATGGTCATGAATTAGCTTAAAATGTCAAAAAATGTTATAATTGATAATGTCTAATCCATTTAAATTTTCACCCTAGTCCACGGGATAATCTATGAATTAGTGGCCTTTTTCCAACAACCGATTTTTGTTGATGATCATACCAATTACCAACTGACCCCACACAACTAAATAAGTTTCATTAGAATAAAAGAGTGATAATAATAATTATCGTGCAATTAATATAATAAATTGAAACACATGCTCGTATAGTCATATTGAAAATACTAGATTTATTCACGAAAAGTTATGCTCCATGAAAAAGATGAATCATGACATTTTTTTCTCCAGTTTCTAGGCCAGTGGTATCATAATATATATTTTTAAATTTGTTAATTTATATTGTTTACATTTTTATATAGATGAGAATTTTCCAAAATTTATAATATCATGTGCTTCGAATGTTTTTTCTTTTTTAAGTTTTTCTTGAAGATTTGTGTCTCATTTAGTGGATTGTTTCATATAAATCAAGTCACAACTACTAACTTTGTAGAAAAATGGAAAAATAAAGTGAAAATTGAGACAACTAATTAATTATGCGACCTACATATGTAGAAAATTAGTCGCTATTTCTAATCCTGTTTTGCTGATTTTACCTTTTTAATCCGATGCTTGATATACAACCAAGTGTTTTAGAGGAAGCTCGAACCCTTGATCACAAGATATATTTCACCACTATACCTGAGCATGGAATGCCTTTCACCATATTTTTTTGAATTATAGTTAATGCATATATTTAAATTCAAATATTTAATATAATCGAACCGAGTAGTAACGTGCTCAAGTTTGACTTATTTAATATGAAGTTGAGCTTCGAGCTTTTTTATTGTATATTTTGAAGTTCACGAACTTTATCAAGCCTTAATTGAGCGTAAATGAACTTTCTAAATTTAGAATATATTTAAAATATTCATTAATATTTTAAAATAAAAAGTTATTCATTCAAAAGTTAATCTCATATCCATGCTCAAATTCAAATTTATCTAACTGCTAGAAAGATTTATCATTATTTTACTCTTAAATCATGAAATTACTTTTATAAAATTTAGTTATTTTATATTTTTTATTAATTTTAGCTAATGAGCTTGCTCACGTACGAGTCAAATACTATAATGCTTAAGTTTGGTTTATTTAGTAAACGAGCTCGAACGAGTTTTTAACGTATTGAGACCCGAGTAACTCACAAACAATTTGATTCATTAAAGTCACACACCTAGATATCCTGAAAAGCTCGAACCATAACTCCTTGATCACACCTTAGTTCATTCAAATAAAATGAGAAGAAAAAAAAAACTTGGATCCTAAAATTCAATCCCTTATTTATCGCATGTTATATAATGATTTCGAATATTGTTTTACTTAGGCATCAACTTCTCACGTATTATTTGAAAATGAAACTTTATTTTGAAGTAAAATGAATTGAATTGATCGGTTTTATGTCTTATCTGCTTGAAATATTATTTCTAAAACATTATAATTTATAGCCATGGCCCGAGTTGCGTGACAAAAACTATCGTTGATTGAGTTAAATGTTAATCAATCAAGTTAGCTTTTAAATTAGGAATTATGTCCATTTTTATAACTACCACTTATTGCTCAAACATAAATCAAAATATCATAACCTTAACCGATGATTACTATGTCAAGAAATTTGAGAAATCTATTCAAATCTGCTTACGCACGTTGACGCAATTGGTATATTTAAATTTTTTACTCCAAAATATATATAATATGTATTCAAACTAAATCAACTCATAAAAAATTATATAGTTTATCATAGCTAACAAAGCTAATACCAATTCATTAAATCATACGTACCTATTGCATTTGTTGCAATATATAGTGCCTTTCGATGAGAAATATCATATATTTATCACCCCTCGAATATATGTATGTTAGCATTTATGCCAAATATAAAAAGAAAAAAAAATCTAATTACATACATTAATTTGTTTATTAGTAAGAGGATTATATTGGTTTTAGTTAAAGATTCACTCAAGTGCTAAAATTAAAATTTGTGCTAAATAGGAATGAATCTCAGCCCTTGGATTGATAGCATCAATGATTGAGATTAAAGCATAAAAATTAAAAAATTAAGCATAATTTCCGTTCGTGCTTAATTGCTTTATAAATCGTGCTTAATTTGATTAAGCATGATTTATAAAGCAAAAAAGTATAAAATCTGGGAAAATGTTTTAATCACAACCATTGAATTTTTTAGATGAATGGTGTAGATTCATTCCTATTTAGCACAAACTAATTTTTAGTATGTGAGTCATATATATATATATTCATATTGTTACAATAAAAGTACGTTTCTTGTTATTTTTGTCATTCTTAATATTATTATTTTTTTGTTATCGCGTGTATTGCATGTGACGGGTCGCATTTTCCTCCCATGCATATATTTCTGTTTTGCCTGAGTTTGTAAGTTGAATTTTTTCAGAAATAAAAGATTAGATTTGTAGATTTCTCTGGCTTTCATATCAAATATAAAAAATAACAAACTGAAAAAACTTTTCAATTAAATTAAAAAATAAAATGTCTGCCACATATCATTAATATAACCATTAGATTAAAAAAAATAATGGCTAGATCATAGGTCATAGTTCATTCACAGTTTTTAGTTCCAAAATAAATGCAACTAATTTTAAGATAAAGTAAACAAAATTTAAGTTAAAAGTGAACAAATATTTGGGAAAACTGAAGGCGTAATTAAAATGAAGGAAATTGAAGAAAATTGATGATAAAATAAAATGAAGTATTTTAAGGTTACAATGAAGTAGTTTTTGAATGCATGATTTTGATGTTAAAATGAAATAGGATCATTGAGGTTAAAATGTAGTATTTTCCCATTCTCACTTTTTTTTTTTTTTTAGTGTTATATTAATTTGTATTCTCGAAATAAACAAATAATTGGGCAGCCTTAACTTCTCATGAGTTCTCGCGATTCAATTTTTGCGCTATTTCCTCATAAAAAATTGTTATTATTTGAAACTACTACAACATACTAGATTGTTTTGAAAGAAAAGGAAATGTGGGATTTCTTAATGTAATGGAGTTAGGAAAAAAATGAAGTCAAAGTATGCAAGTACTTATTTTTGAGATTATATATAATGATACACACACCTAAATTAGTGCATCTTCATCTCGTCTAATACCTTTTAGTCGGAATTTCATCTTCCCACCAAAAATGATATTTCCTGGGTAAAAATAGATATAGCTGAAGGATTTAATATATTTGTATACAACAGTGAAGAAGAAATGAGGAGCGGAGGAATTTCCAAACAATACTGCAAATGAGGAAGATTCCGATGTCGATTTCTCTAGCTACCTCTACCTGGAGATGAGGATGAATATGAAGACTAAGAATATTTAATTTGGGGATACTGCAGTGAGGATCCACTCTAATACATTAATATTACATTTTATTGTGTAATCCAGATCTCTACAAGGGCAGGCAGTGGACCGAATAAAATGAGAAATGATGCCAGAAGAAAAAGGAAAGTCTCGGCTAAAGGGAAAGAAAAGGCGGATCCAATCTGAAGCAGTAGACAATTTTTGCATAATCTGAGTCCATCACCACAACTCTAAAGGAAATGAAGATTCTCCTCGATCCCCTCCATGCACAGTGGCTCGGGAAGGATGTTGAATATTGAATCAACTATGTAATCAAAGGAAGAATTTTATTCATACTGTCTTAGCTCAACCAGCATACATCATATATGGGAAAAATTACCAAAATAACGCAAACCCTAGATATATGGAAAATTAAATCCGAAAACCCTAATATGTGGATAAAAATAGTGAGTTCGAATGTGTTAGATTCGAACCATGTGAAAATCGTAAAATATTATATTGGTTCGAATTTGACACATTCAAACCTTTATTTATTTATAATACTATATTAATATTTATGTCAAAATTAACTTTTCTATAATATTATATTATTATTTTTCTATTTCGAAATCAAGAAATTCGAACTCATTGTTTTAAGTTAATATTTTATTGGTTTTGTTATTAAAGGAAATTGTTAAAGTAATATAATATTATAATTTATTTATTTATTAATTGGTTCGAATTTAATATGTACAAACTCTTATACTTTTTTTAGTTTGTTACACATTATATGGATTGCCGAGATCTTGAGTAAAAAATTATTTGGATTGTATGGAAACAGCCGAGATCTCAAAAAAAAAATGTATTGATCGCCGACATCTCGAGTAAAAAATGATATGGGTTGTACTAATTGGTTTAATATATAATCCATAAACATTAAAAAATTGTGTGATTATGGATTATTAAAATTTTGAAGAAGAAACTATTAAGCTTCTTCTGGAAAAAAATCAATAAAAAAGCTAGAGAAAAGAATTATCATTTCAGAACTCCATACCAGTACTCTTTCAATTCTGTCTACGAACTTTCAAGTAACAACATAATCCATGTATAGGATTATTTGTCTTGTCTCTAACGACTGGAATTTTGTGTCTAACGGGCAGAAATTCAAACATCCAAGGATGCGCCTATAAATAGGTCAACTTAGCAACCAGAAAAGGTTACAAACTCTCAAGCAAAAATAAGCTTACACTCTGCCAAACATTCTATATGAAGTTTGTATAGAATAGTTGATTGGTGTATAAGAATGAATTGTTGTTAATTTCTTAATAATAAATGTTAATTTTTTTGTTAATCCATGGAATTAAGTTAATTTTTTTATAATTTTTAGATCTCGTTATGCTTACATATGTGGAATCAAAAATTAAAAAAAAAATGATACAAATTCAAAACATATCAATCTTTATAAAATAAAAATAGTTATTTTTTCTATTCGAATTCGTTGAATTCGAATTCAATTTTTTTGAATTGACAATTTCCAACCACTTTTTTTGGTTTTATTATATTATTAGTATTTTTTTGTTAAGAGTATTAATATAATAATAATATTTATTAGTATTATTGTTTTGTTTTATTGATAACCAACCGAGAACAAATATATATGGAGTATTTATAAATGGTTCGAATGTCTGACATTCGAATCAATATTTTAAAAAATAAATATGACAGGTTCGAATATCAGATATTCGAATTTGCTTGAAATCACCCGTGGATGTTTTGTTTGTGCGAGTGTTCGAATTTTCTTCAGAAAAATTCGAATGCACGGATTATGTATTTATTTACACTTATATACTTATAATTCAACTAATATATTTATATTTCAACTATACTTCATACTTATACTTATAATTCAACTAATATACTTATATTTCAACAATATTTCATACTTATACTTATAATTCTACTAGTATACTTAATTTTCAACTATACTTCATACTTATACTTATATTTCAACTAATATACTTATATTTCAACTATACTTCATACTTATACTTATATTTCAACTAATATACTTAATTTTCAACTATACTTCATAATTATACTTATAATTCAACTAATATACTTATATTTAAACTTTATTTCATACTTATACTTATATTTCAACTAGTATACTTAATTTCAACTAATATACTTATATTTCAACTTTATTTCATACTTATACTTATATTTCAACTTTATTTCATACTTATACTTATATTTCAACTATACTTCATACTTATACTTATATTTCAACTAATATACTTAATTTTCAACTATACTTCATACTTATACTTATAATTCAACTAGTATACTTAATTTCAACTAATATACTTATATTTTAACTTTATTTCATACTTATATTTCAACTAATATACTTATATTTCAACTTTATTTCACACTTATACTTATATTTCAACTATATTTCATACTTATACTTATATTTCAACTAATATACTTATATTTCAACTATACTTCATACTTATGCTTATAATTCAACTAATATACTAATATTTCAACTATATTCATACTTATACTTATATTTCAACTAATATACTTATATTTCAACTATACTTCATACTTATACTTATAATTCAACTAATATACTTATATTTCAACAATACTTCATACTTATAGTTATAATTCAACTAGTATACATAATTTTCAACTATACTTCATACTTTTACTTATATTTCAACTAATATACTTATATTTCAACTTTATTTCATACTTATACCTATATTTCAACTAATATACTTATATTTCAACTTTATTTCATACTTATACTTATATTTTAACTAATATACTTGTATTTCAACTATACTTCATACTTATACTTATAATTCAACTATATTTCATAATTATACTTATATTTCAACTATACTTCATACTTATACTTATAATTCAACTAATATACTTATAATTCAACTATATTTCATACTTATAATTCAACTAGTATACTTAATTTTCAACTATACTTCATACTTATACTTATATTTCAACTATATTTCATACTTATACTTATATTTCAACTAATATACTTAATTTTCAACTATACTTCATACTTATACTTATAATTCAACTAATATTCTTTTATTTTCTTAAGTTTTTTTTAATTTCTTTTATTTCTTCAAAGTTCTTTTACTTTCTTTTATTTCTTCAAATATCTTTTATTTTCTTTAATTTCTTCCATTTTAATTTATTTCTTCCATTTTCTTTAATTTTCTTTTATATCTTCAATTTTTTTTTTAATTTTTTTTATTTCTTCAAAGTTCTTTTATTTTCTTTTATTTCTTCAAATATCTTTTATTTTCTTTAATATCTTCCATTTTAATTTATTTCTTCCATTTTCCTTTATTTCTTCATAATTCTTTTATTTTCTTTAATTTCTTCCATTTTCTTTTATTTCTTCAAAGTTCTTTTCTTTTCTTTTATTTCTTCCTAGTTCTTTTATTTTCTTTCATTTCTTTCATTTTTTTTTATTTTCTTTTATTTCTTTAAAATTCTTTTATTTTTTTTATTTCTTCAAATATCTTGTATTTTCTTTAATTTCTTCCATTTTAATTTATTTCTTCCATTTTATTTTATTTCTTCAAAGTTCTTTTATTTTCTTTTATTTCTTCAAATATCTTTTATTTTCTTTTATTTCTTCCATTTTAATTTATTTTTTCCATTTTATTTTATTTCTTCAAAGTTCTTTTATTTTCTTTTATTTCTTCAAAGTTCTTTTATTTTTGTTTTTTTACAAAACTACATTTCGAATACCACAGATTTGAACACTTTTATATAAAATATATAATAATTAAAATGGTTCGAATTTCATAGATTTGAAATATTAAAATATTAGTAATTAATTTGATTTATTTTGATTTTAATATTTTATAAATAAATTATGTTACAAAATTCGAATGCTTGTTTAAATTAACAAGCACGCGAATTTTGAATGATTCAAAAATTTAGGAGAATTATTACTGTTGGTCCCGGATATCAGGGTATACTTTGGCAGCGGAAAATACGTAAGTTCGTTTCTTGCACTCTGCTGGTTACACAGCTGACTGGGACCTTGTCAGCTGGTAAGTCAACTGGCAACTGAGTATTCAGCTGACTGGCAACTGGCGGGTCAGCTGATGACTCAGGACTTAGAAAATTTTAGAGTCGAGTTTGCACAGTTATAAACTGGTTTCAGTTATACTCCAGCACTTGGGTGCTGGGTTTTAAATCAGTAAGTAAATGCTGAAAGCAGTAAATAACAAGGATATTTTATAGTGGTTCGATCAACTGATCTACGTCCACTCTCCAGTCGAAGCACTGGAAATTCACTAAAGAGAGTAATCCGGTACAAGATTTCCTACGATCTATTTCCAGCTGGTAGATGCCTTGTCTACCAGTCCACTGGATCAACCGCTCCCGGTCCTTGTCCTTCTTCAACTCTTGTCAGATGGATGGAGTGCGAGCACGTCACTTCAACCTCCTCCTCCGACTAATTGGGTGTTGAGTTCTCCCAAGAACTTGACTCTTGCTGGCGGCAAAACTGCCCGTAATAACTCTGGAGCTGGCTGGCTCAAGAGCTGCTATGTTCTTCCTCGGAATGAGAAAGAACACCAAATGAGATCAATAACTCACAAGCTAGAAGCTTGGAGTCTCGTGTTCAAATGATTGACACACGGAGTAGCTTTAAGAAAAGCCTCGAAAGATTGCTTATACGCTGATATGAATGCGTTTTGAGCTTTCGGTAGTTCAGGAATGGCTAAGAGTGGGCAAGAGTATTGAATGCTGTTGGATCTCACGTATTTATAGACGTGAGATTCAGATTCAAATACTAGCCGTTTGGACACATCCGGAAAAGTCTCTGTCCTCGCATGTCCTTCTGCAGGCGGCAGGTAGGAATTTCCGGAAAGTGCCATACCTTTGATCGCTTTATCTGACACAGATCTCTTTGTGTCAGAACGACTCTATTCGTCAGTACGAGGAATCGCAACTGGTGTCTTGAACTGATAGACTTTAAGGCATCCTCCTTAAAGTTATACACTGTCAGTTACTTCCTCAGACGAATCTTCTTTTTGTCTCTAAGTCTTCGGGAGAGCGAATCTTGAATTCTGCTGATAACCTCCGACTGGTAGATCATACTGGTGATCTTTGTGCTGGCAGTCTCTGCTGGTGACTTTCCTTAGCACAATCAAGGTCTACCAATTCGTCTGATGTTATCTCTTGGAATCTCCCGTGACTGGTGGCTTCACCGCTGGTGAATAGTGTCAGCCAGAACACATATTCTGCTGGTAGATCTGTCAGCCTCCTGCTGATGAAATCTTCCCACTGGTGAACAGTAGCCAGTCGATAGCTCAACTCTATGCTGATGAACAGTGTCAGCATGAGTCTTCGTCAGCCGCTTGCTGGTGAGACTTCTCTCAACTGGTAAGCACATCTCATGCTGGTGAACAGTAGCCAGCATGAGTCTTGATCAGCTGCGACTTACAACTCAAAATACCTATACAGGACTTTACATTTGAGACTAGAGCTATTCTAGAGACAAACTGACGCTGGTTGGACTTAGGATTTGATCCACCAAAACACCAAACTAGAATCTAAGCAAGTAGCTACTGGGGAAGGGAAACTTAGCCAAATTTCCCAACAATTACACAAATCCATTTCGAATATAACAAATTCGAACCTTTTTACACAAATTCTTACAATTCATGTAGGAGGTTCCTATATGAAATGTAATAAATCATATAGAGTTTGTATAGAATAGTTGATTGGTGTAGAAGTAGTATTATACAATCTGTTAGGAACTTAAGTTCGAAAATAATTAAAATATATAATAATTCTTAATTGGAATACACGAAATGAAAATGAAATATTAAATTTGTGGAATTAGAAACAACAAAATCACACAATTTAATATTTTCCAACATCGAGATTTTTTCATGTTACAGCTCACCGTAATTCTTTCGTACTAAGGTCCAAAATTTCTTCATATTGAAATCTCAAATTCTTTTATGTTTGATCGAAATCTCGAATTTTTTATGTGGAGATCTCTCGAAATTCACACATTCAAAATATGTGTGGATCAATTTTATATTATTATTATTATTATTATTATTATTATTATTATTATTATTTCTATTTCGAAATCCCCATATTCGAACCAAATAAATTTAAATTATTATTTTATTGATTTACATTAAATTAAATTATATATATATATATATTATACTATATTATTATTATTATTATTATTTCTGTTCCGAATCCCAATATTCGAACCAAATAATTTTATATTATTATTTTGTTGATTTTATTACATTACTATTATTGTTACGAAATCCGAAAACTTGAACCTAACAATTTTTTTTAAATTGTAGTGATTTTGTTTAGATTATAATGGTTCGAATTCGATGAATTCAAACTAATATTAAAATAAAAAAGTAGTCAGGTTCGAATTTACTGAATTTGAACCAATATTTATATTAAAAAATTTAAGGTGTTCGAATTTCTGACATTCGAACTCACTATGTTTGTCCACATCCCTAGGGTTTCAGGCAAAAATGTCCACATGTTATATCCTGGTGACACGGAAGGAAATCACCCTCATATATGCGAGAGAGAAAGAGAAGGAAAACAATACAACTCACATGTACAAAACGTGATGTTTAACAACTTAAAAACGTGAAAAGAAAGAAAATGTGTCCATGCTATTATTTAAAACTAAACGACGTAAAAACTAGCTGCAACTCTTCATAATGTTGATCATGCTATTACTACTCCTCATCATGCAAACGAGCAGACCATAACATACTACAGTTAAGATCCTCAACACCCCCCTCAAGATTGAGTATTACAATCATTCTTTTATAGTTACAGTAGAATGAAAAATATGGAAACTATGTAAACATGGTAAAGGTCCTAATTGATACAATTTCCCTTGATTCCATCCTTGAATTAAGTGATGTCTTCTTTTGCAGATTTTCTTTCCAACACTCCCCCTCAAGTTAAGTGGCGAGATTCTTGATACTTAGCTTGAAAAGAACATCTGACATGCTTCAGAATCAACAGCTTTAGTGAGGATATCTGCTAGTTGATCTTTAGACGGAACGTAATGCATTGCGACAATCCCTTGTTCAATTTTTTCCTTGATAAAATGCCTATCCACCTCAACGTGTTTCGTCCTGTCATGTTGAACTGGATTCTCAGAAATGCTTATGGCTGCCTTGTTGTCGCACATTATTCTGCATGTTTTTCCCGAATAGAGATCCAATTCCATCATTAACTTCTGCAACCACAAAACTTCTGTTAGGCCACTCTTGATTCCTCTAAACTCGGCTTCTGCACTAGATAATGCTACTACCTTCTGTTTTTTGCTTATCCAGGAAACGAGATTTCCTCCAATCATAGCAAAGTATCCTGCTGTGGACCATCTATCAATTGGGTTTCTGGCCCAGTCTGCATCTGTATATGCCTGAATCTCTAGATGTCCGGTTCTTTTGAAGAGTATCCCAAAGTCAAATGTCCCCTTTAGATATCTGACGATTCTTATAGCAGCTTCCATGTGGTCAAACTGAGGTTGATGCATGAACTGGCTCACAACACTGACAGCATAGGCAATGTCTGGTCGGGTGTGAGAAAGATAGATCAGTTTTCCCACTAGTCGCTGGTACCTCCCTCGATCAGCTGCTTCAGATCCTTCTCTGATCTGAAGCCCATGGTTTACTACAATAGGTGTACTTGCTGGTTTGCAGTCCAGCATCCCGGTTTCAGCCAACAGATCTAAGGTGTATTTCTTTTGATTGATGAAAATCCCCCCTTTGATCGTAGTACTTCAATTCCCAAGAAGTATTTTAGATTCCCTAAATCCTTCATCTCGAATTCCTCGAACAAGTTTTTCTTCAATGCTCCAATTTCCTCCAGGTCATTTCCTGTCATGATCATATCGTCAACATAAATAATAATAAGGCAAGTTATAAGTTTTTCTCGCCTTTTTATGAACAAAGTGTGATCTGAGTTGCTCTGTGAGTATCCATGCTTCTTCATAACTGTGGTGAATCTCCCAAACCATGCCCTCAGAGACTGCTTTAGCCCATATAGGGTTTTCTTCAGTCTGCACACCTCATTCTTTTTGAAATCCTGAGAATACCCAAGTGGTGGTTCCATGTACACTTCTTCCTTCAAATCTCCATGTAAGAAAGCATTTGTCACATCGAATTGGTGTAACTCCCAGTCTTTAATGGCAGCAATAGATAATATTACCCTGATAGTGCTCATCTTTGCCACAGGAGAGAAAGTTTCTGCATAGTCCACTCCATAGGTCTGAGTGTACCCTTTTGCAACAAGTCGCGCTTTGTACCTCTCGATTGACCCATCTGGCTTCCTCTTGATAGTAAAAACCCATCTGCATCCGATTGGTTTTTTTCCTGCTGGTAACTGACATTTCTCATAAGTATCATTTCGGGTAAGAGCTCCCATTTCTTTATCCATAGCTTGTTTCCAATTTCTGTTGCGAAGAGCATCTTCTTCGGTATGTGGAATAGTATTTGTATATAATGCCTTCTCAAAACTGTTGGCATCCTCAAAAAGATTTACTGTTGCAAGAGATCCAATAGAATACCGAGAACTTCCACCTCTTTCAGGTGAATACCGCCTAGGTGGTATGCCCCTATTGGATCTAGGAGGCAGCACATAGTTAGAAGTAGAAGAAGGCCCTTCATCGTCCTCTGCCTTATCCGTATCAGAGTCTCCTGCTGTGGATATCGGAGAGAAGGGAATCATTGGAGATGGCTCTGGCAGTGTTGGACTGTGTATTATTGTTTCCGGAGTCAGCTCAAGCGTAGAAACCTCAGTGTTGTTGGCAAGTTGTGGATCTATTGGTGAGAAATCTGAATCTATGAGCCAGCTTAGTGAGTCACTTATTTCAAGACTATCTATACTCTCCCCCTGACTGCTAAGTTGGCTAAAGAAAAACTCTGTTTCAAGGAAGGTACAATGGATAGTGGTATGCATACGGCGGGTTTTAGGGTTGTAGCATCGATATTCCTTTTGGTTTATTCCATAGCCAAGAAAGACACATTTTTCTGCACATGGTGAGAATTTAGTTCGTTCTTGTTTAGGAATGTGAACAAACACAGAACAACCAAAGATCCGAGGCTGAAGAGTGAGAGGAGTGGGTATTTGGGCTTGAGTGGCTAACATTTCAAGTGGTGTTTTGAGTTGGAGGATTTTTGTAGGAAGACGGTTTAAGAGGTATACTGCAGTAGCTACTGCTTTGGGCCAGAAATGTATAGGAACTTGAGATTCTATCATTATTGCTCGAGTTATCTCGAGTATGATGCAATTCTTTCGTTCTACTACCCCATTTTGTTCAGGTGAGTAAGAGCAAGAAGTTTGGTGGACTATTCCTCGTTCAAGCCATATATTTTTCATAGTATTGTTGCCAAATTCCCCCCATTATCTGATCTAAGGGTTTGGATTTTTTTGTTAAATTGAGTTTGGATCAGAGTATAGAAATGAGTGAATTTTTCAGTCACTTGGGATTTACTCTCAAGAAAATAAACCCATGTCATTCTAGTGCAATCGTCAACAAATAATAGGAAATATCGAAACTTATGGCTATTTGAGACAGGTGAAGGCCCCCAAACATCAGAATAAATTAATGAGCACATAGAATTAACGCGAGTATTATTTGATTGAAAAGACTGTCTATGGCTCTTGGCCAAAACACAAGTTTCACAGGTTCTACAGGGGTTATACTTAGCTAGGCGAGGAAACAGAATATTTAAATACCCGGAAGATGGGTGACCCAATCGTCTATGCCATAGCCAAATTTCTCGCTCAGAAGATCCATGTGCCAAAATAACAGTGCTTCTAGGAGCTATCTCGTCAACATAATATAAGCCCTCACGTTCAGTGCCACGTCCAATAATCTCCCCTGTCCTTATATCCTGCAGAAGACAAAAATGCGGGTGAAGTAACAGAGTACAATTTAGCTCTTTGGTGACCTGACTGATGGACAGTAATTTATGCGACAATGTCGGAACATAAAGACAGTTAGTCAGACGAATATTAGGAGATATTTCAACAGTTCCTGCTCCTTTAACAGGGGTTAAGTCTCCACTTGCGGTCTGAACATGAGTCCGTAGAGGTTTGGATGAACTTAAAAAATCACTTTTATCGAAGGTCATCGTGTCTGAGGCTCCACAATAAAAAATCCAATGTTTGTTTTTATCACTCTTTTTTCGAAAAGTAGCACAAACAGTAGAATTATAACTTGGGGACTTATTTGATGCATGAGATATAACCCGGGGACTTATTTGCAAATTTTTTTCTAGGGTATAAATATTGAAATTTTTGGGTTTGGTTGCAACACCAAACCCTATACCTCCTCTGTGCGGCGCCTCTACACCGTTGCCCTCCTCGAATCGCCTGTCGGCGCGGCCGACGTCGACGCTGTTGCCGTCGTCGCCTCGTCGGCCGTTGTCACCCCGTCGGCCGCCATCGCTGCGCGTGTGGCCGTGACCGCTGTTATCCCCAAATCTGCTCCTGACGTCGATGCTTTCGCCGCCATCACTGCTCGCAACCCTCGCAGTTCCACCAAAGACGATGCCCCCCTCGGACTGCTTGCTGGAAGGCGACAGGACGCCGCCGACCTCCCCGTCGGTTTTTCCGATGGCAGCCTTTCCTTTTGCGATGGGAGGTTTGTGATTATCCTCCCACCATTCTGGGTATCCGATGAGCTCAAAACACATCTCGCGGGTATGCTTTTTTTTGCCACAATGTGAGCACTATAACTTTGAGCGATCGATTTTGGGCCGCGATGACGGAGTTCCGGAGCCGTTGAATCGGCCTGGTGCGGTTGTCTGCCTTGCGCCGAAACCGGAACCTATGATTCTGTTTCGGCCATTCCAGAGATACTTGCCGGTTGTAGGATTTGCAACCGGGCAGCTTCTCTTCGAGTCTTTGAAAATGCCAACTGAACCGAGGGTGCAAGGAGTTCTTTGAGAATCTCTCTGCGGATGGGATCGAACTTTTGATCCAACCCGGAGAGAAATTAGTACAGGCGTCGTTGGTCTTTGATTGTTTGGTATTGTTGAATCCCCTTCTCGCAGCAATTTATGGGATTGGGATCTCTTCTGTCGATGTTCATCCATACGGTTTGAAGTTCATTCCAATAATCTTCTAGTGATGAGTTCCTTTGACTGATTGTGTTTGCTTTGGTTTCCAGGTCGTATAATTGAAATGGGTCGGCGCCACTCCCATATGTGGTTGCTAGGCTCTCCCAGATCGCCCTGGAGGTTTGATGTTGGGCAAACATTGAGACTAATCTTGTCTCCATGTTTTGTATCAACCATGAGAACACGGTTAAGTCCATCTCTTCCCATTGGCCATACTTGGGATCTTTCGGTTCCGGAGGAGGAGGATTACCAGTGATGTGAGATAATCGACCTCTGCCTCCGATTGCTACCTTCATGAGCCTTGCCCACAGAGGATAGTTGTGGCCATCTAACTTGAAACCCAGAGTGATGTTTTCTGAATTTCTCATTAGATTGGCTAATTGGATCGTAAGATCCGAGTTGTTTTTCTGTTCGTCTGACATTTTTCTGGTGTAGGTTGAGATGGAACTTGAAATCTGCCTTGATGAGTTTAATCGGTTTAGGAAAGGTATAAGAACGATGATGAATTTTTTCTGAGTTCAAAGATGAATGAGTTTGAAGGGGTATAGAGCCAGGATGTTACTCCTACTCTGATACCATATTGGATTTGAGTTTGAACATATTTGAGAGATGGGATATTTGTTGAAAGGCTAGAAGATAAACAACGATTGCTTTTTTTATTTCTGTATATCTCATTGAGTATTACAATCATTCTTTTATAGTTACAGTAGAATGAAAAATATGGAAACTATGTAAACATGGTAAAGGTCCTAATTGATACAATTTCCCTTGATTCCATCCGTGAATTAAGTGATGTCTTCTTTTGCATATTTTCTTTCCAACAGACCACACCCATCTTGGATAGTAAACGACGGAAGCGAGGTCCAGAAGCTTTGTAAACAAGTCCGCAAGCTGCAATTCACTAAGCAAATGTGTAGTCAGAAGGAAACCCTCTCTATATAGGTTACAAACATGATGACAGTCAAGCTCTATGTGCTTGGTGCACTTGTGGAAGACGTGGTTTTTCGTGATTTGCAAGGCTGCCAAGTTATCACAATAGAGAGTGAAAGGTAGCTCAAAAGGAACATATAAGTCTTGGAGCATGAACGACAACCATTTGATCTACTTGGCTGTGGAACTAAGTGCTCTGTATTTGGCTTCTGCACTGGAGAGAGCTAGAGTAGTCTGCTTTTTGCATCTCCAAGAGATGAGAGAGCGTCCAAGAAAAATACAGAATCCAGTAATAGACCGACGGGACTCCTTGCAAGTCCCCCAGTCTACATCTGTGTAGCTAACCAAAGATAAAGGACTGTCAGCTGATAAGAATAAGCCAAGTGAGGGAGTTGATTTGAGATAGCGAACAACATGCAAGGCGCTGTCCTAGTGGATTTGTCTAGGATCCCCAACATACTGGCTTAGTTGCTGAGTAGAATATAAATCTGGTCGAGTCATGCCCAGATATAGGAATTGGCCAACAAGCTTCCAATATTGTTCGACATTTCCAAACAAAGGAGAATCAGAAGTTGAGAGATCAATACCAAAAGGTAATGGTGTGGAAGCTGTTCGACAACCAAGCAGGCCAACTTGATCAACAATATCCAAGATATATTTACGTTGACAAATGGAGAGTCCAGTGTCACCTCGAGCAAATTCCATACCTAGGAAATAACGTGCCTCTCCAAGATCTTTAATTGTAAATTTGGAGTGTAAAAAGTCCTTTAGCAAAGTAATGGCGTTCAAATCCGAACCAACCACTAATATATCGTCGACATAAACCAACAGAGCCAACTCATGTGAAGAAGATTTACTCACAAAGAGACATGGATCGTGTGGAGACTGGACCAAACCAAACTGCAACAGGGACTTTGTGAATTCGTCATTCCATTCTCGGGATGCTTGTTTTAGGTCGTAGAGAGTACGCATGAGCTTGCAAACTTTACCATTTGTAGCATCTGTATAACCCTGTGGAGGATACATGAATGATCTTTGATTTACATAGAGGTCTAGGGTTCTAATCCTCTTACTTAAATTTAAAAAAAAAACTGGTTGAACCGCCGGTTTTGGTTGTTTTTGAACTGAAACCTTTATTAGGCGGGCCGGTTCAGGGCCGCAGTTACCCTAAGGAACACACAAGTTAAACTCCTACTGTCAAAATTGCTAAAAAGTCATATGCTATGTTTTCATGAATAAGTAAATTGACTTTCTCATCGTCAATTTTTATCATCCTCAAACATTTGGTGAAGGTATCTTCATTGAACTTTTGCATATCAGGTGAAGGTTCAATGGACTTGTGTACATCTGATGTGGGTTCATTGGATGAGCCAACTTCATTCTGATGGATATGATAAGCATGCTCTGTTTCTCTTTTCGGCTTGACTCCTTTAAACCAAGCTAGGTAACCATGCAACTTGAAACAATCCTTTGCTTCATGTCCTGTCCCTCCACAATGATTGCACTTCAACCTTTTTCTTTCCGATCTACTTAACCAAGGTATAGTTGGAGCTCCACCTGACTTCCTTGTTTTATTAAAACCTTGTGACTGTCGATTAGATGTATACAAAGCCATGTCCGGAGTCACAACTTCTTGTGAAGATACATGTTTTTGGTCTTCATCTTGAAGAACCATCGAATACATCTTGCTAACAGGAGGCAAATGATCTAGCAACAATATTTGACTCCTAACCATATCAAATGATTCATTCAGCCCCAATAAGAATTTCATCGTTTTCTTCTTGTCTTCTATTCTACTCAGAGCTCCACAAGTACAAACATGTTCAAATTGAGATGTTATAAGACTAATTTCATCCCAAAGGGAGTTCAAGGAATTAAAGTAATGCACCACAGATTGTGAGCCCTGCATACAATTAGCTGACTCACGCTCCAGTTGAAACAGCTTAGGACCACTACATTTGTCAAATCGTGATTCAATTTCAGTCCACAATTTGGCTGCACTATCTATGTATTGAAAACCAGTAACCAACTCCTTTGATATTGAATTAAGTATCCATGTGTAAATAAGATAATCTGCCTTAACCCGGACATTGTAATAAGGCGAATTAGCAGGGGGTTCAGGAAGGCTACCATCGATAAATCGGAGTTTATTTCTGCCGCCCAAAGTGCGTTTGATACAATGGCTCCAAGTGAAGAAGTTGTTCCCTGTTAATAGAATAGGAACGAGTTGCAGAGACGTATGGTCATTCGGATGTATAGATAAGACATCTTGTAAGCTCCGATCTTGATGATTCCCCGCCATTGATTCGCGATCACCGAGAACAAGCGAAGAAAACGGATTGTCATCGGATAGTGGATCATCAAACTTAGAAGATGCACCTTCTTCCTCAGCTACAATAATACGCCATGATTGTTTACAATTTTTCTTACCCATAAAACCTGGGTAACATGATCATGGATCGAACCTGGCTATGGATACTATGTTGAATATTGGATCAACTATGTAATCAAAGGAAGAATTTTATTCATACTGTCTTAGCTCAACCAGCATGCATCATATATGCGAGAGAGAAAGAGAAGGAAAACAGTACAACTCACATGTACATCACGTGATGTTTAACGACTTAAAAACATGAAAAGAAAGAAAACGTGTCCACGCTATTATTTAAAACTAAACGATGTAAAAACTAGCGCAACTCCTCATAATGTTGATCATGCTACTACTACTCCTCATCATGCAAACGAGCAAATCATAGCATACCACAGTTAAGATCCTCAACAAAGGAGCCCAACGCACTGTTGACGACGGGAAATACGGATAGGATGTCTTTTTTATTTTATACTCCCTCCGTCCCAGTTTAATTTTCCGGGTTGACCGGACACAATAACCAAGGAGTGTGAGTATAAAATAAGTTGAGTGAAATTAATATTTTATTATTGAGTGTGAAAAAGTTACCTTTTATAGTAATGAGACAATTGAGTTGGGACAAACAAAAAAAGGAAAGTGGGACAATTAAGCTGGGAAATGTGTTGAGCCGATTAATAATGGACACCCAACCAAATCATGTAAATTAAAACTAAACACGCGCACTTTAAAAAAAAAAACTAAACACGTCCAGGAAAAAAAGAAAAAAAAAGTTTTTGTTAATTCATATAAATTATTTGCTGTTAAACATTACATCATGCGTTTTAATTATAGGCATACAATATTGCTTTTTGTGTTTTCATTAATTTTTATATCATGTTTTTGTTTTCTGTTATTTCTTTTTAATTTTTTAAAGTTTAATAATTAAAGCATATGTTTATAAGAAACAAGTACTCCCCCTGTCCCGGCTGAATTGTCCCGGATTGACCGGGCACAATGACCAAGGAGTGTGAGTGTAAAGTAAGTTGAGTGGAATTAATATTTTATTGTTGAGTGTGAAAAAGTTGTCTTTTTAAGTAATGGGACAATTGAGGTGGGACGGAGGGAGTTCTAAATATATAAAACTTTGTAATTTGAATTTTACGTTATTTTAAATAAATTAATTATTGTATAAGATTTTTTTCTTATTTGTTATAAAAATATTTATTTGATGGAATATTCTATAGTTAAGGTAAAATTAAAATTTGGGGTTGGTGACTAATACGGAAAAACTGGAAAACTGAACTGAGACAATGAAAAATCATGAAAGGGTTGTAAAAAGTCTATGTCCGCCTTGAAAAATGAAAAAATAAGAATTTTTTAATGCATTGAAAATGATTTTTCTGGTTACTTATTTTTTGTTAACTATTTCAACCATGCGGTTTAATTTTTGGCAAATCATAATTGTTTTATTAGGTTGTTCATGCGTGTTTTCCCCTTTTCTAAAATCAGTGCTAGCTTGATGCATTTTGCTTATATATAAAGGAGGATTAATTCAAATGAAGAGCACATCCTCTTCATTATTGTCATGGTTGTTTCAAACATTGTTCCAGAGAATAATAACATTATGGTTACAAAGGTACTATGCCTAATTATTCTATTCTTTTATAATTCGGAGGAAAAAATGGAACAATGTGTGATAAAAAAAAATAATTGATTTATATTTTCGACAAAAAGACGAGCTCTGCGCCGAAGCATTGAAGATTACATCCTCCACGAGAGTAACATATGATCATTTAATTAATATTTGTTAGATAATTAAGATGATGAGATTGTTTTGTTAGATTACATAATGCATTTTAATTATAGGCATACAAAATTGTTTGTATTAGACTGTAAATCCGCGTTTTCCCTGATGTGGAGAATTTACTTGATTCCATTTTACTTATATATAGGAGGTTGATTAAACGAAAGAGCAAACACCCTCTTGATCATAATTGTGATGATGGCTGCTCTTGGCATCGTTGATTGTGATCATAATTGTTCTATTCTTTCTCTTTCATAATTAGGGGGGAAAAAATTGATCATTATAACATTTGAGGAATTAATTGTGGGAGAAGAAATATTGTTCGGTACATAAATATCTACTTATGGCATTGGTACACAAATTTAATTTATGTATCAGGCATGCATAACCCTACAATTAGTTTGTAGAATTATAATAATCCAATATATATAGTAAATTAATATGTATATATATTTATATATAATATAATAAATGGATAATAAAAAGTTAAATGAATAGTAGAATGATTAAAAATAGAATATTCTATTGTAAAGGTAAAATTAAAATTTTGGGTTGGTGACTTATACGGAAAAACTGGAAAACTGAGCTGTGACAGGGTTGCAAAAATTATATGTCCGCCACGAAAATAAAAAAATAAGAATTTTTTTAATGCATTAAAAATGAATTTTCTGGTTACTTTATTTTTTGTAAATTATTCCAACCATGTAGTTTAATTTCTGGCAAACCATAATTGTTTTATTAGGTTATTCATGCCTGTGTTTTCCCTTTTTTTCTAAAATCATTGCTAGCTTGATGCATTTGCTTAAGTAAAGGATGATTAATTCAAATGAAGAGCACATCATCTGCATTATTCTCATGGTTGCTTCAAGCATTGTTCTATAGCACAACAACATTATGGTTACAAAGGTACTATGTCTAATTATTCTATTCTTTTATAATCTGGAGGAAAAAATGTGGATCAATGTGTGATGCAAAAAAATAATTGATTTATATTTCCGACAACAAGACGAGCTCTCGCACCGAAGCATTGAAGATTACATCTTCCACGAGAGTTACGTATGATCATTTAATTAATATTTGATAGATAATTAAGATGATGAGATTGTTTTGTTAGATTCAGAGATGATGAAAATATTTTATTTATTTATTTGCAAGGGTTTTGGAAGTTATAAAATGATGTACCAAGAGAAAAATGAAATAGAAGTAATTGGTGTTGGCAGCGGCGGATGCACACTAGGGCTAGGGCTAGGACTGGGTGGGCTAAAGCTCCATAGCCAATTTTTTTTTCATTTTAATAATATGATGATTTGGTATTTTCAATATTTTTTATGCAATAGTCACCTCATAAAGAAGAAGAAATTGATGAAAATAAAAGAAAAAGTGTATGACGGGACTGAAATGTAGATGTGTTAGAACAAAATTTAACGTTTTAAATGCATGTTTTTTATTACTTAAAATTTAATGGAACCCCTAGATCCAATAAACAATATATTTTTGATCCAAAAATATATGCCACTGCAACTAGATCCAAACTGTCTTAGCTCAACCATCATACATCATATATGCAAGAGAGAAAGAGAAGGAAAACAGTACAGCTCACATGTACAACACGTGATGTTTAACAACTTAAAAACGTGAAAAGAAAAAAAACGTGTCCACATATTATTTAAAACTAAACGACGTAAAAACTAGCGCAACTCATAATGCTGATCATGCTACTACTACTACTCCCCATCATGCAAACAAGCAGACCATAGCATACCACAGTTACGATCCTAAGGAGCTCAGTGCACTGTTGACGGGAAATGCGGATAAGTTCCCTTTTTTATTTTATACTCTCCGTCCCGGTTAAATTGTCCCGGGTTGACCAGGCGCAATAACCAAGGAGTGTGAGTATAAAATAAGTTGAGTGAAATTAATATTTTATTATTGAGTGTGAAAAAGTTACCTTTTATAGTAATGAGACAATTGAGCTGGGACAAATGAAAAAGGAAAATGAGACAATTAAACTGGGAAATGTGTTGAGTCGATTTAAAATGGACACCCAACCAAATCGTGTAAATTAAAACTAAACACCGCCACTTTAAAAAAAAAACTAAACACGGCCAGGAAAAGAAGAAAAAGAAATAAAAGTTTTTGTTAATTCATATAAATTATTTGCTGTTAAACAATACATCATGCGTTTTAATTATAGGCATACAATATTGTTTTTTGTACTTTCATTAATTTTTATATCATGTTTTTGTTTTCTGTTATTTCTTTTTAATTTTATAAGTTTAATAATTAAAGCATGTGTTTATAAAGCAACAAGTACTAAATATATAAAACTTTGTAATTTGAATTTTACGTTATTTTAAATAAATTAATTATTGTATAAGATTTTTTTCTTATTTTTTATAAAATTATTTATTTGATGGAATATTCTATAGTAAAGGTAAAATTAAAATTTGGGGTTGGTGACTAATACGGAAAAAACTAGAAAATTGAACTGAGACAATGAAAAATCATGAAAGGGTTGCAAAAAGTCTATGTCCACCATAAAAAATGAAAAAAATAAGAATTTTTAATGCATTGAAAATGTATTTTATGGTTACTTTATTTTTTGAAGATGATGAGATTGTTTTGTTAGATTCAAAGATGATGAAAATATTATATTTATTTATTTTGCATGGGTTTTGGAAGCTCTAAAATGATTTACCAAGAGAAAATGAAATAGAAGTAATTGATGTTGGCAGCCGCGGACGCACACTAGGGCTAGGCCTGGGTGGGCTAAAGCTCCATAGCCGATTTTTTTATCACTTTAATACTATGATGATTTGGTATTTTCAATATTTTTTAAGCGATCATCACCTCATAAAAGAAGAAAAACTGAACGAAAATAAGAGAAAAAGTGTATGACGGGGCTGGAAAAGTAGATGTGTTAGAAATTTTTTTAACGTTTTAACTGTATATTTTTTTATTACTTAAAATTTAATGGAACGCCCTACGAATTTTTTTTTTATCACCACTAAGTATTGTCATCATGTGAATAAAGCTTATTGTGGAACTAAGTAAGAATTTTGTAGCTGCAGCGCTCGTGAAACTCAATGATTATTTGAAAGTATGATCAAATATAGGGAAGCAAAAACTGTTAATATATGGATTATTCCTATTCTCTAGAAGCAGTGTCGGCCTACTTGAGTAATTTGTGAGAAATGTGTTGGGCCGATTAATAATGGATACCCAACCAAATCGTGTAAATTTTGTGTAAATTAAAACTAAACACCGCCACTTCCAAAAAAAAAAAAAACTAAACACGGTCAGGAAAAAAAGAAAAAGAAATAAAAGTTTTGTTTTTATAAGACTGTAATTCCGCGTTTTATCATATGTGAAATATTTACGTGATTCCATTTTACTTATATATATAGGAGGTTGATTAAATGAAAGAGCAAACACCCTCTTCATCATAATTGTGATGATGGCTGCTCCTGACATCGTTGATTGTGATCATAATTGTTCCATTCTTTCTCTTTCATAATTAGGAGGGAAAAAAATTGATCATTATAACCTTTGAGGAATTAATTGTGGGAGAAGAAATATTGTTCGGTACACCGTACATAAATATTTACTTATGGCATTGGTACACAAACTTAATTTATGTATCAGGCATGAATAACCCTACAATTAGTTTGTTGAATTATAATGATCCAAAATAGTAAAGTAATATGTATATATATTTATATATAATATAATAAAAAGTTAAATGAATAGTAGAATGATTAAAAATAGAATATTTTATTGTAAAGGTAAAATTAAAATTTTGGGTTGGTGACTAATACAAAAAAACTGGAAAACTGAACTGATACACTGAAAAATCATGAAATTGTTGCAAAAGTCTATATCCCCACGAAAATAAAAAATAAGAATTTTTTAATGCATTGAAAATGAATTTTCTGGTTACTTTATTTTTTGTTAATTATTCCAACCATGCAGTTTAATTTTTGGCAAACCATAACTGTTTTATTAGGTTGTTCACGCATGTGTTTTCCCCTTTTTTCTAAAATCATTGTTAGCTTGATGCATTTTGCTTAAGTAAAGGAGGATTAATTCAAAGGAAGAACACATCATCTTCATTATTGTCATGGTTGCTTCAAACATTGTTCCATAGCACAACAACATTGTGGTTACAAATGTACTATGTCTAATTATTCTATTCTTTTATAATCTGGAGGAAAAAATGGATCAATGTGTGATGCAAAAAAATAATTGATTTATATTTCCGACAACAAGACAATCTGTCGCGCTGAAGCATTGAAGATTACATCCTCCATGAGAGTTACGTATGATCATTTAATTAATATTTGATAGATAATTAAGAAGATGATATTTTTTTGTTAGATTCAGAGATTATGAAAATATTTTATTTATTTATTTTGCATGGGTTTTGGAAGCTATAAAATGATGTACCAAGAGAAAAATGAAAAAGAAGGCCTGGGTGGGCTAAAACTTCATAGCCGATTTTTTTTTATTATTTTAATAATATGATGATTTGGTATTTTCAAAATTTTTTATGCGATAGTCACCTCATAAAGAAGATAAAATGGATGAAATAAGAGAAAAAACGTATGACGGGGCTGAAAATGTAGATGTGTTAGAAAATTTTTTAACGTTTTAACTGTATATTTTTTTATTACTTAAAATTTAATGGAACCCCTACGAATTTTTTTTAATCACCACTAAGTATTGACATCATGTGAGTAGAGCTTATTGTGGAACTAAGTAAGAATTTTGTACCTGCGGCGCTCGTGAAACTCAATGATTATTTGAAAGTAGGATCAAATATAGGGAAGCAAAAACTGATAATATATGGATTATTCCTATTCTCTAGAAGCAGTGTCGGCCTACTTGAGCTATTTGTGAGAAATGTGTTGGGCCGATTAATAATGGACACCCAACCAAATCGTGTAAATTTTGTGTAAATTAAAAATAAACACCAGCACTTTCAAAAAAAAAAAAAAAAAACTAAACACGTCCAGGAAAAAAGAAAAAGAAATAAAAGTTTTTGTTAATTCATATAAATTATTTGTTGTTAAACATTACATCATGCATTTTAATTATAGGCATACAATATTGTTTTTATTAGACTGTAATTCCGCGTTTTATCATATGTGGAATATTTACTTGATTCCATTTTACTTATATATAGGAGGTTGATTAAATGAAAGAGAAAACACCCTCTTGATCATAATTGTGATAATGGCTGCTCCTGGCATCGTTGATTGTGATCATAATTGTTCCATTCTCTCTCTTTCATAATTAGGAGGGAAAAAAAAATTGATCATTATAACCTTTGAGGAATTAATTGTGGGAGAATAAATATTGTTCGGTACATAAATATCTACTTATGGCATTGGTACACAAACATAATTTATGTATCAGACATGTATAACCCTACAATTATTTTTTTGAATTATCATGATCCAAAATAGTAAAGTAATATTGATCACCAAAATATTGACATGTGAAATATCGCAAGTGTACGGATCATATGTAGCAATTTGATGAGCACAAGTATCTTATCCACAGAGACTAAAAACATGATTCAAACCAAAGTACTAGTTCCATTTTACTTCTATTATCTAAGCAACCATTCATTTGGATTTGATTGTGATTAACTAAACAAGACTTAATTAATATAAACTTTAACTTAACTAAGATTTCTTTAATTGAGAAGAAACATGGGTTATTGAGTTGTGTGATGATATGAGAGATTCCAATCTTTATCAAGTTTGTGTGAATAATCAATTTTTATTCCTAAACATGAAGGATGATCTCTAAAGAACCATGAAGCATTTGTGTAGAACAATCATGCACACAAACAATTGAGTAAGGTGGCTCATTTGAATGGAATTAATTGATTAGTGCTCAACCCATACTAAGTATCCAATTGATGTGATTGTGATGTTTAATATTCATTGATCAAACAAAGATATACAACTCTATTTAAATGGATTAGATATAAAATGAGTCATATCTTACATACACAAGGATCTTATCCTAAATATATGTGGGATGCACATCAACATGATCAATGAACATGTATTCGAAATTATATTCACACACAAACTAATATAGACAAGAATCTCATCATCAATCACACAACTCAAGCCCAAAGATAACTTAGCTCATGATAAACGAAAAGAACAACAAATCAAACATGGAGAGCATAATAAAAACATGGATTTAGATAGAAGAAATCAAGCCCGTAAAGTTTCCGGCATCGGATCATCGGTTCGATTACAAGCTTTGCTCAATCTTTCCTTCAATCCAAGTTTTCCTTCCCCTGTTTTTTTTCGTTCCTCTCCCTCTCTTTCTCTGCAGCTGGCTTTCTTCACACTAAGGAAAATTGGATGATAATGAAAGGATGGAGTTTGGTTTTTTAATTCTCACACCTATATAGAATACAATCATGAACCTAGATTAGAATATCACAAAATTAAATAGCCCTAAAACATTTTATTTCAGCCCCTGTCGCCCCGAACCGCGCGAACCGCGGTCAACTTATCCAGCCGCGGCCAAAACCGCGGTGAAATGCCTTCAGGAAGCTTCTCTGTCGCCGCCTGCGGTGGCGACCGCGGCCCGATCGCGGTGAAATGCCTTCGTTCGTTCTCTCTGTCGCCGCACGCGGTCTGCACCGATTTTGCCTTCAACATTTCATCTTTGGCTATCTTGAATATATTTCAATGTTCTTTGATCACATCATCTCCATTCCAACTCGAATTATCTTTCCAAATCCGGATCTTTGACAAAAATTTTCAACCATCATCGTCCGAGCTTGATTGCCTAACCTAATAACAAAATACATAACTAAGCAAAATTAAGATTAGTAATAACTGCAATATCAAATATAAAGCAACTAATTATGAATTAAAATGTGAAATTAACTACCTAGAATAGCATGAATTAGCATGGAAAACTAATGCTTATCAATATGTATATATAATATAGTAAATGGATAATAAAAAGTTAAATGAATAGTAGAATGATTAAAAATAGAATATTTTTTTTATAAATGTAAAATTAAAATTTTGGGTTGGTGACTAATACGGAAAAACTGGAAAATTGAACTGAGATACGAAAAAATCATGAAAGGGTTGCAAAAGGTCTATGTCCGCCACGAAAATAATAAATAAGAATTTTTTTTAATGCATTGAAAATGAATTTTCTGGTTACTTTATTTTTTGTTAATTATTCCAACCATGCAGTTTAATTTTTGGCAAACCATAATTGTTTTATTAGGTTCTTCATGCATGTGGTTTCCCTTTTTTTCTAAAATCATTGCTAGATTGATGCATTTTACTTAAGTAAAGACGGATTAATTCAAATGAAGAGCACATCATCTTCATTATTGTCATGGTTGCTTCAAGCATTGTTCCATAGCACAACAACATTATGGTTACAAAGGTACTATGTCTAATTATTCTATTCTTTTATAATATGGAGGAAAAAAAATGGATCAATGTGTGATGCAAAAAAATACTCCCTCCGTCCCATAACATTAGTCTTGTTTCATTCCGGCACAGATACCAATGCGAGTAGAGATAGAGGAAATTAATATTTTATTAGTGAGTGTGTATTAATTTTCTATTTTACGAAAGAAGACTAATGTTTGGGACAGACGAAAAAGGAAAACAAGACTAATGTTATGGGACAGAGGGAGTAATTGATTTATATTTCCGACAACAAGACGAGCTCTCGCACTGAAGCATTGAAGATTACATCCTTCACGAGAGTTACGTATGATCATTTAATTAATATTTGATAGATAATTAAGATGATGAGATTGTTTTGCTAGATTCAGAGATGATGAAAATATTTTATTTATTTATTTTGCATGGGTCTTGGAAGCTATAAAATGATGTACCAAGAGAAAAATGAAATAGAAGTAATTGGTGTTGGTAGCGGCAGATGTACACTAGGGCTAGACTTGGGTGGGCTAAAACTCCATAGCCGATTTTTTTTTTATCATTTTAATAATATGATGATTTAGTATTTTCAATATTTTTTATGCGATAGTCACCTCACAAAGAAGAAAAAATGAATGAAAATATGAGAAAAAATGTATGACGGGGCTGAAAATGTAGAAAAAATTTTAACGTTTTAACTGTATATTTTTTTTATTACTTAGAATTTAATGGAACCCCTTCACCACTAAGTATTGACATCATGTGAGTCGAGCTTGTTGTGGAACTAAGTAAGAATTTTATACCTGCAGCGCTCGTGAAACTCAATGATTATTTTGAGTTTTATATTCATCCAGTTCAACTGTCATTGCTTCCTGACTTAATGTTAGTTCGTACTTGATTATAGGTAGTAGGTTCTTGAAATGTGGACAAAAGAGCAATATAGTAAGTAAATGCACTAGCTATAGGACATGTAATGATAGGAGGACAGTCTACACATGATAAGGTGGTGGCATAGTCTTTAAGTCAGGAAGGAGGACGCCGAGACCGAGAACTTTGCCTAAGTGTAGGTGTTACAGTATGTTGAGAAGCTGTAGATGGGATGGGAGGTTCAGTGTGGTTGGAGTGTGATGTCAAAGGAGAAGATGAGGTATCTCCAGAAGGCTGACTGGATGAGGAAGCTGGTGTTGATGATAGGATATGGTTAGAATCATCTGTAGAGGTTTGGATTGGATGTTCAAACCGGCCACATCGGTCAAACCGAAATGATTTGGCCGGTTTGACAAGTGCAAAAATCAGCCGGCCAGACCGTAAGTTTCAAACCATCTTAATTAGTCTGGTCTACGATTTGAGTAGAGAAACTGGCTGTTTGGACCGGACCGTTTATATTAATAATAAATATTTAGATTACATTTTATACTGAAAGTGTAAATATAACAAATTTAGTATAGTGGTTCTAGCTAAACTTTAGTTTTTAAGAGGTAGTTCAAATCCTCTATGCAACATAGTATAATTTTTAATTTTCTCCTGCATTTATATTTGTTTTTTGAAATCTAAATTAAAACCTAAACTATCAAATATTTCAATCTCAATTTTATTTTTTTTCTTAAATCTAACATAAACTGTAAACTATCTAATATTCCAATCTCACATTTTTATTCAAATGTCTCTCTTTACCCTTATTGTCTTCTTTGTTATCTGGTCCAGCTTCGCCTATCGCATCTTAATAATTTCACCTTACTATTATTTTTGAGAATGTGACATGAACTAATATTTTTTTTTATGCCATTATATGTTTGTTTTTATTAAGATTGTCTCGTACTTTACCGATGAGAGCTACTATTAATTTTTTTTTGATTTCTCAAATAAAATATAGCTAAAAATATAAGATTTTTCTACGTTTTGACTTTGCCCGTTAAGGTCCTGTTTCAAACCGTTAAACCGGCCGAACCAAACCGTTTTATTTGATATGGTTTGGTTTGAAATATTAATTTGGCCGGTTTGGTTTGAGAAATTTTCAAACTGTATTATTTGGTTTGGTCCATATTTCAACCCTTAAATCGGCCAAACCAGACCTTGTACACCCCTAGAACAAAGAAGTACTAGAAGTATTTACCAATTGAGACCCATTGTCAGACCGAAGCACCTTGACACATGTATTAAACTGAGTTTAGATGAACTTGAGGAAGGCTTTAAGGGTAGAACAAAACTGTGATTTGCGACTGAAATCATCTATTAGAGTAAGAAAGAAGTGTGAGCCAGAAAGAGATAAAAGATTGATAAGGACCCCAGAAGTCCATATGAATTAGCTCAAAACATGTCTTGCTTTGAATACAAATGTGAGAGAAAGGTTCACAGTGCTGCTTAGAAAGAACACTTATGTCACAACAATGAGGAATAGAGAAATTTGAGACTAAATTACAAGGTTTAACATGAGCAAGTACATTATTAGAAGGGTGACCCAGTCTAGTGTGTCTCAAGAATGCATCTAATGAGAGAGTACATATGATATTAACATAATGAGTAAATTGATGTGCTGCGTATTGATGTTGAGAGGCTTGAATAGCTGAATTTGTGAAGGATTTGACATTGATTATGTAAAGATTCTTGACCTTATTTCCAGCAGCAATAATTTTGCTATCTTTAAGGTCGTGCAGCTAGCAACAAGAATCATAAAACTTGAAGCATAACTTTGAGTCATGTGAGGCTTTGCTGACAGATAATAGATTGAATTACCAATATGTGAAACATGTTTAACGCTTCCATCGGGTAGGCAAACTGGAATGGATGTATGTAGAGGCTTAGGATCAAGTATATGATCAAGCTTAGTTCACATATGACTAGTAGCTTTGGTGTCCACAATCCAAGAATCTAGATTAATGTATTCATCAAGCATAGAACTAGGATGAAGAATCAGCATTGCTGGTCGCAGCACTAGTCCAATCTAGGGGAGTATCAGAGACAGCAATAACGATGTTTGGACCTTTCTTCTTGGCTGCATCATGCCAGTCAAGATATCCAGCCAGCTTGAAGCATCGATCAGCAGTGTGACTGGTGCGCTTGCAATGAGAATATGATTGAATATGTTTGGCATGCATGGCGACATTGTCCGCCCCCATGTGAAAATTATCAGAAACTTGTTGTAGACACATAAAAATTCACAGCCAATTAAAACGTGCCACGTGGATTTAAAATATTAAATACCAATTTATTTATATTTTAGGGATTTATTTAAAAAGAATTCCTAAATTAAAATAAATAAAAGGAATATTTAATATATAAAAATCATTGCCCAATGAAAGGCCGACACGTGGCAAGCTCACCCAAAATGAAATGCATGGGATCACCACTTGTTCAACCAATCAAATGTTGCCACATGTCTCAATTTTGCCTATAAATACAAGGCATAAATTGAAGAAAAAGAAGAAGAAAAGTGAAGTGAAGAAGGCAAATTGAAGAGCTCAAGACTTGAAGAATTCTCTCCAAGATTCAAGGCATTCCTTTGAAGATTTGAAGGCGTTCTTCGTCATCTTCAACGCGTTCTTCATCAAAGTCAAGCAAATCCTACGTTTGATTCGGAATCAAGGCTCATAGTCCCCGAAAAAATGTTAGAAGTCCTCCAAATTGTTGAAGTAAAGGATCAAAGACCAAAATCAAGAAGAACAAGAAGATCAAGCTTCAAGAACACGAAGAACAAGGTCGAAGATCTTCAAGAAATCATCCAAACATGACGTTTAATCCAAAAACAAGGTGAAAACCCTTTGGATTAACGTTATAAAGCTTCAAGATCAAATTGAAGAGGATCAACGGAGCCAAATTCTGTTGAAGACCTCGAAGAACACTTAAAGATCAAGTTCGAAGAGAAGAATCAAAGGAAGAATAGAGATAGAATCCACAAAATGTATTTTGATCCAAATTGAGATTGAATTGTATCCAAATTTCGTGTTTATTCAATTGAATACGATTTTCGTGATTACTCTTGCTTGTTTTGCTCCGCCTTGAGCATCATGGTATAGATTTTGTTGATGGACGGAAACGGTTCAGTTAAAAGCAACTGATTCTTCTCTATCGTGAACGGATCATTTAATCCAAGAAAGAACTTCATTGCTTGATCTTCCATGCGAATCTTGCCAAAATTATCCATAGCAACTTTCAACGCAGCTCGAGCGCTAAGAACAAAATCAGTAGATTTGTCATTTTATTTTTGAATTATGCCCGCAGAGCATCCAATTGATATGTGAGATCCTTGATCTTTCTATAAAATTAAGTAACTCCACACCGATCTTGTCGCATTGTAGCAATATCACGTTTGATCTGAAATAGGAGAGAGAGATTGGTAAGGTTGAACCGTTCATCTAGTTCATGCCATAATGCAGCCGCAGACAGTGGCGGATCTATGTAGGGGCTAGGGGGGGCTCCAGCCCCCCTAGCTCGAATTTTTTTTCGTTTTTGTAGTGTCATGATCCGATTTTTTATGGTATAGCCCCCTCGTATAGAAGAAAAAATGGATGAAAATAAAGAAAAAAATGATATAAAATGATTGAAGTTAAGGTGAAGGCGAAAAAAAAAATTCTAGCCCCCCTCGGAAAAAATTTCTGGATCCGCCACTGGCCGCAGAGCTCACATATGCGAATTGATGAATGAGATCTTTGGAGATGGACGACTTCAACTATGACAACACCATGCTATCAACCTTCCACCAACACCGGAAATACTTCGAAGTTGCCGGCGAACAAACACACGAACCATCAACAATGCCGAGTTCTATAATTGGAGTTGGCGAGTGGAAACGAGACAAGCGATATTCCAGGGTGATCTGAACCATGGAGGAATAATTGTTCTTCAAATAGAGCATCATCTTCGGAAGCAGCCATGACGACGAAATCAGAGAATCAATAAAAAAGATAAGAAGTATACACCAGCGAGTGATATATAACATGTGAAATATTGAAGGAAAAAACTTGCAGAAGAAACCCTAAAAGGAATTCATGGTGTATGGGATCTTAAATTGAACGAAATTGCATCAAATTGTTAGTGTGATTTATCATTCTTTTCTTAGATTGATTTAGTGATATACTCCCTCCGTCCAGATTAAAAATTCCGTTTGTTTTTGGCACAATAACCAAGGCATGTGAGTGTAAAATGAGTTGAGTAAATTAATATTTTATTGTTGAGTGTGAAAAAGTTACCTTTTTTAGAAACGAGACTATTAAAGTGGGACAGACGAAAATGGGAAACAAGACTATTAAAATGAGACGGAGGGAGTATAATAATAATAATAATAATAATAATAATAATAATAATACTCTCACAAATACTTCCATTATAAGTCTTTAATCAGATGTCTTGGACATTTAAAAATGAAATTCTATGACAATGATAATTAATATACGACCGCACGTTATATATCATAAAAGTATAAGATAATGTAATTTTATATCATTAAATCATATCTATAATATCTTATTATCATTTATCGCCATGTTAGATTGATTGCATCAAATAATTTTTATAATCTTTTGTGATTATTTGTAAACTTTGTTTAGTTGGTGTAAGAAACCCTAGTTGGTGCCCTAGCCGTCGGAGAGCACGTGATCGTCGAAAATTTCGCAATTGCTCGAAATTCTTGGGGTCTGTTAGGGTTTGCAACGGCTTTGTTCCGTTAGATCTCATGTGCTATCTTGTATCCTCAACTGCGAGCAGGACTTGGGGTCGGTACCGACTGCAAATTGTGGTCAGTGCTGATCCTGTTACTTGGACGATTTGTCTTGCCCGATAGCCGACTGGGCCTATGAACTACACGTTTTGGGCCAATTAAGCCTTCAAGTTGTCAATTGGGCTGGCCCGCTAAGATTTGTTCCCAATACATTATATTTAAAAACAGATACAACTGAATTATAATTGCGGGGGGGGGGGGGGGGGGGGTATAATGCGAGTAGGAAAAAACGCTAATGGATTCTGAATTATTTTGGATAAATCTTTATAATTAATATTTTTATCTCAACTATTTCATATTTAATATAAATCTTATTTTTAGTATCCGATTTCAACTATCTATATAAATTAGTCATTAATTTTTACCTACATATTAGTATAATATTAATATAGTAGTGAATTGAATTAAATCTTGCAATGTTAAATTTCATATTATTGTGATAATTTCACCAATTCATTACCTCAATAAAAAATATATCCTTTTTTTTTTCTCACTTTACTTTTTTGTATTATTTTCTTCGCCTATTTAAGCGTGAAGAATCGAAAGAAGAAATCAAAAGCTGATCAACACCCTAGTCTTCTTGAAATTTTTTTTTTTGATAATAATAATCAACAACTTCCTCAAACCACAATGGCTACACCAGCAAGTTCTTCAATCAAGGTACATCTATATATATATTAAAATAAAACCCTAAGGTATAATGGTAAATTTACAGTTGCATTTATGGATAATTAATTGAACTATTAATTAAGTTTATTCATTATTAAGTGTTAATATATTTACAATCTAAAAAATTAATTATATTTTTAATGTATGAAAATGTAAACAATATATTATAAATTTAATTTAAAATTTTCTTTGAAAGATTTTCTCATTTTCATTCAAAATGTATTATTTTATTATCATTATTTAAGAAAAATTATCCATAAAAGAGAGTACAAAATCAAAATAAAAATAATATTAAATGAATTCAAATCTTATTGTTCATGATATTTATGTAAAGATTTATGAAAATAAATAATTGTTTTTTCTATTATTTCATCATATATTCTTATATGTAATTTTACAGTATTCTAATATAAAATTCGAAAATACAGTAAAACATAAGATTTATTATTTTAATGCATTAAAATTTAAAATATGTTAAAATTTAAAGCAGTACAGTAAAGAAGAGAAAATTAGATTTTTGTAATAGCTTTAGGATAAAATAAATAATAGATTAATTTCGAAGGTCGAGTTTTATTTTAAAATGAAACAAAAAATGTGAGAAAAATTAGAACGTTGCAATATAATTAAATTAAATTAGATGAGAAATATTATGATGCGAGACTACTGCTGCAAAAATATCAGTGTGCCAAACTATATTGTAAAATAATATAACATTTTAAAACTATTGAAATGTCACGTTACAAAACCAAAATAAAACAAGAAATAATATTAATGTATCGCACTTCAATATATGTATAGTTTCAAGAAGACAGATCAAAGTGAAATTGATTATTATATGTTGTTTAAGGAGATAAAAGTTTCATGAGAAGATGTCCAAGCACCACATACTAAAGAGAATTTTATTCGAAAAAGGTGTAAACTGTAACCAATTTGCTTGAAGTATGTTGATTCCCAAGTTAGGTTGTTGGTCTCTCATTTGTCTTAAAAATAATCAATTAAAATAACTATGTTTGAAAAAATAATCATTAGATATGTTTCTTATTATTGCATTGAAAATCTGAAAAATTGAAATGTATATGAGTTGGAGAATATTTATTTTACCGTTAGATTAATTATTTCGAAAATTCACAATCAATGAAGGGGTAAAGTGCATCAAAGAACTAGATTGACAATCATGTAAAATAAAGCGGATAATGTTATGTTATAATAGTGAAAGGGGAAACATGATTTCATACTGAGAAACACAAATTGTTAAGTTATGCTGACTTGAAAACTTTAACTTATAAACGCAAAACAGTGTGATGCTAATACGAATCAGTATGAGGTACATACTATCAATGACCAAATAATACCGTATAAAGACCAATATTGATGAGATGACTGTCTGGATATCAAGTTTTCTATTAATGAAGCATAAGAGTTGTCACCGTAGTGTGATATCCTAATTTGATTGAAGTCATTAAAGAGCTAATGATGGAGATTGAGTGTATAAACTTTTAACATATATGAAAGTAATAAATCAAGTTGCATGTCAAGTAGTTTGATATTCATTTTTAATATACATAAAGCATGCCTCAATGCATGTTGTTAAATTTAATGATATAACAAACAATCTTTATCATACATCAGTTACGAAAGTTTGTTTTGAAGAGAAATGGAGAAATTTTGAATTAATTAGTCAAAAACTTAAAAAATTTCAATAATAACATTATGAATTTTTTTCACATAATAAAAAAAAATTGTTTAGTATTAAAAATTATAAATTATGAAGTGAAAGTCATCATATCAAGAAGAAAATATAAAAATTTCGATCTAGGAGCGCAAGTGGTTAAGTGCTTTGCAAATTATTAATTGGTCATATTTTCGAGACACTTCAAAACACCTACTTTCCATTTACATTATATACCCGATTAAAAAAATAAAGTATAAAAACCGTACAAATTAAAAACTTACATTTATGGTTATAAAATAAAATTTATAAATTAATGGAAGTAAATATAAATCATTATAAGATGATATATATGAATTATATGTGCATGTTATCATATAATTTTGTAATTTACCAATTTTAGATATCTATTTTATTTACCTACAAAGAAAATATATAATTTAATATTACAATATAAATAATTAATTTCTCACGCATCACGTGGGTGCAATACTAGTAATTCAGTATTGTAATACCCTAGAGGGCCTGGCGCCTATGTTATTGCATAATCAATATTTACTTAAATATCTTAAATGCCTAGGTCTGATTTTGCATCATTTGAGTGAATTCGAATATTATGTATTAGAAATAAATGCCGAGTCTGAGTATATATGATTGGGTGATATGCAGAGGAAATGTGTGATTAGAATTTCAAAGAACGATCGGGAGTCTCGCCGCGACGCATTGGAGATTGCAAACAACACTGTCAGCACACTAGGTATGATTTAATGAATTGGTGTTTGCTTTGTTAGAGATTACGATTTACGAGCATTGAGCACTAATTTTATTTTGCAGGGTGTGTCACCGTTGATTGGGGGAGGATGGACATCAATGAGATGGAAGTTGAGGGTCAGAATATCAATTGGCAGGAACTAGTGAGGAAGCTAAGAGAGAGGTTTGGATCTGCACTTCACGTGGAGTTCCCAAGTGAATGAGAGTTTTGGACCATGCATTAAAGATATACAAGAAAATGTGTGGTTAAGTAATAAAAATAAATTATTACACAATTTGAGAACAAAATTATTTTACTTAAATAATTAAGCAATTAATTAGCTTAATTAATCTCGGGATATTACACTTGCTTTACACTCACATCTTATTGACCTTCTTCTACGCTTATTTAAAAAATCATCCCGTGCATTTTCAACATCATCCTGTTCAGTGTGTTTTCCCCTCTCTACTACATACAACGTAACTCCATGTAATTATATTACCAACGCTCTTACTCCCTTATATATGTGTATCAAAACCAACATTACTAGCATATGTTTCATAGAATTTCATAGCATCGCCAAGATTCCTAAAACATTTGCCCACATGCGGTTTTAGATCATCTTCACAATTAGGAGCAAACTGTACTGAAACAAATATATACATATTAAACAAATGATAAATAGTAAAATAATGAAATTCGCAAATGTTATTAATAACAAATAAAATAAAAACATAGCAACAGAAAAAATGATAAAATTACAAGAAAATAATGATAAACAAATAAAGTACTAATGATTCTATAAATGAACTCAATGTTTAGTAGATGGCACAAACAATCATTCACAAACAAAAACATTTAACTTTTTTTTTGAATTAAAAAAAAACATGACAACAAAAAGCAAGCAATTAGCATAAACATTAAAAGAATAAAAAAACACGAACGAACAAAAATTAAATCTAAATTTGACACGTATATATCAAAATAACTTTAAGAAATGGATCACAAAAATAATTTTCTATTACAAAAAAAATTGCAAACAATATTACCGGTGGTTCATTAGTATTGCATTCAACGTGTTCTGTAAAAAATCATAACAGTAAATAAATTGATCAACATAACTTAATAATGATAAACATTGTATAAAATAATAATATTTACTAAATGTTCAGAAACATTGTATATAATTTGCATTAGTCAAAAAACGTACACACTTGAAATTACTATCAAACATTGACTACTCATATGCATAATAAAATAACATGCGACCGGTGCTAAATCAATAAAAGTTAGTCATGAACCCTAAATACAACTATATAACCAACTAAAAATTAATACGAACTATAAGGAGAAAATGTATAGTTCAAAAAAAACTTTAGAACAAAAAATCCTGAAACAAATATAGCAAAAAAACTGACGGAAAAAAAAAATTCAACAAATCAGCATATATAAAGATCGAAAGATACGTGGATGATTAACTCTGATAATCTCCATGTTTAAGGTACAAAAAAAAAGAACGGCAATACAAGCTAAAAGGAACGATGAAAAGTAAACAAGACGAAATAAAGTTTTGGACGTTAATTATGTATTGATTAGATATGATATAGAAACCAAAAATAAAAAGATATTAGAAACTTTTAAATCGCATAAATATAGGGATTTTCATAACAAACAGTTTAAAAAAAAATATGTGTTACCAATATTACCCTTTACTTGATACAAAATTAATTAAAAAATGACACGTGACATATTATGAGGCGTCCAAAAATTAAGATGAATGGGTGGATATATGGTCATTGTTCATTCAGGACATATAGTTCAGATTTGATCGCATCTATGTATATATATATATATATATATATATATATATATATAGGGGTGCACTAGGGTGGAAATCACCTCTTAGATGTGAAATAAGACTTGATCTTAACTTTTGATTAATAATATAAACGTGCCAGATTTATTTTTGAAACAAAAAAAATTCGGTGCAATAAAAGAACAAAAAAGTTGCATAAAAGGGTTACATGGTAAATTTGCAGCTCCCCATATCTTACCCACGATTTAATTTGCTAAAATTTCGGAACAGTTTTAAGTTAAATATGGGACAAGATCCAGAATTAATGGGGCAGTTATCTTGAAAATTTACTGCATAATTTTATCGAATTCGTTGCCGTAGTAAGAGATAAAAGTTGCAATATTAGGAGGAAGAAGTTGCATTACATGATTTTTTTTAAATCAAAATTATATATGCATGATTTTCACCCCTAATTTTGTGAAATTTGATTTCTAAAATACGTCATTTCAAAATTAAATTATATTTGCTTCCTAATTTAATGGGATTGGTTCTCTGAATTATAGTATTTCAAAATTAATTTCATTTTCTTCAAAATTTTCTAAAAAATTGTAGTATTTGGATTTGTTGCATAATTTAGAGAAAAAAATTGCATTATTTAGAAGTCAAAGTTGCATATGTAGTTATTTTGTTTTGTAATTAAAATAATATTTACACGATTTCCCCCCTGATTTCGTGGAATTTGATTCCTAAAATAATATATTTCAAAATTAGCTAATATTTACTTCCTAATTTTATGGGATTGGATCACTACATTTTTGAATTTCAAATCAATTTTTATATTCTTTGGGATTTCAAATATTAAGTAATTTTAAAAGATCATAAATAAAATTCAACTTGTTATCAACAAAAAATTGCATTTTTATACAATTTAGTTGTAGTAAATGATATAATCAATTGCAGTAATTTAATGTCTAATTCACGGATCCATACAATTACACAAAAAAGTAAATTTAAATTTTTTAAAAGCAAATTTCTATCATTGCTATTATTATGAAAATCATGTGCAGTATTACAGACATAATTAGTGCATATTTCGTGACAGTAGCATCTTTACTAAAGACAAGAAAAAAAATAGAAATATCACGCGACAAATACAAGCAGTACTCATAAAATGTTGCAATAAATATGTTCTATTTATGCATGTTTACAGGCGGAATAACTGCTTATTTTTTAATGAAATTATACACTAAAATTTCGAATTCAACCAAGAAATCAGAAATTCCAAGACTCAATTCGAACAGTAACATCAATTAATTGATTTTTCAAATTTTGCAAACAATAATTTGGCCGAATCCAGACTTCAATCGACCAAGAGTCGAAAAGCCCCAAATCGCACGAAATTCAGGGCAGATTTGAAGTTAACGTTGATCGCACGGGCTAACGACAGAAATTTCAGAATTAATTCGAAAGAAATTTGAAAATTCCCAACTCGTACAAAACATCGATCGCCCAAACTGAGAAAATCTCCAAATCACACAATACACCGCGCTCACACGGCGGAGGGTGGCTGCGATCCGGTGTGGCGCGCTCACAGCAAGTGGTGGAGGGTGGAATTCGGTGGAACCAGGCTCACGGTGGTGGAGAAGAAGAAGGAGTTTTCTTGAATTTCTTGGAAAAAATTGGAGGGGAGAGAAGAAGGAGAAGAGAGAATGGGAGGCATCGACCGAAAAGAATTATGGAAGAGAAAGATTTGATAAAATAAATTAAGAGAAAATCATACAAATAGTTATGGTATGAAATAATTAAAATTTATAATACCCATAATACCCTAAAATATTAATAAAAAAAGTAATTAATTAAATAAGAAATTAAATCTGGACCGTTAATAATTAAATATGGATGGATTAGATGAGTTCTCATCTCACATCTGGGAGGTGGTTCACATATGATTACTCCTCTATATATATATAGGGGTGCATTCTAGGCTGAACTCATCTTCCTGAATGAACTATGAACTTTCATTGTTGTGTGTGTAATTGATCATTATTGCATGTATAATATCTCATTACAGTATCATATACACTGCAATGATCAATTACACACTAAACAATGAAGTATCATAATTAAGTATTATAATGAACTATCATATAAACTGCAATGATCAATTAAACACACAACAATGAAAAGTTCATAGTTCATTCACAGCATTTAGTTCGGATTTGAACACAACTCTATATATATATATGGTGCATTCATGGCTGAACATGTGTCATGAAGGAACAGAAACCAAAATCCAGCCCTTGATTTCGAAAATAGACGTCCCAGATTTTCAGTTGTCATTTATCATTCTTGCTAGCTTCTTCTATCATTGAAAGGGAAAATTAGTCCTAAACGGGAAAAAATTGAAATGCAATTAAATCTGCATGCTGATTTTTCGGATTCAGTTACCAAATCAAATCCCCCACGATTTTTTCCATTATTATCATAAAAATTAGAAAGAGAAATAAGATCATGTTGCATATTTTTTGGGTGCGGTTAACAAAAAAAATACACCACGATTTATTCCAAAATCTTAAGTTAATCGTTATCATTGTTTATGGCTTTGTAAGTCATTGTAAGCTGATTTATCGGGTGCGATTTCAACTTCCACTAATCTATTATCATTAAAATGCATAAATATCTTTAATTATTCGTACAATGATATTGAATAAGGATAACAATGATCTTAGAGGTGTATTAAAAATCAATTGAGATTAAATTGATAAATTTTGATAAAAAGATATTGAGTACAAGTAACAATGAAAATATCAATAGCGTACAATGATATTTAATAAAGATAACAGTGATTTTAAAGGTGTATTAAAAATCAATTAACATTAACCAGAAAATTCGATAAAATGATATTGATTACAAGTAACAATGATAATATAAACAGCGTACAATGCTACATATTAACTGAGTTCACACAATGTAGAAAACAAATAACAAGCAATCTGCAATTACAAATCTGAACCAATGTTTTGATTTTTATAAATCTTAAGATCATTGTTATCTTTATTAAATATCATTGTACATTTTTAACATTATCATTGTTACTTGTATTCAATATCATTTTATCAAAATTTGTCGGTTTAATCTTAATTGATTTTTAATACACCTTTAAGATCATTGTTATCATTATTTAATATCATTCTACGAATAATTATCACACTTTGACATAATTACCTTACAATGACATACTGATAACTGTAGTAAAGCGGTAAAGCAAATAATATTTTTACACCCTAAGGTGGTCGATCCCACAGGGACTGTGCAATGAAAAATCCAAAGTACTAGCTATAATTTCTAGGACTTAGATGTTTGAGGATTTGGAAAAGAGGTTTTGTTTTGTAATTTAAAGATAACAATGCGAAAATTAATGAGTTTTGAAAACAATTAAAGAGAAGCACAGATCCTAGGGCAGATTATCTAATCATCAACATGCAATTTCAATCAACTCAGCAATGGAGAAAACACAGATTTTTGTGGATTAAATTCCTTGGTCAGACAATTAAATCCTAGATTATTAATTAGTGACTATCTCCTCTCGGTCTCAAGAACACCAAATTAATCAATCTCATAATTATCTAATTATTCCTATGTAGGTTTCTTCCTTTTGAGACAGAAAACAAACACAATTAATTCTCTCTTTTTGTTTATAATTTTCATCTCTCGATCCATCAATTTTTAACTATAAACCTAGATCTCAATTCACCTCTCGGTCCTTCTTTTAATCTAGATTATAAAATTAGATCAGAGAATTAATCCATGCTTAGAGAGTTGATATCAATTAACATGCATTAAAAAAGAAATCATAATCCTAGAACATGTTTAGGGTCCTACCACAAAACATGACTAGAATTAAAGCAAACATTGATACGATCCTCGCCGGAAGGTTTAGATCGCAACCCAGGAACAAGAGTAGACACGACGCGGAAACGACTCGAACGGAATTGGAAACGGAAACAATGAACGGATGGACGTTCAACAACCCTAATTCGACCCTTCAAATGACGTATTCCAGACGAATCTCATATACGCCCCAAGAAGCTGAAGAACTAACGACGCACAATGGTAGAAGACACCACAATCGGATGTGTATGTCCGGTTGATAAGTCAATTTGAATTTCAAGGTAATCCACAGAAATTCTTGAGCTTTCAGAATTGGAGAAATAAACTCACAAATATTATTAAACTGAAATCTGAGTCTAAATTCGAAAATAAGCAGCCCTATATATAGGGTGAATAAAACGAAATCTATACTCCTAATCTATCTAGGAAATCAAATCTAAAAAGACATATCAAATCTTTCAAGATATACAACATGTATATCTTGAAAATAATAGCTAAAAAGTAAATAACATCTAATAACTAATTAAATTCAAAAATTAAAATAAATCTAAGCCCAAATCAAATCAATTAAGCCCAGATGTCATAATTAAATTAATCCATCTTGACCCAATTTAATTTTCAACTCCGATGGGCTTCTTGGATACTTCTTGAGCCCAAATCTCTTTAATCAACACTTGCAATCCATCTCTTAGCTTCTTGGCCCTAGCTCTCGTCATAGGTCCACTAGGAATATAGGCTGGATCTTGCTCTTGAACTGCACCTTGGGCTCCATCATTCCCCTCCTGTTGAAAAGGATTTGTCCTCAAATCCAAACTGTCACCTACATCAAAAGGACTTAAATCAGAAACATTGAATGTAGCACTCACATTATACTCACCTGGTAAGTCCAATTTATAGGCATTATCATTCACTCTCTCTAAGACTTGAAATGGACCATCCCCTCGGGGCAACAATTTTGATGGGCGTTGCAATGGAAATCTCTCCTTTCACATATGCAACCATACCCAATCTCCAGGCTCAAACACCACCTTCTTGCGTCCTTTATTTTCTTATTTTGCATACTGCTCCGTGCGACGCTCTATGTTAAGTCTTGCTTTCTCATGAATCTGCTTCACAAAATCAGCCTTTTTCTGCCCATCAAGGTTAGTATACTCTTGGACAGGTAAGGGAGATAAATCTAGTGGAGTCAAAGGATTAAAACCATACACAATCTCAAAAGGTGAAAATTGAGTAGCAGAATGAACAGCACGATTATAAGCAAACTCAACATGTGGTAGACATTCTTCCCATGACTTAATATTCTTCTTAATCACAACTCTCAATAAAGTAGATAAAGTTCTATTAACAACTTCAGTTTGACCATCAGTTTGGGGATGACAAGTAGTAGAAAACAAGAGTTTAGTACCTAACTTACACCACAAGGTCTTCCAAAAATAGCTCAAGAACTTAGCATCCCTATCAGAAACAATGGTCCTAGGAATACCATGCAATCTCTATAAAGAACAAATCAGCAATATGAGATGCATCATCAGACTTATGACATGGAATAAAATGTGCCATCTTAGAAAACCTATCAACCACCACAAAGATAGAATCAATCCCACGCCTAGTTCGTTGCAATCCCAACACAAAATCCATAGAGATATCAGTCCAAGGAGTAACAAGAATAGGCAATGGAGTGTACAAACCATGAGAATTTGATCTAGACTTAGCTTGCTTGCAAGTAATACACCTTCCACAAATTCTCTCAACATCACGTTTCATGTGTGGCCAAAAGAAATGATCATGCAAAATAGCTAAAGTCTTAGCAATACCAAAATGTCCCATTAAACCTCCCCCATGAGATTCCAACAGCAATAACTCACGTAAAGAAGTGCATCTTCTGCACGGACAAGCTTGTGTTTCTTGGTTTTGTTGTGAGTGCAGATGGTGTACAGGTTGATGAGGAGAAGATTAGAGCTATACAAGATTGGCCACGTCCTAAGAGCATATACGCCCCAAGAAGCTGAAGAACTAATGACGCAGAATAGTAGAAGACACCACAATCGGATGTGTATGTCCGGTTGATAAGTCAATTCGAATTTCAAGGTAATCCACAGAAATTCTTGAGCTTTCAGAATTGGAGAAATAAACTCACAAATATTATTAAACTGAAAACTGAGTCTAAATTTGAAAATAAGCAGCCCTATATATAGGGTGAATAAAACGAAATCTCTACTCTTAATCTATCTAGGAAATCAAATCTAAAAAGACATATCAAATCTTTCAAGATATACAACATGTATATCTTGAAAATAATAGCTAAAAAGTAAATAACATCTAATAACTAATTAAATTCGAAAATTAAAATAAATCTAAGCCCAAATCAAATCAATTAAGCCCAGATGTCATAATTAAATTAATCCATCTTGACCCAATTTGATTTTCAACTCCGATGGGCTTCTTGGATACTTCTTGAGCCCAAATCTCTTTAATCAACACTTGCAATCCATCTCTTAGCTTCTTGGCCCTAGCTCTCGTCATAGGTCCACTAGGAATATAGGCTGGATCTTGCTCTTGAACTGCACCTTGGGCTCCATCAAACATGTTATAAATTAACTTACAAATAAAGAAGAACCTTGAATATCTTGTAAAAACTCCAAAGCTCAATTATTCTCAGTGCAATAATGCTGAAAAGATTGATAATCATCCCCCCATTTCGCGCCTCAGAGTTCTAATTTATAGAGGGGGAAGAAAGACCTAACTAGGTATTGGGCTAAAATAGCAAAAACTGCCAAAACAGGCCGAAAATTCCATCTCGGGCCTCTGTGTCGATCGACAGGCAGGCTGTCGATCGACACAGCCTTCAAATCAAAATCCGGGATGTGGCTTGCGTCGATTCACCAACTTGTTCTCCCTGTCGATCGACATGGAGAATTTCAATCGGAATCCCAGCATGTCCTCCCTGTCGATCAACAGGGAGCATCTCGGTCGAAATGTATGCATTTTGAAGCCTTCTGCGCAGTCTCACGATTTTGGCCATAACTTTTGCTCCCGAACTCCGATCGACCCGATTTCAGTTGCATTGGAAAGCTAATTCAAAGATCTTTCTCTTCCCATGCAACATTAGCTCGGATTACACGTGTGGAAGAATTCGTGACTGTTCCTTTGAACATCATTTGCTTTCGGTACGGGTTTCCAATGAATTTGGCCTAAAACCTGCAAAAATCATCCATCAAACGCATAACACCCTCCAAAATATACTCATGCATAGAAATAAGTAAAAACATAATAGAATGCACTTGAAACCATGGAGAAAAATATAGATAAGTGAGTATAAATATGAGCTTATCACATATAAAGCCATAAATAATGATAACGATTAACTTAAGATTATGAAATAAATTGTGGTGTTTTTTTTTTGTAACCGCACTCCAAAAATATGCAACATGATCTTCTTTCTCTTTCCAATTTATAAGATAATAATGGAAAAAATCGTGGGAATTTGTTTTGGTCATTGAATCCGAAAAATCAGCATACAGATTTAATTTCGTTTCAATTTTTTTTTGTTTAGGACTAATTTGTCATTTCAATGATAGAAGAAGTTATCGACAATAATGAATGGCAACAGAAAATCAGGGACTTCTATTTTCGAAATTAAGGGCTGGATTTTGGTCTCTGTTCATTCATAAACACATGTTCAGCCTTGAATGCACCCATATATATATATATGTATATATATAGAAAGAGAGAGATCCACTCAAGTGCTAAAATTAAAGTTTGTACTAAATAGGAATGAATCTCAGTCATTGGATTGATAGCATCAATGGTTGAGATTAAAGTATAAAGATTAAAAAATTAAGCATAATATTCATTCGTGCTTAATTGCTTTATAAATCGTGCTTAATTCGATTAAGCATGATTTATAAAGCAAAAAAGCATAAAATTTGGGAAAATGGTTTAATCTCAACCATTGATTTTTTTAAATGAATGGTGTAGATTCATTCCTATTTAACACAAACTAATTTTTAGTATGTGATCCCTATATATATATATATATATATAGGGGTGCGTTCATGGCTGAACAAGGGTCTGTGAATGAACAGAGACCAAGATCTAGCCATTCATTTAAGAGATTAACGTCCATGATTTAATGATGATATTTATCATTGTTACAGTGTTAATATATCATCAAAAGGGTAAATTAGTCACAAACAGGTAAAATTCAAATCATTAAAGATCTGCATGCGAAAATTAAGGGTGCAGTTACCAAAAAAATAGCCCATGATCTCTTCCTATTATTATCTATTTACTTAATTAATTGAATATCATTCCACCTACCAAATTCTACAATTAGACGACAGAGAGAGAAATATATTTCATGATCTCTTCCCATTATTATCGATTTACTTAATTAATTGAATATCATTCCACCTACCAAATTCAACAATTTGACGAGAGAGAGAGAGAAAAAGGGAAGCAGAAATCGTCCGACGAACAAATTTGATTTGAGGAATATTGAATACAAGTAACAATGATAATGTCAAAATCGTACAATGATATTTATTAAAGATAACAATGATCTTAAAGGTTCATTAAAATTCAATTAAGACTAAACCGATAATTTTGATAAAATGATAATAATTACATGTAACAATGATATTGTCAAACAGTCTACAATGATATTTAATAAAGATAACAATGATCTTAAAGGTGTATTAAAATCATTTAAGATTAAAATGATAATTTGATAAAATGATATTTATTACATGTAACAATGATAATATCAACAGCGTACAATGCTACATATTAACCGAACACAATGTAGAAAATAAATAAACAATTAACAATCCATTAACAAAGAATTCGTTGAGCCCTAAATTCATTAACAAAGAAACAATTCATGAACCCTAAATTTATGTTTACTGAGAGAGAATAGTGCATAAAAAAGAAACAACAGAGATTTGCTAGCAATATTGTTCTATATTCACCAAACTCCACACCGCTGTTGCCATTGCTGCCATCTCCACTATTGCCGCCGCCGCAACACCGTGACCTCTCACCCTCCATCTCAATTTAAAGACTCGTCAGCAGCAGCTCGACTTGGATCCGGCCGGAGGAGGCACACGTAGGGCTTTGTACGCGCGCACGCAGCAGGAGAACATACTTGCCGCCATCAGCCCTTGCATCGCCCCTCACCGCTGCTACTTCTGTGAGTCGTTGGGAGGACTGGCGCTATCCGTCGTCTCCTCGCCTGAGAAGGCTGAAATCGAAATCCACGCCGCGACAGTGGTGGTGCAGCCTCAGACGCAACCACAACCGACCGTGGAAGGGATTTTATTTCTTCTTTGCAGGAGGGAGGATTTGAAATGATGAGAAGAGTTTTTTTTTAATTCACGTTGGAGTAGTAATTCAATAAATAAAAAAGAATTTGGAAAGATATGTTAAATATTTGATTTAGCATGAAATTAGGTAACTGCCTATTATATAAAATCTACCAAAAATTAACATATTATTTTCTTCCCATAACACCCTTTCAATTAAATAAATAAAAAAATCTACCTGCCATGTGTTATTAATTCAGCCATCAGATCAATAAAATGGACGTTAGGATCTTAGGTCACTGTTCATTCATGGTATTTAGTTCGGATTTGAATACAACTCTATATATATATATATATATATATATATATTGAATCAGTATTTTCATATAAAAATTCGATTGTCCAGTATAAAGAATTGGTAGTGATGTACATAAAAAATGGACTAATTCCTCTACAAGAAAATGTAGAATAATCCGGGGGCGAATAAAAATGAACTAATCCTCAATTTTACAATAGTGTTTTACTTAATATTTTAATATTGTGATATTAACTTTTATAATTATTATCACAAAAATAAAAATTAAATCTATAAATATACTAAAAGAGAACCGTGAGTTTCCCGCCCAATTCTGTCCCATCATAATCACTGTTCACCCTCAGCTTTTGATTTGCTTGCAAGTTGTATCTTAACACATTTCTCAAAAACTTTATACATCGAAGCACTGAAAAGGTAATATATAATGTCAAAAAACTTTTAAAAAATGCAACATGTTCTAGGCGGTCATTTTCTAAATTTTTAAATTTTATACATTTCAAAATTCAAATTTTAAAAGATTTTGTCTATATATACAGAAGCGAAAGGTCCATTACCACACCATCTTAGATTGCTGGATTCATTACCATTCAATTGTCTACTTCTGCTTTACCTTAGTTTTTATAGCTTAAATTATATTAATGTTTGCTAATATGACTAATTTTGCTTGCAGAACAAGTTCATGTCATGAACTCCGACTTCGAAGCCCTAAATCAGCAACAAAGCTCTGCTCCATTCTGAAAATCAGAAAATGATTTTTAGCAGGTATGTATAAAAACATGTCATATTTAACTCAGCAAGCAAACAAACAATGTAAAACAAAAGCTCAAAATTTCAATCAATCTCTAAATTAGAAATGTGATTTTTTACGGCATACTGCAATTTCTATATAATCAATATGTACTATACACTTCTCAAAGCCAACACATAGAAGAAATTCGAAACTAAATTTCATGATGTTCAAGAATCATATATTAACCTCTGCTTTAAAAATCCATAAAATGATTCTTTTCAGTCAAAGTAAATGCACCAAAATAAGCCTAAAACAATTATGGAATTAGAAGACACAGAATAGTTTGTATCTATTTTATAAACCAAAATAGAAAGAAAATATAAAAAATTATAGTGCAGATCTATTCATCTATATGTCTATTCACGTAAAGAACCACTTACAAAATCAAATAAAATAGACACAGTTAACCACTTAAGAAAAATAATGGTAAGCATACAAAGAAATAAGTAGTAACAAATAAAAATTAAAGGTTTCACAATTGTATGCAGAGATTAAGAGTGGTTTATAATCAAAGCGGCATTGTTTTCGAGAAAGGAAAAAAAAAAGATACATTGTACCTACCCGTAATCTAAGAGCTTGAAGCCAATTAATTGAGCAAGATGGTGGATAATCGGAGACTCTGACAGTGTCCTCACGAAAAGTAAATGCCGTTGTTGAAGCCCTAAAAGGCGGCAAAGAGGAAGACGGGAAGTTGATTGTGAGACTATGAAAGGACCACCAGCCATAGGCAACAGCCGACCGCGAAAGAGGAAGCGGGGAGTCTGAGATAATTTTTTATGGGAAAGGAGATGCGAATAAAAATTAAGTAAAAACTTTTAAAAACTAAAAAGGTTGAGGGAGACAATGAGAAATGAGGACCGGAGGTGATGAAGAAGTGTACAAGAAAAAGGAAGATGTGACATGTGAGGAGAAGAAGAGACGTGTAAATACGTCCAAAAAATATTCTATTTAATATAAATTTAAATTTTAATCAATTTTATGAAAAGATCATTGTTCTACGTGCCATTTTCCAATATCTAAACTTTCAAAATTAGACTAGACTTTGGGATCAACAATTTATATTTCTGAAAATTAGATTAATATAATTCAATTTTTTTAAATGACATCTGAAAATTTGAATTTGACAAACAAATATATTTTGGATATTTTTGTGATGTTTTATAATAAATGAGTATTTTTGATATGTGTATAAGACATAATGGGTATTTTGTGATTTTCCTTGATACGAATCATGCTAAGAGAGAGATTAATTTGATAAATTCGTGTACTAAATATTATAATATGAGGAAATATCTGAATTTGATTTCATTTTTTATGCTTAGACCTATTATACGAATACACATATACATTTGGGGTACAAGTGTACCCTCAAATTCTTTTTCTTTGATTGAATATATATGTTTTTTTATTATTAATATATATTTTAAATAATATTTATATTTATTTTATATAATGTACTCTCAATTTATTTTATTTATTTATTATACTCCAATTTTAAATTTTTAGATTCGCCCGGTGATAATCTATTATTTTCATTGTAAGTGATTTTATTCTTCAAATAACATGAAGAAGCTCTTTTTAATTTTGAGCAATTAAATAATATAACAACGATGAATAACAAAATTTAATGAACAAATATTCTCATAATTATACATAAGAGCGAAAAGATTAAAACACAAACCAAAAAAAAAGAATTTTCTTAAAAATTGAATATTATTTTTGGGTATATAAAATATTTTTTATTTATTTTCTTAAAATTAAATATTAATTATTTGTACGCGCATCGCGCGGGTGAAAATCTAGTATAATACAATATACTTTAATTGATTTTTAGCATTGTTTTGTTACCTAATACTTATATTAATATAATAGAGTAGTGAATTTGAATTCTTGAAATATTAAATTTAATGTTATTGTAATAATATCACCAATTCATTAGCTTAATTACATATATAATCCTTCTTTCCTCATTTGACTCTTCAGATTTTATTTTCTTCTCCTATATTATAGAGTGATGAAACGAAAGAAGAAAATCAAAAGCTGATCACCACCCATCTCTTCTTCTAAAGAAAAGTTATAATAATAATCAACAACTTCCTCTCACCACCATATGGCTACACCACCAACAGCTTCATACAAATCAATAAAGGTATGGAAGTATAATGTTTCTTATAATTTGAAATAAACGTTGAGTCTGAGTGTGTGATATAATATGCAGAGAAAATGTGTGATTAGAATTTCTAACAACTATGAGAAATCTCGCCGCAAGGCAGTGTGGTCCGGCACAATAGGTATGATTAAATGAATTGTTGTTTGTTTTGTTAGATATGATAAACGGGCTTGAGTAGAACTAATCCCAAAAAGTTAGCTCAAAGGGAGATAGTGTCCATCCCACATTATATACACAATAACAGCTCACTCGTCGTCAAGCCCATTTATCATGATACCAGAGCCGAACCATGCATGTTTGCTTGGTCTTGGTCGTGATGTTGGGGAGTAACACGCTGTATCTGAGAGTGGGTGTTAGAATATTGCCCCACGTCGGTCTGTTACTATGTATAAAATGTGGGTTGGACACGCTCATCCTCTGAACTAGTTTTTTAGGATGAGTTCGTTAGAGATTGTGAGCATTTAGAAGTAGATTTTTGCAAGGGTTGTGTCCCTTGACTGGTCGAGGATGTTGTGGCAAACAGAGAATCACGAAGAAGAATATGTATGTGGTTGAGCAAGCTATGCTCTTTTTGTTCAGCTCTCTTATTTATACTTGAGAAAAAAATAAATGAAGAATTACTAGCATTCAAACAAGTTTACAGTTTCTGTATGTTCGTCATCCTACAATCATTGTGAATAAAGTTTCAGCAGCACAATGAATGAAGCAAAAGAAACTGATTATTTTTATTCAAGACTAGGTACTGCTACGTGGTTAACTCAACAAATCACCCCCTAACCACGATGCACCAGCTTTACTCCGATCTTCTTCCTTTGTTCGATGAACTTTACGCGCCCAAGTGCTTTAGTTAGTATATGAGCAACTTGTTCACCTGTGCTAATATACTCCAAGTCTACCAACCCATTCTCAATGCACTCCCGGATGAAGTGAAACCTTGTGTCAATATGTTTGCTTCGTTCGTGAAGGACAGGATTCTTACACAATGCGATTGCCGATTTATTGTCGACACGGAGTTTGGTCTTCTTCATCTTCACACCAGTTAAATCTCCAATAAGCCGACTAAGCCAAATTGCTTGACAGGCAGCTGTAGTTGCTGCAATATACTCAGCTTCACAAGAAGATAACGCCACTATTTTCTGTTTCTGAGAACTCCAAGTAATCAAGCTCGCACCAAGAAAAAACATTGTACCAGTAGTGCTCTTGCAATCATCTGTGTCCCCTGCTAAGTCACTGTCGCTGAAACCCACAAGTTCCAAGTTGAATGTATCTTGCTTCTCATAACAACACCCAAAGTCAATTGTCCCACTCACGTAGCGTAAGATATGCTTTACTGCAGCCATGTGTTGTGTCGTAGGAGCCTCCAAATACCGACTCGCAATTCCCACTGCATAAGTAATGTCAGGTCTTGTGTTCACTAGATAGCGCAAGCTCCCAACTATGCTACGATATAAAGTAGCATCGACTGCGCCGCTGTCATCCTTCTTCCTTAATTTCAATTTGTTTTCCATGGGAGTTGAACAAGGATTACAACGAGCCATACCTGAAGACTCCAGAATCTTTTGTGCATAGTTGCTTCAATTCCCAGATAAAAGCTCAACAATCCAAGATCACTCATATTGACAAAAAATTTCATTTGATTCTTGAATTCTGAAATGTCATCGTTGCTTGATCCAGTAATTATGAGATCATCAACATACACACCCACAAATAAGAAATTACCACGTTTCTCCCGTCTGTATACAACATGTTCAATCGGGCTCCTGATAATGTCAAGCTCTCTGTCAACATTGAATCCAGCTTGGAGTTCCAAGCACGCGGTTCTTGTCGCAACCCATATAGTGCCTTTCGAAGCTTCAACACACTTCCTTTTTGCTTCTCGTCAATATATTCAGGGGTGATTTTCTGTAATATCCCGAGATTAATTAAGCTAATTAATTACTAAATTATTTTAATAAAAGAAATTTTCTTCTCAATTTTTGCAATAATCTATTGGCTAGCAAGAGTTCGACTAAAGTTGCAATTCGTGTTCGGAAGGTCCATTTCTAAAACCGAGCCAGAGAAATGTTCAGAATAAAATATGGATGAGAACGTTTCGATCGGATTAATTTTCGGAGACCCGTGGAGTGAGATATTAATTTTTGAAGGATTACACATTTTATTTGAGATGGAAAATTCATGGAATATGTTTAACTGAATTTTGAGGAATATTGCATGTAGGGGGTAGGTATCATCTTGCATGTATCATGAGTGACACTTGGAGGAGTAGGAACATTGGAAGTAATTGAGGTGTCATTATGCATGTAATTTGAGTGACACATGGTGGAAGTTATCACATCAAAACATAAGAAATGGGAAAATGTCATTTCACTCATCTCTCTCTCTCTGTCCCCATTTTCCCCATCACCCCAAACCTTTTCCCCCCCACCCAGCTGCTACTTTTCCGGCCAGATCCCGACCGCCTCAGATCGCCGACGGCCACACCACCACAACCATCGTGTTCCTCGTTCTTCAAGGATTCTAGGAAGTACTCACACGCCCCCTATCGTTGAGTATTAAAGGAGATACGAGCAAAGAAACATCAACACCAGTTTTCACCGCCACTTTCAGCACCGCCTCTGTTTTCAAATTTTTCGGCCAGCTCAGGCCAAGGCAGGACTCGAGACTACAACCGTTCGATTACTTGTTCTTTAAGGATTCTGGAAAGCTATCACACGCCCCGTGAGGAGAAGTAACGAGAGAGTTACAAGCCGAGAAAGTAAGGCCGCCGGAGTGGGTAAGAAATCCAATTTCCATATTTTTAGTTCATTTATTCGTGTTTAAATCGAGTCTTGACTTACATTTCTGTGTTCCTTACCTTCTAGGGAGCATTTTGGTACTCTTTGAACCGAGTTTAATCGCCGGAAAACCGTGCCACCGCTGTGGGGAAGAGTTTTCTGGTGAACTCTTCTCTTCCCTTGTTTCCTAGTGTTTTTCTTTGGTTTGAAGCATGTTTCGTGATTTAGAAATGATAAGGAACATGCTAGAATAGATGGATGAGCTTGCATGTGAATATATTGAGAGAAATGTGGAGTTACAGGGTTGAAATCGCAAGGACGCGATGAGGAAGACGACGCATCCCGAACGGGACGGAAGCATCCCGTTCGGGACATGCCTCGGCAAAGCGAACAGCAGCAGGGACATACATCCCGTTCAGGATAGGTGTGTCCCGTTCGGGATGGGCTGCAGCCCTTTTCTAAAAATATGATTTTTTACCCGTTTTCATTCCATTTCGAGTTATTTCCAAATCCTAAGTTTAATATGTGATTTAAGGGACATATTAATGGTAAAACAAGTGTGATTCATGAAGTTGGGAATTAGAATTTGATTTATTAAGTTTGATGAAAATTGAAGCATGAGTATGATGATGATTTATGAATTCAGAGTTGGGATATGATAAATATCGTTTATCGAATACTTGGGATTGTTGATCGAAATTTGAATCATTAGTTGAAGGTTGAATGTGTTAATGGGAATTTGTTAAGTAGAATTATCCTGGAATGTCCATCCTAATTAGTTGAGTATTATTATGGTTGTAGGAGATTGAGATAAGGAGGAGTCAAGCTCAACCACATTATCAAAAGGGCATTTTGTAGGAAAAGCATACTCCAGGTGGGGACTATTTTCCGTAAAAATTTAAAATGCCTTTTTGAGCCTTGTGCTCAATTTCTTTTAAATACATCAAAATGTTTTGGTTTTAAATCGAATGTCTATGCCAAATATTTTGTGTTATTATATTTGTTCCTTTGGTTGACTGTAGTCATCAGGAAAAATTGGTTACTTGAGAATAGAACCAGGATTTTATAGTCCTTGAGCTCGGCTCGGATTTGGTCACGGATAAGTCTTTGAGCTCGGCTCAGACATGATAAGTCTTAGAGCTCGGCTCAGACATGGTCACTCTTAGTCCTTGAGCTCGGCTCGGATATGGCTACTGATAAGTCTTAGAGCTTGGCTCAGACAGGGTCACCTTTACTCCTTGAGCTCGGCTCGGATATTTAAAATCGATCGTAGTCTCAATGTAAATTCTGGGACCAATGCACTGGTTGATGACAATGGGTAGAGTGGTTTTCCCACTTCCAGGACTTGGAGGTGGGCCAACTTCGAGTCACACAACGGTAAGCAGATTTTGAACGTGTTGAGTGAATTCGCATTTTCAGTGAAGTAAAAATGTTTGGGGCAACCCGGTTTTTTTCAATAAAACCTCGTGTTTATCTAAGTTGCATAGCTTTCATATTTAAACTATATTTTTTTCGAGCATGTTTCCACGGGGTACAATTTGTACTCAGCCCCTCAAATTATTTCTAAAATACGCAGGTTGAGCAGCAAGGATGAGAGTACGGGATGTAAACAGGCAAAGAGGAGAAGTGTTTGAAATTTTTGAAAGATCCTGAGATATGCATCTACATATGCATATCTCCACTGCGTTGTACACACCACTGCTACACGCTCTGAATTTGTTTCCTTCCCGTGTTTTGAATATTTGAAACGAATGTTTAACTCCTCCACTTCATTATCTTTTGAAAGATGTTAAACGCATTTTTAAATGTTATTTAAATGTTTCTTTAAATTATTCTTAAGTCTTTCGTTGTTTTAAATTGTGAAATATGTTTGAAAATCATCGACTGTGACTGTAGCGCGCCCCAAAGTTGGGAAGGTAAGTTGGGGGCATTACAGAAGTGGTATCAGAGCTCTTGGTTTTGAAAAGGGCTCTAGAAAAGTTTTTAAGTTGTTTTGAAACCATTTTTAAACTAATTTGAAGGACTTCAAGTCTTAAAAAGTTCTTGATTTGGAAAGTTGAGTTGAATTGACTGCTCGTGTTTACACCCTACTCCATCCTGCGCAACCTGAGGTATGTTTTCAAGATTTAAATTACCTGCTTGCAAGTCGATTATTGTTGAGCCACTTTGAAAGTGTTGTGTATTGGTCGAAAGTGGTTTGAAAATTATTTGTAAAGGGGTCAAGTGTTGAACAAAGATTCATTGTAAATGTTGTTGAAGTTGTGAGTGGTTTTGTGTTGAGCGGGATGCTTACACTGGTTGGTTGAGGAAATAAGATAATTGTTGTGTTGGTTTTGAAATTTGTGGAATTTTGGGTTGGTTTTGGAAATTGTTGAAAATTTCAGTTTGGTTTTAAAAAAAATGGTTGGAGTTGTTTGATTTGATGGTCTTTGATATGATGATTTCAAAATGTGGGTTTTGAAATGTGTTGCAAGCAGTGTAAAGTTTTGAGTTATTGCTTAAAAGATGTGTTAACGTGTTAGTTGAGCTGAAAATTTTGGGATTTGAGATTATATTAAAAGTTATATTATGATGGATCAGGACTGACTAACTAACAGTTGGCCTTGAAAAGGCATTGGGTAGACTTGGTATGACGTGGGGTTTGGTTTTGATTTAGAAATTTAGTTGTTTGAGGAGAGTGAAACGACACTCGTAGTTGATTGAACCTTAGAACTTGGTTTTTGGAATATCGTGAAATTGAAGATTTCTCTTTCTAGTTTAGTATGGTTGAGTAGCGAGAATGAGTTAACTTGTGGAAACTACAAGTTAACAGCTAGGTGTACAGAATGTACACAGTGAGCCTGGCAGATGCAGTCAGACTTGGAGTTGAGTCAGTATGTCTACACGAGGATCCAGAGAAACCTTGGCATGGTGTATCGGAGGACAGTGTTTGCCCCGAGATACAGAGTCATGCATTGTGTTATTTTGTTGACTTTTAGGACTGATCGTTTGTTTGATGTGGAAGATGGACACTAAGCAAAGACTAGTCCGACAGTTCAGGAGCCACCCTCCATTTTCAGAGGAGAACCTCGTCCCTACCTTGATAGAGTACCTGGACTTGTTAGATAGAGTACGATACCATGGAGTCACTGAATGCGGAGGCAATGGAGAGGGCCCTTAACTTGATGCTTGCCCGATGGACTAATTGGGTTATGATGCTGGTTAGTTTGCACTGTGATAGTATTTCGGGTACAACCAAGGGTTTTCGAGCTTTTATGGTGGAGCTTATTTGGAAGGTTATTGTCGATGAGAACCCTTCACCTGCTTCTTCTAAGGGCACTCATGCATCTACGACCGGGGGTGTACCACAGTAGAGGACTCGATCAGTACCACCCTCACCTTCTATGGCACAGATTGACGGGGAGCCCAATCGGGCTGAGCCAGCATCGGATTCAGGTACCAATAGTGCAGAGTGCTTCCCGAGACCGGCCGAGAGCATTTGAGAGGATACCTTTGGTGGTTGTGGGACTTGTTATGCACCGATATGCATCTCGAGAAACACGGAGAGTGGCAGGGGTAAGCGGGTAACCGCTCAGGACAAAAGAAAAGGGAAATTGGAGGAAGAAGAGGAACTTGTTGAGAGAAGGATATTGTTTATATTACTGTTTATGTACCGTTATTCTGGTATGACTAACTGGTAAAATGTTTGGTAGTTACCGTTGTATTATGATGATGTTGTTATTATGCACGGTTATCGTTATGTCAATGGTTATGTGTTTGAATCCCTATGTTGGGAATTGTGGATTAAGGATGTTGTTGGATGTTGATTGCGATACGGTTTTGTTTGCTAAAGGTTATTTATATCATTACTAACTGATTATGACATTGCAGAAGAAGAAGAATTATGGAAAACATCGGACAAGGACGTGGAAGAGGACGCTGTCGGGGTATAGGCCGAGGAAGGGACATGGGTCACGGAAGAGCCAACCCGCAGTATGATTTTGAGACCCCAATTTCGGAAGAAGTTCCCATCATTCATGAGTACGATTGATATGTGTGTAAAATGACCTAATTTTCGATGTGTAAGCGTGCATGTTTGTGGCCATTTTGCATGTTTGTGGCCATTTTACCCTCATATCAGATGTTTTTGTTGTTCTTTTGTCGTGTTTTCATATTTTTGTGTTTGGAATGTTGTAGGATGTGTTTTGAGCATAAAACAACACTTTTGGATGAGTTTTGGATGAAAATCGCCCGAGCTAGGAGTCAAAGGGAAGCAGGATCGACCGAGCAGTGCAGAAAGGGTGCAGGGACATTTCAGAGACTTCGCTCGGCCGAGCCAAGCCCTTCAGAGAGGTGGCTCGGCCGAGCCAGTACGGGTTTTGGAGGTTTTTCAACTCTGGGCTCGCTCGGGCGAGCCAACTTTGGCTCGGGCAATCCGAGGCCCTGTTTGCTCATTATAAAAGGGGGAAAAACAGTTATTTTGACAACTAATTCATAACTTTTCATAATTTTGAATAACCACCTCCTAAATTCTCTCTACGATTCCCATTTCCATCTCTTTCAAAACCTCACCCAATGTATCAAGGAGCTAATTCATCAATCCTTGGAGAAGAATTGAAGATCCAAGGGGGTAGATCAAGACCTAGCAAATCCAATTGGGGAAGATTTCACTTTCTACTTATCAATTGTAATGGATGTATTTGATTTCAACTTTGTATTGTTACAATTGAGAGGTATGTTGCTCTAATTCAATGTGGATGTTGATTTGAGCAAGGATGCATGAAGATTAGGTTTGATAATTGTTTGTTTACTTTCCTATGAGGGGTTGATTTGCACTTGAGCATGTTTCTTGCCTATTAGGTGTAGGTAATAGCCAACCTTTAGGTAGTTGACGTGAACGTTGCAGCCAACACGCGGACGAAATCGTCGTGATAAGTGCATAATCTTATAATTCTAGTTCCAATCCATGTGCGGTGCTAGGATTGTAGGTCGATAATTGACGGTCGATTGGGAGTGGCTTAGGAGTTAATAACGTAGCTGTTTGTAATTCCTAGTGTCATCTACCGCTAGTTATCCGTAGCAAGTGACTAGCGACATTTGAGTCGGTTGCTCAACCTCATAGGAATTAAAATTCGTTTACATCAATGATTAACCTAATTGGATTACATCTACGTTTATTTCAACATCATATCAACCTCATTTGAGTATTTGTTTGTCTTGGTTTACCAATGTGTGGAGAGAATTTAATGATTGTTTTGAGACTTGATATTGATTGTAGGTTTAATTCATTGCCTTATTATATGTTGTTAGCATAGGTTTAAATTGATTGCCTAGTTTGATAGAAATTACTCAACAATTCTATTTTTCCTAGCTATTAGACTTTGCTATAGTATCACGGTAATCAAGCGGGCGAAGGAAAGAAGGACCTGGATTTGACAAGTTTTATTCTTGTGTAGCTGAGAGTTTAATTTTTATTGAACTTTTAGCCGCATCAAGTTTTGGCGCTGTTGCCGGGGACTTCATTTAGTAGGTTGCTAGATATTGGGGGAAAAGTGAAGCTTGTAGGCTAGGTGTTTGTGTTTTTGTTTATGTGAATATTGTTACTAACATTTGTTTGATAATTGTTCTAATTTTGTTTTCTTTTGGATTTTTGTTTTTGTTGGAGACTTGCCTTTGTTGGACTCTTGTAGGTGTCTAACATGGAGAGACTTATTAATGTGCAAAGGCAATTGGAGGAGATGAGAGACCTCATGATGCAAAGACAAAGACCGCGAATGCCTATCCAAAACGTGTATGAGGAAATGTTTGAATGTAGTAATCAATGGCCGGAGGAGGAAAGAGCTTCTCAAACGGTAGATGTTGTTAAGGAATCTCAAGAGAGTGATTTGTGGAGGAGTCAAATAGAGCTCATGCAAGAAAAACTTAATTGTTGAAGAGATCGAGAAAAGAGCATGAAGAAAAGCAAGAGATGGAGGTAAAGAAAGAAGATGAATCAGCAAAGGAAAGAGAAGTAATACTTCAAGTTGATGAGGTAAATGAAGATATCAAGGAGCCGGCACAAATTTTTGAAAGTATGGAGAAGGATGAGAGTGCGAGTGTAGAGATGAAACCCGAGGAAACATTAAGAGATGGCAAAGAAAAGGAGGAAAACGGAAAAATCATTAGTGAAAAGATAATGGGTGTTCATCAAGAAGAGCTCGTGAAGGAAGGCACCTAGGAGACGGTGAAGAACATTGAAGGAGGAAGAATTGAGGAGCCTTCACTTGAAGAGATTCCAACAATACCGACATTGGAACATTTCATAGAAGAGGAAAAGCTGACAATAAGCAAAGAGAATGAGGATAGGTTGAAACGGGGAACATCAACTTGGGAAGTAGGCAAGGTTGAGGAGAGAATGGTGAGTGCATTGGATGAATGGATCAATGAATTTCTTGAAGTGGGGATTAGTTTGGAGAATGTCTTAAGGATCACTTCAAAGAAGGAGCACTCATTCATGCAATTTGAGTTCGACAAGATAATCAATCCTCCTTGGAGAGATGATAGGGGTGAAAGAAAAATCGCCTTGGACAAATTGCTCCCAAGTAAATGCCGATTAAGGAAGAAAGGTGTATTAAAAACCCACACGATTTTTGAGAATGGATGATGTGGTAAGGTCGTCTAGCTACCGACGTTAAGGAAGCGCTTGTTGGGAGGCAACCCAACCAATTTTATTTCTTTTGTTTAATCACTTCTAGTTGCTTTGATTTTGAATAAATGTCTAGTTTGTTAAGTTTTGTGTTTGTAGGAGGAACTACAAGATCGAGAGGAGTGACGATGCACCGTCCACCATTTTTGCAAACTTAGTCTCACTTGACTAAGTTTGGGGGGATGCGCCGGTAGCCGGTGCCTCAGTTTATTCTTCTTCATCTCCTATCCTTTACCTTGCAATTAGTTTAGTTGTTTGATATTGTCCCTTTATTGAATTCGATTCGATTTGGTTGTATCTATATTGATATTCTACCTTGGATGAATGTTTTGGATTATGCTCATCTTGATGATATGTTTGGATATTTTCATGGGTTTGAGTTTGTTGAATGGATTTGTTTGTTGAACATTGGTTTTGATGGTATGGAAAAATGATTTATTTGTATAGATTTTTTGGATAGTGGAATGATGGTGGAAAGAGGTTTTGGAAGTGAATTTGGTTGAGGATTGTTTGATTGTAATTGTGGATAGAACTATTAATAGGTTGGCATGATTGACTACTTCCAGTCACACAACGATAAGCAGATTTGGAACGTGTTGAGTGAATTCGCATTTTCAGTGAAGTAAAAATGTTTGGGGCAACCCGGTTTCTTTCAACAAAACCTCGTGTTTATCTAAGTTGCATAGCTTTCATATTTAAACTATATTTTTTTCGAGCATGTTTCCACGGGGTACAATTTGTACTTAGCCCTCGTATTATTTCTAAAATACGCAGGTTGAGCAGCAAGGATGGGAGTACAGGGTGTAAACAGGCGAAGAGGAGAAGTGTTCGAATTTTTGAAAGATCCTGAAATATGCATCTTCATATGCATATCTCCACTGCGCTACACACACCACTGCTACACGCTCTGAATTTGTTTCCGTCCCGTGTTTTGAATATTTGAAACGAATGTTTAACTCCTCCACTTCATTATCTTTTAAAAGATGTTAAACGCATTTTTAAATGTTATTTAAATGTTTCTTTAAATTATTCTTAATTCTTCTGCTGTTTTAAATTGTGAAATATATTTGAAAATCATCGACCGTGACTGTAGCGCGCCCCAAAGTTGGGAAGGTCAGTTGGGGGCGTTACATTTCCTTCGGTGTCACCCGAATTAAACATGTGGACATTATTGTCTGAAACCCTAGGGTTGTGGACAAACATAGGCATTTCGAATGTCAGAAATTCGAACCCCCTAGGTTTTTTTATTTAAATATTGGTTCGAATTCAAGGAATTTGAACCCTTGATATATAATCTATTTTTAAATTAAATTTGAGGCAAAATCATTTTTATATTCGTTCGAATTCCTGAAATTCGAACCCTTGGGGATTTAGGGTTAGGGTTAGGGTTACGACATTGGGATGTAGGGTTTATTTGTTTATTTATTATATTTATGGTATGCATCTATTTATTTTAATGTACGATATAAATAAAATTAAAATATATGTAACACAAATAAAGCATAAATTTAATTGAAATATTACAATAAGATAAGGTTCTTCTCGGAAACTTGCGAACATATTAAAGTTAATTGAAGAAATAAAAGAAAATAATTATGAAAAGTCTACTACATAAATTTAACAAGAAATGTAGTTCCCCTTTTATTTCCGCCTCGTGAGCCATCTAGGGAGCTTCATGCGCTTTCTGATGCTCTTAGAAGAAGATGAATCTTCAAGCCGTTGATTTCCTAAGAAACCAAATGTGATAATTATGAAAAATGTACATCTTATTAAATGTTGTAATAGGAAATGTGAATAAATAAGTAAAAACATTCTTACTTGTCATGGTATAGTTTCCCATGGATTGGTCCGTACTGGACTGATTGGTAGTAGACGTGGACTGTTCGGGACTGGATTGTTCCGAATCAAATTGTTCTTGATTGGACCAGTAGGATCCGTACTGGTTTGGAGTGGATTATTGTGGATTATAACAGTAGGATTCGTACTGATGAGGATTGGGATTGGACTCGTAGGGAATGGACTAACTGGGATTGGGATTGGGATTGGACTGGCTGGGATTTGGATTGGACTGTTTGGGATTGGGATTGGACTGATAGGTACTCATGAAGTCATCGAAGCTGCCAAAGAGGGATTCGTAGATATAGTTAAGTGAGGTAGTAGTCTGGTCATGAATATTCATGTAGTGATCTGGCTCTGGCTCTGCCTGTGGCTCAATGACTGGATGATAATTGTCGTGCCGATAATAATGGTCTTGTGCATCGACATTACTCCTCCTCCTCCCACTGCCTTGCTTGAACCCTCCTCGACCCCCCCTTTGTTGCGGCACCCTAGGCGATCTTGGGAGCGTTGATGGATCACTAAATATTGTAGAATGAGTTTGACTCGTTCCGCTATGTGACCCAGAAAGTTCTAGTACAATTGCGCAATAGTCAGCTGCTTTTTTAAAATCTTCGCTAACTCCAGCATAAGAGGAGTAATGTTCAGCCCGCTCACGCAATAACGACATCACATTGCTCAGATCACTCTTCTACATTAAATCATTATATACAATATTAGACCTATTTGGATTTATTTCAAAAAGTAATAAACTATATAAATATATGAAAATGACTTACAATGAACTGCAACTCGTCCCCGTGGCCCATGTACCCCTGTGGTGCGACATTTTCCCGAGTGTGACTTGGATTAGCCACAAATATGACTGTTCTCTCCATGAACCACTGGAGGTAGTCAAGCGTCTTGGTTTCGCCTCCGGTCACAATCTGTTGATTATTGAGAAGCACTTCATCTTCATCATTACGTTCATTCCAATTATTGATAAACTCCGCGTGACGCGTTCTCCAATTGTTTTCAGCTCCAGTTCTCTACATATCATGCATGGCTTCTCTCGTTTTTGGATGGTCCAAATAATTGGAATCAGGAATTACCTGCACGCGACCGAACTGTCGAACCACCCTCTCCACATATATGGCCTCAATCACCTCAAAGAAAATGAGGTAGATAGTAGATACCCAAGGAGTATGGTTGTTCGTGACATACTTAATGTTGTACGGCATGAATACAAACTGTATTTATAATATGTTAAATATAAATAAGAAAATGGATTTAAGTAATCGATGTATATGCAATAATTCTATTTACCTCGTTTTTTGTAACAAAGTCAATTGACTTCGATATGCCTGAAGGTTATTACGTGTGATGTTTGAGCGACTCTTCGGCATAGCCCACATAAAATAAAATTATTTAAAAAATATTAAAATTTGTTTTTGAATGGTGGTCGTTGCATATTCTTTTACCCAAAAGCAATAAAAGATTACCTTGAAGCTAAACAAGCATTTTCACGAGCTTGTAATGAGTGAATCTCTGGTCGAATAGATATTATCCTCTCCCAAGCCCAAACCTAAATTTGAATATAGAATAATTAATATAATATGAGATTGAGAAGTTAATAATATAATTAAAAACTACTAAGAATATAATGTTACCTGCAACAATACCAAACACCCGGCTATACTTTTGTTTGGAGAATTCTTTCCAATCATGGAGGCCTTGCAAAGCTTGCGGTAAAGAACTGTTAATAGAGCACTACCCCAACTACAACGACTGTTGATATCTTCATTGTTGGTATCTTCAATGAATGCTCGAACAACATGGCAGTACACGTTGTTTGTTGACGTATCAACAAAGAAACCGCCGAGTAGGTAGACAACAAGGCACCTTGCTATCTGTATATACCATTGTTGGTTTGCATTTGGTGGTGCAGGCAACTTGATACGGTCCTCTACGCATTTGAGGTGCATGCGGTTTTTGGATAGCTTCGGTACCACGCCCAATTCACATTCTAAATACGTTGACCAGCCTTCATTTGGTTCAGCATCGGATCATGTAACTACTTCGCCGTCGACCTTGATGTTGAATAGCAATTCCACATCCTGGAGTGTTATTGTGGCTTCTCCGAATGAAAAATGAAAAGTGTGCGTTTCCGGACGCCATCTCTCAACCAAAGCCTGAATGAGCGACCAATCTAATTGTATAGATCCTAGACGAAGAATAGAGGCAAAACCGTAGAAATGCAGGACTCTCCAAACAAAATTATTGCCAAAAATTCGTGTCTTCGAATCGTGGCAATAATTCAGTCCAAAGTTTTGTATCAGATCGGCGACACATTAAATTTTCTTTGGCCCATTGATACCCATGAAAAACTCCAAAAGACCTATGTGATGATTGTAAATCTAACAAATCGGTCTTAATTGGACCTTGGAAAACAACTTTTTCCATCGTAAGTGATAGAGAAAAAGAAGATTTTTTTAAAAGATGAAAAATGAAGGGAGGAGATGATAATTGAAGAAACCGTGAGTAAGGGTGATTGATAAATCAAAATGAATGTGAAATATCAACATTAAATACTTATTGGGCCAAAGGTTAAAACAGCCCGTGACTCGTTTATTTTTGTTACACGACAGAATCATCCATCATATTTTTTTTGGCACATTATGTACTCCTATCAAAATCCCTTGTTTTATGGGATCACATGCATTTTTTTGTTTAGATCCCACTTGTCAAATCACTCCATAAAAAATAAATCCATAAAAAATATATTTATTTAATTTTGTTGAAATTCGAGAGCTCGTTTCTTTTATCGAATTCTTGAATTTTTGGACTATTGAAATCAGTTAATAAAATTAAAATCAATAGTTTCGAATTTGATGAATTCGAAATAATATTTAAATTATAAAAAGTTTCGAATTCAATGAATTCGAATTAAAAAATATTAATTAATTATTTTGAATTTGTCAAATTCGAATGAATAAATATTTTTAAAAATTATTGTATTATTTATTATTAAGAATTACTATCTCCTTCTATATAAGGAAGGCTTTGGATACATATAACCCAAGCAAATAACCTCCCTTCCAAACAAACACGTGGCCTCTATTCCACTCAAACGGTATAATTTTGAGCAAAGTGGGTTTTTAGCTAGGAACTCATTCATTAATCGTCCCATATCCTTTCTTTCAACCCAATAATTCCTATCTGGAGAAGATTTTCTCTACGTCATGCAGGTTGGAAGAAGATTTTCCCTACGTCACTAGTATGGGAGAACTTGTCCGGCTCCTTTTTTGAGTCCCTTTCTATCTCGGCCACTCCAATGTATAGCAAATATCCGGCTTCTACAGTGGATAGCAAAGCTATACAAGATGATGGAGAGGCTGGGTGGGATAAGACTTAGATGAGTTTTTTTTTGCTGAAATAAGAGTTAGATGAGTTAATGCTTGCTTTTGGTCAAGCTTTTAGGTTCCCGTTTAGGGTTTAGGGTTTAGGGTTTATGATTGTGCTTATGCTTGTAATATTGTATTCAAATTATGAGAGAGTTTTCAGAAATTTAATTGGAATATGAGTGCTTGTGCATGTAATAGCAAGTTGAATTTTTGAGATATTTATTAATAAATTTGAATGTGATATTGATAAAATTGAATTATTGCAACTTCAATTTTTCATCAAGCGAATCTAGACCAATTTCACCAATTTTGTAAGTGCCGATGTGAATCTAATAAAGTAAGGAATCTCTGCCGAATTCATGTTTTTTCTGCGAAATAAAGAAAGAAATCTCCGCCAAAATTATGTTTTTCAGAAATAGTTGGACAACACGTGGCTGTTGAATAATTATTACTCCCTCCGTCCCATATGAATTGTCCACTTTGCTTTTGGCACAGTAACCAATGCGAGTAGAGATAGAGGAAATTAGTATTTTATTAGTGAGTGGGTAATATTTTTCCATTTTAAGTAAGTGGACAATTAAATGGGACGAACAAAAAAGGAAATGTGGACAATTGAAGTGGGACGGAGGGAGTATAATATTAATAAAACATTTTGAATTTATTAAATTGGAAACTTTAATAAGAAAATTCGAAACATTGAAAATTTCGAGTGCTCGTTTAAATTAACAAGAATTCGAATTTTTAATGATTCGAAATATTAAAATATCAATTAAATATTT
>JAPKLW010000470.1:288017-308086 GCA_026898455.1 Plectranthus barbatus
CGGCATTAGTTCATTCCGAGCAAGCGTCCCGAGCGGGACCGAGCCATCCCGCGCGGGATTGGCTTCGAATTTCCAGCTCTTTCTTTCCTTCGCATCCCGAGCGGGAGGTTCTCGTCCCGCGCGGGATGCACTTCGTCCATTGCCTCAATTTAGCTCCAAAAACTTGCATTTTTTCACCTTTTTCGACATCCTGCACACACGAAATAACTCCAAGACACCAAGTGAAGGAAAATCAAGGAAAGAAGAGATATGTGTGTGATTTGTGCAACAATCTTCTAACTAATTCACTCAATTCTCATCCCAAAAACATGCAAATTACACGCATATCAGTTTAACCGTTTAATATATATAACCGTACTTAATTTAAGTTAGTTCGTTGACCGTGAATTGGTTAACTTATATAGTTGTGTTTGGTTGAAGTCACATACATGTTTCAAGGGGATAAATTGTTTAGAAAGGTTATTGAGTTCCATGCATGCCTTGATATACGAGGAGTGCATTTCAAACCGTCTGTTGTGAGTCAAGTCCAATCAGTAGAACCAAAACCTGAAATCCTAACACATCAACTAAAAGCTAACTATTTAATAGTCAGACTATGAATTCTAACGTATTTTTATGCCGTATTGATGTTTGAAGGAATCACCAACGCTCATCAACTCTATAAATTCATCTCAAATTCATACGCTCTTGAAAAGGTGGGGACTATTTCGGTAAAAATCCAAAAAATTGCCTTTTCGAGCTTTAAGCTCATTTTTCCAAAATGTGTAATAAAATATTTTTGTTTTAAACTGATTGTCTATGCCAAATGTTTTGTGATGTCATATCTGAACCTCTGGTTGATTAAACTCCCGGAGATATAAATTTATAAGGTCGGAACCGGGCACCAAGGCTCGCGCTAAACCTTATCAATATTGAAGAGGATTGTTATCCTATGAACGTCGAGCCATTAGCTCCGTAATTCTCAGGTCCCTCAGCTGGAGTGCTGACACATCAAGGTGTGATAAGGAGAGGTACGAGGTACCTATAAAATCGATCGGGTCTCACAGGTACGCCCTGAGATCAGTGCACTAATTGATGACAGTGAGAGTGGATCACACCATTGATCAGTTGTTCATCGTAACTCGGAAGTAGGCCAACTTCCAGTTACAAAATGGTAAAACAGATATGATTTCATACTAAAATTGCCTGCAGGGAAAATATAAATTCTTTAAGGAATTCACGTTATTTTCAACAAAACCCGTGAATTTCCTGTGTGTGGCATAGCTTTCATACTTAGAAATGTACATTTTCGGGCATGTTTCCACAATGTACATTAGTACTCAGCCCCTCGCATTATTTCTAAAATGTGTAGGTTAAAAGGCCAAAACGAGGAAGAGGAGGTGTGAAGGCGCTGAAGCAGTGATTACTAATACAAATAAGAGCAAGATCCTGAGATATGCATCTTCATATGCATATCTTCTCTACGTAACTTTCCGCTGCAGTGAACCTCTGAAACTATAATTTCTTTCCTCTTGATAAATTGAGAATTTACCTTAATCATGTAATAACTTCTTGGAGATTATTTCTTTCTGTTGTCATATTAATATTGTATGAATGCGTTGGATTGCAACTATTTCCGTTCATTTTGTTTAATTCATACAACCAATTGAAGTTTTATTGTTAAATTGACCAACGCCACTGTAGCGTTCCTAAACAAATCAGAAAGGAAAATCGGGGCGCTACATATTTCTACTAATATACTTATATTTCAACTATAATTCATACTTAGACTTATATTTCTACTAATATTCATACTTAGACTTATATTTCAACTAATATACTTATATTTCAACTAATATTCATACTTAGACATATATTTCTACTAATATACTTATATTTCAACTAATATACTTATATTTCAACTATAATTCATACTTAGACTTATATTTCTACTAATATACTTATATTTCAATTATAATTCATACTTAGACTTATATTTCTACTAATATACTTATATTTCAACTAATATTCATACTTATACTTATATTTCAACTAATATTCATACTTAGACTTATATTTCTACTAATATACTTATATTTCAACTAATATACTTATATTTCAACTGTAATTCATACTTTCAATTATAATTCATACTTAGACTTATATTTCTACTAATATACTTATATTTCAACTAATATTCATACTTAGACATATATTTCTACTAATATACTTATATTTCAACTATAATTCATACTTAGACTTATATTTCTACTAATATACTTATATTTCAACTATAATTCATACTTAGACTTATATTTCAACTAATATACTTATATTTCAAATAATATTCATACTTAGACTTATATTTCTACTAATATACTTATATTTCAACTAATATACTTAATTATATTTCAATTAATATTCATACTTAGACATATATTTCTACTAATATACTTATATTTCAACTAATATTCATATTTAGACTTATATTTCTACTAATATACTTATATTTCAACTATAATTCATACTTAGACTTATATTTCTACTAATATTAATATATTTTCGAAGATTAATTCGTTAATAATTAAAATGAATCGAATTCCACAGATTCAAAATATTAAAATATTTATTATTTTTTTTCTTTCAAAGAATAAATTGCTTGTACAAAATTTGAATGCTCGTTTATAGTAACGTGCACGCGAAATTTCAAAGATTAATTCGATAAAAATTAAATTATTTTCGAAGATTAATTCGTTAATAATTAAAATGAATCGAATTCCACAGATTCGAAATATTAAAATATTTATTATTTTTTTCTTTCAAAGAATAAATTGCTTGTACAAAATTGGAATGCTCGTTTATAGTATCGTGCACATGAATTTTCAAAGATTTATTCGATAAATATTAAAATATTTTCAAAGATTAATTCGTTAATAATTAAAATGAATTGAATTCCACAGATTCGAAAGATTAAAATATTTATTATTTTTTTTCTTTCAAAGAATAAATTGCTTGTACAAAATTTGAATGCTCGTTTATAGTAACGTGCACGCGAATTTTCAAAGATTAATTTGATAAATATTAAAATATTTTTGAAGATTAATTTGTTAATAATTAAAATGAATCGAATTCCACAGATTTGAAATATTAAAATATTTATTATTTTTTCTTCCAAAGAATAAATTGCTCGTACAAAATTCGAATGCTCGTTTATAGTAACGTGCATGCGGATTTTCAAAGATTAATTCGATAAATATTAAAATATTTTCGAAGATTAATTCGTTAATAATTAAAAAATAATCGAATACTCGAATTTTGAAACCGAAAATGCGAACACTCGAATTTTCGCAGATTCGAATAATAAATTATTTTTTAATAAACTAAATTGAATATAAGAATTTTGTCACCTAAATATTAAAATATCAATTAATATTTCGAATTCCACAAATTCGAAACATTAAAATATTAATTAATATTTCGAATTCAACAGATTCGAACCCTTCATATATATTTTAAATTGGGTCAACAGTTACGAACCTTTTTATTTAAATATTACGGCCAGGTAAAATTCATTACAATCTAAAAGAAACACTTCAATAACTATCCATTTAAATTCGAAACTTTCGATAACTAATCATTAATATTCGAAATATAGTTTACATATTTGGACGTTTACAACGACCACGAATTTGGGCACCAATTATAACCCTATAATCTGTAGCAAAATTAGTCATCTTCACGCAACTAATTCCATTCTCATATAGAATTCTATTGACATAGGCACATGCATACACTCCACAACTAAAGGAGTCTTTTTGAAGATATCTCTCTTCTGGATGCTTCAATAAATTTGGGAATTTAGTAATTCTCCTACGGGACACCTTGCTCCAATAGTCGGATGCATCAAGAAGACGAGATAACATTCTAGTAAGTGGCATGAGCTCTCTATCCCTCTTCAAATAAATAACTGGGTCATTCGGATCTTCGAATTTGTGGCTAATTGAGTCGAATAAATCAATTTGTCACCTCTCAAGATCAATCCTCACAATGACCCAATGAGAGGACCGTGTGTTACAAATTAAAAAAACTTAGAATTAAAAAAAAAAATCAACCAAAGTAAATAAGACATTTTAAAATTTTGTAACTTACTTGTTTTGCTTTGTGCCACTCTTTGTTGCCCCCCATTCCATCCAATCCCTGGACTGTTTTTATTAATTCTGAATTGGGTACCCACCAATTGTATTCATCCTCTGATGGCGGTATGACAGTCCCATCATTATACTCCGAAGGGTGAGTATCATCCCAATCTTGACACAATAATGCCTACATATATTGTTTAATAAATTTTTGTAAAATCACTAAATTCGAAAACTAAAAAGAATAAAAGATGCACGATTAACTTACAAAGAAACGAGTGCTAAGAAGGATGGTAGTATCCGAATTCACACCAGGCTTATTCAAAATTCTGAACCGCAACCATGCTCGGTTCACAATCATAAATAACTCTATTACATGTTAACAAGTCAAATTAATTAAATAAAAAATCAATTTTATAAAAAATCAAAATTAAACAATTTAAAACTAAACTTACATCTTCCGTCATTTCGGCTTTGGGGTCGAGCAAAGGGTTGAACAACAACTCCTTAGTCAACTTAATATTCGTCTCGGGCAATTTTACAAATGCACCCGTCATTTTCATGAATATTAAGAACTCATTCATTAAAATGTTCCATATTTCAGATGGTGGCCGCATCCGCCTAGTAGTCGTTACAGCGGAGCTTTGAGAACCCCGACAAGAGTGGGCCTTGTACAACTCCTTCACCCAATCCTTCACCCGGGGCCATATGGCTTGCTCCAGCCCTCCAACAATTCGCCGAACGGTGTCATTATTAAGGCGTATTGCTTGCGGCGGCGAAGAAGATGTGTGTCCGGTCTAACATATATATTAATATATTTATATAGTAATTTAAAAGGATCATAATATAAATATTATTATAAAATAAATACCTCTAATAATAGCTCCAACGATAATGCACCTCGGGGTCGCTTCGCTGACGACTGTGGAGGTAGAATACTCTCCTCGATTGGGATGTCGAAAACTAATGAGGGTTGTGGCTGGGAGGGGCTCGGCTGGGATGTAACCGCCTTGGAAACCGGAGGCTGGGGGGCTCAGTTGGGGGAGGCTAGGTTGGGGGGGCTAGGCTGGGAGGGCTCTATCTCGGAGGCATCCGGATGGGAAGCTCCACGTCGGGAGGTGGATCTCCAAGAGCTGGACGACCTCAATGAAGAGGACTTCGGGTTCCTCGTTGTTCCCCGATACGGGATGTATCTACATAGCAGTGGATGATCATCTTCAGTCAAATTTATCCAATAGTCCGATTTTTTTTTCGACAACCGTCGGCTCTAATGTGATCCTGCATGCTAGCTAAAAATAAGACAAATCACTAAATAAAATGAATTTTATATTAATCTTTAGGAAATGATTATAAATATTTTTACCTCTTGATTGAAATACTTTATGAAGTTAGCACCCCGTCGGGAGATCGGCCTCCACCTCAGACAACAAGGGATACCTAGCCTTCATTCAGTTCGGTTACTTCCGCAACCAATTTAGCCAAATTCGGGATAGCCTCATAAGACAATGCCTGCAAAATAATTAAAAAATAATTAACATTAAGGATTAAACTTAATAAATTAATTAAATTGTATAAAATAAACTTAGGTAATACCTCCAATGTCCAAATAAGACCATATACATGCACTGAGGTATTGACCTTCACCGGATTTCTAACCACAACAGACATATGATGTAGTAGGACGTTGTAGGACCAAGCGCCCCAAGGAAATAAATTCCATTGATTTTTATTATCTACGAGATTAACGATCCAAGTGTGTACTACTCCTCTCCCATCAAAGCATGCAAGCATCCGATATACAAAGAGGATCTCAGCAATCTTCACGTAGTCATCGGCTGAGGGGCTAGTTCAATCCTCAAGTCCTTGAAATCCTTGTGCAATTGGTCCACGGTGGGAAGCTCAGTATAGTGATGAAGACAAGAATAATCTGCAACAGTGTACTCCTTATTCGGGTCAAAACCCGAATCATCAAATCGTAACCCAGTCACCGGGGCAAACTCTTGAGCGCCAAATCGAATGTTTTGGATTCCCACAAGAAACCAAAGCTCATCCACAGCTCCCTGTACTTCAATTTCTTGGGTAATTAAAGCCCACAAGGCACTAGCTGTTCTTTTGGACCAAATAAAGTCCAGAAAATGCTTGAACGGCCCCTCACAAAATAAGTCAAGAGTTTCAGGGCCAAACGCACTCAATCGGATTCGTATATCCTCCAGAATATCCCGGGTGTAGATAGTAAAGGGTTGGGATTGCCCTCGCATGCCCGGTCTCATCCATCTTCAAACCTATCACAAACTAATTTAAATAATAAGAACAATAAATTAATTAAATAAATATAATTAATTAAATAATAAATAAAACAATTAAAAAATTAAATCGAACACTCGAGTTTTCCTATCAGAACATTCGAATACCCGGATTTATCAATGAAAAAAAATTAAAATGTTTTATTTTAAAAAAATCAAACACACGAATTTTCAAATAAAAAATCCGAAGTCTCGAATTTCTGCCAAAATAATAAAAAATTATTTAATTTTAAAAACAATCGAATACTCGAATTTTGAAAATAAAAATCCGAACACTCGAATTTTTGCAGAAATAATAAAAATTTATTTATTTAATAAACAAATAAACGAATTTTCACCTAATCAACGAATACTCGAATTTTCACCTAATCCACGAATACTCGCATTTTTACTAAATTAACGCATATTTTAAAAAAATTAAACCTATTTTAACGCATATCAATAATAATCCAAGCTATTTAAATATAAAAATTCAACCGACAATGGCGAAATAGGTTTCCAAACATATTTCCAACCAAAATAAACACAAACAAAAATCCGCATAAATACTTAAAAAATATAACAGTTGCGAAATAGTGCACCTGATTGTTTTCGCCCGACATGATTTATGTGGTCCCCTCAAATTCGGATGCAGCAACACTCGATTCCGAAAAAATTCGTGTTCTCTCGCAGCAACAATGGCGGACAGAAAGAGAGAGAAAGTGGTGAAAAGTGAAAAGTGGGATAGTGGGATAGTGGGGTAATAATAATAAATGTGTATTATTTACTCACCCTACTTTTGAATTTTTTAAAAAATTTAAAAATAACATATTATAATAGTATATAATTATATTTGGTAGTTAATTCTCCAAAAAGTAAGTTTTTAGTATCTAGTTTCTAAAAATTAAAAGATTGGTGTTATAATTGCAAAAATTTATAGTTTTATGTTTTAATTGCAATTATTTGTGAAATATGTTATAATTGCAAAAGTTAAGAAAAATTTTCTTAATTTTTGCAAATAAACCTATTAACATTAGTTTTTTTTTTACGAACAAGCTTACAATTTTTTATTAACTCAACCCTATATTTTTTTCCAGCTACAATTTTAAGATTTTTGTCAGATTAAATTGACTAGAGAGAAATTATATTGACCAGTCAAATTAAATTGACAGTCTTTCCAGCTACAATTTTCATTTTTTTTTTTTGTCAGATTAAATTGAGTACAGAAAAAATGTGTAAGTGTTAGTAAATTGACTAGTCAGATTAAATTCACTAAAGAGAAAAATGTGATTTTAATTATATATAGAGTTTGGCACTCCTTCAATACGTGATAGATGTGTATTGTCAGTTAATTATGGCTTCTTTTACTTTGAAATTTTTTTAGGTGAGCACCGATCCAACCAAGCCAGATTATGTGAGGCGTAACGTTTCCCGGCACCTAGATTACTTTCAACTCATTCAAAAAATCTTTGAAATTACGGGTTGGAATCACTAGGAGTGGACCTTGAATTTGAAAGTGTTCGTTCTCCAAGGAAATGAGTCAATAATCTTGGATCTTTATGAGGGGAACATCCACATCCTTCATGAATACAAGGATTTATTGCCGGGAATTTCTATTGGGCGTACAACCGTGCCCGTGGGTCACGGAGACAGTAGCAATCCTGTACAACAAGCACATGGCGATGATGATGAAGATGACGATACATGGTGTCCGAACAACAACGACGATTTTGAAGACGACGGGGAATCATATATGCCGGAGACAGATATTGATTCTGACGATAGAGAAATTAATATTACCACGGGCGAGAGACATGTCTACGGCGATATTGGCAATCCGAATCCTTACATGACCGATTATTTTGACGACATGCCAGTATTTTGGAACAATGATGTTCAACAAATAAAGGCTGGTACGTATTTCAAAACTAAGGAGCAATTGATGTATGCAGTTACTGCATGATCTCAATCAAAGGATGTTCAATACACCACCAAGAGGAGCTCCCAAACCACGTGGGATGTGAAATGCAAAGAGAAGGATGCCAATGGTCCTCCTTGCCAGTGGAAAGCTAGGGCAGTTTATGACAAACCTTCAGGGGGTGGAAATTGAACACGTGGACGGAGGACCACAACTGCTCTGGAAACAATTTAGCTGTGCGAATCTCATAGCCAAACTCATTATTCCCCACCTTCAAGTCAATCTGGAGTACAAGGTGGCCAACGTCATTGTCAATATTCGTGAAAAGTGGAACGTGGATGTTAGCTACAAGAAAGCATGGCATGGCCGTCGAAAAGCGTTGGAGGCTCTCTACGGCGACGTGGAAACCAACATCCGTGAGCTGCCTAGGGTTCATGGCGATCCTATGCCATCACAATCCGGATACGGTTGTGGTATGGAAGTTCCTCAAGAATGAGAAGCACTTGGCGCAGAGGACATTCCGGTATATGTTTTGGGCATTCGGTGCCTGCATCGCCATGTATCAGCACACACATCCAGTGGTGATGGTGGACGGAATGCACCTTCGTGGGTCGTATAAAGGGAAGTTGTTGTTAGCTGTGACCAAGACAGCCAACAATCACATAATCCCACTCGCTTACGCCCTGATCGATGAAGAGTCCACCCACAGCTGGAGATGGTTTCTTAAGCACATGCACCTCAATGTTATAAAATCACGACCGACGTGCATCATATCAGACCGACATGCAGGTCTCCTTGCTGCATTTCAGTTATATTTTGAGCGTTTTCCTGGATTTGGATGTCATCGATATTGTCTTCACCATCTTCGCTCCAATTTATTGGATAAGTTCAAGACGAGTGGGCTCAAGCAAGCTTGCAACAGGATCGGACAAGCATTTGATGGGAAGGAGTACAATAGAGCTTGGTCTGATTTGTGGGATATGAACCGTGGTGCATATGAATGGTTGCAGCGTTATCCAGCTGACAAATGGACACTCTACGAGGACGGAGGGCATCATTGGGGCAACACGACAACTAATATCGTTGAGAGTTACAACAATGCTCTCAAAGGTTGCTGATAAACATTCACTCTGTGCATTTTATTGATAGATTTATATTTAGATTATACTTCGAACTGAGCCATTACATGATGTTTTCATGCATTATTCCTATTCTTTAAGGAATTATTACGTTTGGTCTAGTTTGTGGTTGTTTATGCAGATTTCATGCACATTTGAGTTGTTTACAAGATTTGACCAAGTACCCTGGGGCCAATCGATGCTAACTTGCATCGGAAAGAGGAAGAAGTGAGAAAAGACCGAACCCAAATATGTTTTAGGCCAAAATTCAATGGAAACCCATCCTGAAAGCAGTTGATGTTCAAAGAAGCAGGAACAAATTCCTCCACACATGTAATTCAAGCTAATGGAGCATGGCAATAGATAGATATTCGAGTTAGCTTTCCAATGCAACTGGAATCAGGTCAATCGGAGTTCGGGAGCGAAAGTTATGGCCAAAATCGTGGGACTGCGCACGTTCGCAACGAACTCGGCGACCCACATGCACAACCGGCGATCGCCGGTTATGTAGACGGGTCGCCGGTTATGCATTTTTCTCCATCAGCTTCGTCGCACGATCGGCGACCCACGTGCATGGTCGGCGGTCGCCGATCGCGCATTCCAGATCGCCGATTTTGTCCTGTTTTGACGAATTCTGGCGAATCTGAAGCCCAAAACCATATCTTTTGGAGATTTGAAGAGCCCCAACTATAAATAGGAGGTCCCTGAACGTGAATAAGGTTCCTTTTATCAATTTTTGAAGATCTAACGCATAGAACTGAGGGCAAAAGGCAGGGGAACTTGAAGAGCACTACAGTTATTGAAGATTGAAGACTACGGTTTTTAGTTTCCATGTTTTTCTGTTCTTGTGACTCTTCATCTTTTGTTTTTCCTAAGCTTAGCATGATTGGCTAAACTCCCTCATGGATTCTAGGGTTTGAAGCTTTGTATTTATTCATTCAACAATTTATGTGATTTAATGTTCCTTTTCCTTTGATGTTCTAATTTAATTTGGGATTTTCAATAATTGCGATTAACTGGCCATTGATTGTGATTTGAATTGATAGTTTTTGAACCGAGAGGTCTAGGTTATCAATTAAGACGCAAATAAATTAGATTTATTAGAACAATTGTCCGAGAGGAAATTGAACTTTTAAAGGGTTTTGAAATCTAAGGTTTTTATCAAGAGTAAACGTCCTTTTGCGCATCCGAGAGGAGTCACTAGGTCTTTTATTTCCATGTTATGGTTTAGAGTCCGAGAGGATCACCTGATAACACTTTCGTGATTGCTCACATCTCTGGAAATTAAATTGGGATTGAATTGCATGAAAACGTTGTTTGTTTAATACTCAAAGTGGATTGCCCTGGAATCCTGTTTTCTCACGTGCTTTCCAAAAATCTTTAATTGTTCTTTTTATTTTATTACTGCTTTAAAATCAATTAGTTTAGATAAACCAAATTCCTTATATGATTCGCCTAGATAGTAGTACGATATCTATGTTTTAGTGCTTAGTTGTGTTTCGAGCCTGCAGTCCTTGAGTTCGATAATTTATTACTTGCCCTCTGCAGTGGTCTGTACACTTGCAGCTTTAGCGCGTTGCGAAACGCGCTATCAGTTGCCGCTTCTTGCCTATCCGAGCCATCGTAGAAGCCACTCTAGAGAAGTCAACAAGGATCTTCGAGAATGAGCGCAGCACTTGCAATACTGCACTTCCCCCTTACCAACATGACCGGTTCATGAAGAGTCGATTGAAGGCCAACGAGCATGTTGTACGATTGTACAATCCTGCTAACCATGTTTACAAAGTGGTCAACACCTATACCACAGAACAAGGTGAGCGAAGACAATCTTTTTCTGTCAACTATCCACAAGAGTCTTGTTCTTGCAGGGAGTGGCAAGCAATGCGGTTCCCTTGCTCTCACGCAATTTTCGTTTCTCAAGCAAGGGGGGATAATCCACTACATTTGGTGTATCACTACTATACCATTCAAGCATGGTGTGCACAGTTCGGTGGGGGCTTTTATCCGATTCCTGGAAACTCACACACTGTGAATCTTGGATGGTGTCTCAAGCCGAATCCAATCTGTCTTGCACATACAAAGGGCCGACATAAAATGCAGCGCTACCGAATGAACATGGATTATCAAAGTCAGACGAGTGGGGGTGGAAGAAAATGCACTAGATGCGGAAATCCTGGTCATACTGCAAGAAAATGTCCTTATTCTCATCCTCCATCTGATAGGCTGCCGATTCATCGTATTTACAATGCCGATGGTACGCGCGATGAAGAGTACAATGCTGATGAACTCTTTGGTGGTGATGCTGACGAAAACTATAGTGGTGACGAGTAGAACATTCTCTATGTATTTTTATTTTATTATCTTCAATTTTATGTATTTTAGTTTGCTTTTAGTTGAAGAATTATTATTATGAATCATTCATTCGCGCATCAAGAAGAAAAATAGGTAAAAAGGTTATAAAAATAAAGATTAATATTTTAACCTAAATAATAATAATATAATATTATAAAACTAAATGGTTCGAATGTGTCAAATTCGAACCAATAAAATATTCACAATTTTCAGAGGGTTCGAATTTGACACATTCGAAATGGTTAGTTTTGTCCACATCCCTAGGGTTTCGGTCATTTTGGTAATTTTTCCATATATCCAGGAGGTTGGTGTACATAAACCTCCTCGGCAAGTTCTCCATTCAGGAAAGCAGATTTTACATCCATGTGATCAATTCGCCAACCATAATGCGCAGCCAAAGCAATCAGCACACACACCGTTTTGTGAAGATTTGAAGAAAGAAAGAAAGTTTAAGCGGTAAAGAAGATTTTATTCATCATGAATCTAGCTCAAGCGAGTATCTTCAGCTCAAGTGCTATATATACAATGGTGAGGAAAGGTCTAGAAGATTGAAAGCTCTAACTAATTCACAACAAACTTAACAACTGTCTACTAAGGTTTCAGTTATTCCCTGCATGCGGCTGTTATTCTTCATGCACGTGATCTTCTAGAATGATTGCATCACTTGTTTTGCACTCGTGTATCACTGACTTGTATTATCCTTAACATCCCCCCTCAAGCTGAATCTCCCAAAGATGCAGCTTGGACAGCAAGAGGTGAAAAACATGAACAGGAACTGCTTTGGTAAAGAAATCAGCGATCTGTAAAGAAGATGAAATATGCGTAGGGATAATTGTTGTGAAACTTAAATTATTAAGTTTGTCGTTCAACATTCTTAGAATAGCATTAATGGTTTTTCTTGGAATTTTGGGTGACAAGTCAATATCCTAGGCGTTTTGTGATATCTGAAGTGGCATGTACTTAGCTATAAATTACTGTAAACAATTCAAGGAATACAAGAGAGAGTGAATGAAAACAAATATTTCAAGAGACTTTGCCTTCTTATTTGCCAACATTGTGGCATCAGAGTCAAAGTGAAAAAAACAGAGAGAGGGTCTATCTGCTGCAAAAGAGTGCGCAGACGAGAGAAGAAGATCGAGAGATTGTGAGTTGAGTGTAAATACTTGAGAGATATGGCTGGTCTAACCAATGGTATCCCACTACCCAAGTTGACAAAAGGCGTCAACTATGATTCGTGGAAGGTGCAGGTGAAAGCTCTGTTGGGCTCGCAAGATAACTAGGATGTGCTCGCGGATGGGTATGATGAACCAGAAAATACCAACGGGTATTCAAATACCCAGTTGAACGCACTGAAGGCCGTTCGAGCGAAAGACAAGGCAGCTTTATATTTATTGTATCGAGTTGTCGACGAATCTAGTTTTGAGAAGATATCCAACGCCAAATCTTCAAAAGAGGCGTGGGATATACTCGAGAAAGCAAATAAAGGAGATGAACGTGTGAAGCAAGTGCGGCTTCAAACATTAAGGGGTGAATTCGAAGTTATGCAGATGAAGGAATCTGAAAGTATTTCTGAATTAATTACTCGAGTAGAAATTGTGGCAAATAAGCTGAATCAAAACGGTGAGAGTTTGTCGTCAAGCCGAATTGTTGAAAAAATTCTGAGGACGTTAACAGATGACTTCGAGAATACCGTGTGCGCAATAGAGGAATCAAAGGATCTTTCAGTACTCACCCTTGAAGAGCTCGCTGGATCTCTAGAAGCGCACAAGCAGCGAAAGAAAAACAAGAAGAAGGAACCCCTTGAGCAGGCCCTCCACACAAAGGCAACAATAAAAGAAGAGAAGGTGTTCTATGCTCAAAGCACCAGAGGTCGGGGAAGAGGAAGAATTCAGGGGGGCAGAGTGAAAGGAGGACGAGAAAATGAGCAAATCAGCCAACAAAACTGGCGTGGGCGAGGTCAGGCTCGGGGTGGCCGGACAAACAGAAACAACAAAATTGAATGCTACAACTGCGGAAAATATGGGCATATTGTAACACCCCGCATTTTTCGCGCCTTATTTCGCTAAATAATTATTTTAATGATGTGCGATGGCGAATAAGATTTCGAATAAATTAATCAATTGCGTATAGTTAATTTCGGCCATCTTAAAAATATATGGGATAGATGAATCATTTTGAGCCCAAAAAGTAATTCAAGAAGAGTGTTGGGCTAGTGAACTCATTTGATTTATTCTACACTTTTGGGCCAACTTGGAATAATATTAATTTAGGCCCACTCTACCCTATCATTATAGATTAAATACCATGAGGATATATTTAAGGTTCAATTGCATATTTAATTGATAACGAATATTATTCGGAATTAATTCCAAGATGAAATTCGGATTAAAATTCCTAATTTATTGTATGTAATTTTCAGCCCTCTAGCTTTAATTAATTAAAGGCACATTAGCGTATATATGTGAATAAACTCGAGTTTGACTCTGACGAAATATCTTGGAAATTATTTTACTAAGTGTCCCTATTAATTTTCGGTCTCTATTAATTTAAGATAGAGAATTATATAAATTACAACCTTGTATTATAAGATGGGGAAATTGATCTAATATTTAATTAGATCAAATATGTGAGTGGATGGATGAATGACCAAAGTGGGTCTTTTAGAAGAAAAGTCATGTCTTGTCATTTAAATTATTGAAGGACGTGATAGTAAATAAACCTAGGAGACATAATGATGAATTCTACTCCACACATGCAAACAAATGCACTTTGAACACTTAACCTCACTCCCTCTCCCTCTATGATCGACCATCACACATCCTCTCACCCCCATCACACTTCATCTTCAACCTAGCAACTTTCTAACTCCATTGAAGAACCCCCATTGAAGCACCAAGCTTGCAGCCACCTTCTAACCACCATAAACCACCTCAAAACACCTCAAATCGCCACCATCTTCCACCAAACTCACCCCCACACTCTCCTCTACCTAAATATCAAGAAAGCCCTATCATATTCCTACATGGAAGAATCGACCAAGGCTGGAAATCCTAGATCCATGGAGGTATGTTGAAGATCTAAAGGTGTACAAGAAGATTGGAGCAAGGAAACACCAAGATCTAACTAGCAAGGAACACTTTCGAGTTTTTGGAAGAGAGAACCCAAATCTGAACGTAAACCCCTCAAGTAACCCCTTATTTACCCTCTTTAGATCCTCCTAAGCATGATTATAAGATTGCATGTATGATCAAGAAACCCCTTATCGAATTTGAAGCTATATGATGAACTATGGTTGATGATATGCAGGTTTGATGGTCAATATTGACTATGTTGTTGTTGATTAATGATATATTCCTTGTATGCATGATATAGCTTGATATCTATGTTATAGGATCATGATATAAAGAGTTGGATGTCTGAAATTGAACATATATGTTGTTGGATGAGGAGTTGCCACGAATTTATACATGTTAAAGTTAAATGAGCATGCTGTGAGGAATTCTATAAAACGAGCTCTCTGTTTGGTTGTGGCAGACGGGTCAAATGGAACCCGATTGATCTGAAATTTAAATATGTTATACTTGAATGTGTTAGGAAGATATTGGCTTTGGTTTCATTTAAAAATGTTATGCGGTTCGAAAGTTATGCACTCTGCAAAAATGTGTGTCATTCTGTGTCGCATTTTTAAAATAGTTTTGAAAACTGCACTTAAACATTTCATAAAATTCTCAATTTTTGTAGGTCTTAGACACATCATAGAGTCTGAATATGAATTTTAAAGTCATTAACATGTGTATTTTAGTCACAATCAATTTTTAAAGTTGCACCCTGTTTTCAGAATCGTAGTAAAAACGTTCAGGAAATCTGATCTCCCCCAGCCCATATCTCCCAAACGAAAAATGATTTTCATAAACCGTCAATTGGAGCATACTCATACAAAAATCTAGTTTCTTCATGTAAAATTTTATGTCTTAATTCCCTGTACATTTTATTCGGCATTGTTTTGAAAATGACATTATCTAGAATGCATAAATAGGAGTCTTTTAGGTTCAAGGTCATAAAGTACTTCTAAATTGCATCCAATTATTTTCTTAAACTTCATTACCACATTTTCAGAAATAAAGAATATTTTCAAAATTATTTTACATAAATATCAATCATTTATATGCATTTAATTATAGGACTTAAACATGTTAGAGAGTCTCATTGCATACACCTTAAAACAAAATATGAAAGCCACAAGAAATTATATGGTGAGTCTATAAGCATGTAAATGGTCAAGGAAGTCAAGAGGAACTCATATAGTACTTGGTACATAATTATCGAGCATGTTGATTAAATTGAAAGAGCATGATGTATACAAGCCTACTTGTTAAATAAATCCTAGCAAGCATGATTATATGTTGAGCCTAAGTATGAGGCAACTACTTGAAGCATGCTTAATGAATTAGATGAATAATCACTTATGTGAAGCATGCATGAATTTAAGTGAACACACCTAGTAATTTAGTGTTATAATCTAGGTGTCGATGATTGTGGCAAAGAAGCATCAACTAAAGGTACAAAGTGATCGACTAGCATAAACCATAAGGTGGGCACTACTTTATCCTATTTCCTTTTTGGTTTTCTTTTCAAATTGATTTTCCAAAGTTGAAAATAAATGCTTTTGTTTTTAAAGAAAGCATGTTACACCGCAAAAATATTTTGGTACCTTATGATTGTTATGAAATGAATTGGTGGTTGTTGAATGATTAATTGGAGATGTGCTGGATCGGGGAAGTGGCTACCCCCGTGGTATTGTAAGCCTAATGCATTAGCCCGGATAGTAATAAGACTACTGGATAGGTAAGGGTGATGAACCTTGCCGGGTAGATAGGAGTGGCCACTCCTATCTTACCATATTTGATTATGTGAAATCTTGATGAGCATGTGATGTTGGAAATGTTGGGAAAACGATTATGTGGTACCTAAATGAGTGGAAGCTTCCAAGTGAGGAAAATGTTTTGTGCATATACATGATGATTTCAACAAAAACTTGTATTATGCATGAGTGTGCGGTGTTATCATGATATATGTATGTAATCGGTTTTCGGGACACCGTGAACACTGGGTACGCGGAGTACTCAGCCCCTGTGTGTGTTTTTCCCCACATGCAGGTACAAGGTGATGGCGGTGGTGGCGGCGTTGTGTTAAAAGTGGGATGAAGACAATAAAATGAAATCTCATTATTATGTAATCTTTTATGTTATCTCAAACTCCCTTCCCCCTTGTTTGGCATGAGATTGTCTTTAGGCATGTCTATCTGAATCCCATGAAGTTGTCAAAATTGTAAACCCATTTGAAACTATTACTTGAATTTCTTTGGTTTTGAACCCATTATGGCATGATCTACTTTGATTCTTATGGCATATTTTCCTTGGTGACTAATTTGATTTGATGGTCATTTGGTATCGAGACACAAGGGCTATGTCTTCATACATAGTACCCATCTAATTGTTCATGTTGTTTAATTGTCTCCAAGTCGTACTTGGCGTGAGACCCGCGTGGAGGTCATTATTTGAACTCCATTGTTACTCGTTGTTTCCCCACGCATTAATTGTAAACACTTCGTAATGCTTCCACTATACTTGGTCTTTTGTTTATCATTTGGATTTAAATTTATTCTTCAAAATAAATCCATGTTCTTTTGATAAACTTCAAATTGCTTCCGCTATTATTTAATGAAGTTAGAAAATTGTTACCAAACCACTAAAACCCTTAGCGTGCATTGTTCGCACGTGGGTCTGTCGCATAGGCCCAGTTTGGGGGCGTGACACATATTGCCAAAGATTGTTATTCAGTAAAATGTTACAATTGTGGAAAACTGGGTCATATTTCCAAAGACTGCAGGTCCGATAAGAAAAAGGAAGAATCAGCAAACTTTCTTGCCGAAGAAGACGAGGGATTGCTGACGGTAACAAACATCCCCGAAAGCGAGATCAAACCGAGCTGTGGCAATAATACAGTTTGGTATTTGGACACCGGGGCTAGTAACCACATGTGTGGAGATGAGAGTCTATTCAAATCACTCTCAAAGGAGGAGTCTGGATCAGTTTTCTTTGGCGATGCTTCGAAAGTAGCCGTTAAAGGGCGTGGAACAATCTTGTATCAGCAAGAAGATGGGCGAGTTAGAGAAATGAGAGATGTATACTATGTTCCTGAACTCAAGAGCAATATATTAAGCATGGGACAGATAATGGAGAAGGGAAATACAGTTCTGATGAAGGATCGAGAATTAATTCTGAAAGATAAGTTTGGGAGGCACATTGCTCGGGTAGAAATGAAGAGAAATCGCATGTACAAACTTGAGCTGAAAACAGTTCAAGATAAATGTATGCAACTCGATACAGAAGATGAGGCGATGAAGTGGCATCTTCGCTTTGGTCATCTTCACTTTGATGGTTTGAGCGAGCTAGTGAAGAAGGAGATGGTAGTCGGGCTTCCCAAAATCGAGTTCAAAAAGAGGTTTTGTGAAGAATGTGTTATCGGGAAACAGACAAGAACTTCTTTCCCAAGAAGTTCTGAATGTAGAGCACAAGAGCAACTTGGATTAATTCACACCGATCTCTGTGGGCAGATAACTCCGGAATCATTCAGCTGCAAGAGATACTTTGTCTCTTTCATCGATGATTTCTCAAGGAAAATGTGGGTCTATTTTCTAAACAAAAAATCAGAGGTGTTTGAAACCTTCAGAAAATTCAGAGCGATGGTGGAAAAAGAAACAAGCAAATACATCAAAGCGGTTCGATCTGACAGAGGAGGCGAGTTCACTTCTGCTGAGTTCAATGAATATTGCAGGGAACACTGGATCAAATGCTTCTTAACAGCTCCATATTCTCCGCAGCAAAACGGCGTGGCGGAACGAAAGAACCGAACCCTTCTCAACATGGTTCAAGCTATGTTGAAAGAGAAAAAATATGCCAAAGAAATATTGGGCAGAGGCGGTGCAATGCGCAATCTATGTGCAAAATAGATGTCCACACGCAAAGCTAGGCGAGAAGACACTACAGGAGCTTTGGAGTGTTAAGAAGCCGAGTGTTTCTCATCTGAAGGTATTTGGTAGCATTGTCTATGGACAGGTACCGAGCCAACACAAAACAAAACTAGATGACAGGAGCAGAAAATACATCTTTATCGGGTACGACGAACATTCTAAAGCTTACAAATTGTTTGATCCTGTTAATAATAAGGTAGTGGTGAGTCGAGATGTTCACGTGGAAGAAACAAAGCAATGGTGCTAGAATGACCTGGGCGAAGAAGGAACCAGCATGGAGGTCGTTGTGCCTTCAACAACAACATCCATTGAATTTTCAGATGAAGAAATCGAGCCACAACAGCCCAGGATGAGAAGTTTGCAGGAAATATACGACACTACGGATGAAGTTCATGTTGTATGTCTTCTGGCCGACATCGATTGAATTTTGAAAAAGCAGTCCAAAATGAGAAGAGAAAACAGCTATGGATGAGGAGATCGGGGCAATTGAACATAACAAAACCTGGGAGCAGACCGATCTTCCTGAAGGAGCTCGACCCATTGGAGTGAAATGGGTATATAAAAAGAAGATGAATGCTGAGGGAGAAGTTGAGCGTTATAAAGCTCGACTTGTAGTAAAAGGCTACAAACAAAAGAAAGGGATCGACTACGATGAAGTGTTCGCTCCTGTCACGAGAATGGAGTCAATCCGACTTCTAATTTCAATAGCTGCTCAGAATCAATGGCCAATCTCACAAATGGATGTGAAGTCGGCTTTTCTAAATGGAGTGTTAAAAGAAGAGGTGTACGTCGAGCAACCTCCTGGATACACAAAAAGTGGAGACAAAAAGAAGGTGCTGAGATTGAAGAAGGCCCTCTACGGGCTGAAGCAGGCCCCTCGTGCGTGGAATGAAAGGATTGATGAATACTTCAAGAAAAATGGGTACCAGCAATGTCCATTCGAGCATGCTTTATACACAAAAAAATCAGGAAAAGATATGTTGGTAGTCGCTCTCTACGTGGACGATCTTATATTTACCGGAAGCAACACACAATTGATCAAGGAATTTAAGGAAGTGATGGAGAAAGAGTTCGAGATGACAGATTTGGGGCTGATGAAATATTTTCTCGGGTTGGAGGTAAAACAGTCCGAGGAAGGGTTCTTCATATCTCAAGAAAGATATGCGCTTGAGATTCTAAAGAAATTAAAATGGAGGACTGTAACTGATAAACACTCATTCTGTGCATTTTATTGATATATTTATGCTTAGA
>JAPKLW010000470.1:313086-393142 GCA_026898455.1 Plectranthus barbatus
AGTGGTCTGTACACTTGCAGAATAGCGTGTTGAAAAATACGCTATCAGTAACCCAGTCTCAACTCCAATGGAACCCGGCGCAAAATTCTCAAAAGCTGATAATGGAGATCGAGTTGATCCAGAGAAATATCGAAGTTTAATCGGCAGCTTGAGATATCTCACAAGTACGAGACCCGACCTTATGCTAAGTGTTGGGATAATGAGCAGATTTATGGAAGATCCAAGTTACACACATTGGAAAGGCTTGAAGAGAATTTTGAGGTACATCCGAGGAACCACATCTTTAGGCATTTTGTATTCAAAATCAGAAGAATACCGACTAGTGGGATACTCGGATAGTGACTGGTGTGGTGATATTGACGATCGAAAAAGTACGACGGGTTATGTATTCCTACTTGGGAATACAACTTTTACTTGGTTGTCAAAGAAGCAACCGATTGTAGCTCTGTCGACTTGTGAGGCCGAGTATGTGGCAGCCTCTTTGAGTGTTTGTCATGCAGTCTGGATTTCGAATCTTTTAAGAGTGATCCAGAATAATGGGACTGTGATTAAAGTTGATAACAAGTCAGCAATTTAGTTGGCAAAGAATCCGACTGATCACGGAAGGAGTAAGCACATCGACGTTCGGTTTCACTTTATTCGAGAACAAGTGAGAGAAGGAAAGGTCAAGCTGGAGCACGTTGAAAGCAGAGCTCAAGCTGCGGACATATTTACCAAGCCGCTGCCGATCACTCTACTGGAGAACTGTAAGAGGTTGATTGGAATGAGAGACAAGAAGAGCATTTAAGTTTAAGGGGGAGTTTTGTTGTGAAACTTAAATTATTAAGTCTGTCGTTCAACATTCTTAGAATAGCATTAATGGTTTTTCTTGGAATTTTGGGTGACAAGCCAATATCCTAGGCGTTTTGTGGTATCTGAAGTGGCATGTACTTTGCTATAAATTATTGTAAACAATTCAAGGAATACAATAGAGAGTGAATGAAAACAATTATTTCAAGAGACTTTGTCTTCTTATTTGCCAACAATAATCAGACCAGTCTTGAAAGAATTGCATGCGACATGAATCGATCTCTATATGTTTGGTCCTCTCATGGAACACAGCATTTTCAGAGATGTGTATCGCTGCTTTATTATCGCAAAACAAACGCCCCGCAAGCTGAACGTGACACTTAAAATCCCGAAGCATGAAAGTTAACCATTGGAGTTCATGAACAGCGGCGGCCATAGCTCTATATTCAGCCTCAGCAGTGCTGCAGGCAATAGTAGGCTGCTTCTTCGATTTCCAAGATAAGATACATTCACCCAGGAAGATACAAAACCCAGACAATGACTTCCTAGACGTCTTGCAAGAACCCCAATCAGAATCAGAGAAAACCCGTAGCTGCATGGAATTGGATGAAGAGTAGAAGATACCTCTAGAGGGAGAAGTAGAGAGGTAGCGAAGCACATGAATGGCAGCCTGCCAGTGAGGTTGCCGAGGAGAGTGAACGAACTGACTTAATTGTTGCACGACATAGGTGAGATCCGGCCGAGTGTAATTCAGGTATAATAACAGGCCAACCAACCTTCTGTATTGCATAGGATCATCAAGTAAAGGGACTGAAGTGTCATCTTCAGCAAGAAATTTGAGACCGGGTGGAAAAGGTGTTGAAAAAGGAGCACAATCGAGCATGTTCATATCCTTCAAAATATCAGTGGCATATTTGGACTGAGAAACAAAGATGCCAATGTCTGAACGGGTGAACTCCATGCCTAAGAAATATTTAACATCACCAAGATCTTTAATGGTAAAGAGCGAATGTAAATGTGCCTCAACCTGCTCAATCAGATGAACACTTGAACTAGTAATTAATACATCATCATCATAAACAATGAGGAATATAGAATCAGCAGCCGTGTGATAAGTAAACAAACAATGATCATGTTGAGACTGCACAAAGCCATAATCAAGCAATTTGGAAGTGAGTTCAGAATTCCATTCTCTAGAAGCCTGTTTCAAACCATATAATGACTTTTTGAGTTTGCAAACTTCACCATCTTTAACCTTTGTGTATCCGGGAGGAGGTAGCATATAGATAACATCAGAGAGATGACCATGTAGAAAAGCATTGTTAACATCGACTTGATGAATAGGCCAAAAATTAGCAGCAGCAATAGCAACAAGCAGTCAGATGGTTACCACCTTAGTTGCAAGAGAAAAAACATTTGTAAAATCCTCCCCTTCATCCTGTGTAAACCCTTTTGCAACCAACCGAGCCTTGTAACGCTCTATTGAACCATCTGAGTTGCATTTTATCTTATACACCCATTTGCAACCAACCGGCTTCTTACCTTCAGGTAAAGCGGTTATCTCCCAAGTATGATTCTTTTCAAGGGCTTCAATTTCAGCTTGCATTGCTTCCTGCCACTTGAAGTTAGTTCGAGCTTGATTATATGTAGTGGGTTCATGAAAAGTAGATAATAAAGCAACCGAGTCAGCAAAAGAACTAGCTAAAGGACAGCTGAAAGATGTAGGAGAATCTATACATGAGAGAGTAGTTGTATAATCTTTTAACCAAGATGGAGGATGTCTGGAACGTGTGCTGTGTCTGTGAGGATATTGAGGGACAGATGAGGTAGAAGATTGAGTGACAGGTGAGGTGGAAGACTGTATAAGAGATGGTGGATCATTTGAGGGAGAGGGTACATCTGTAGAGGAATTAGAGGTAGTGCTGAATATAGGTGACTCATCATTATCTGAATAAGGAGCAGGAGTGAATGTGGGAATCCTTCTATGGATGCAAGGAGAGAGTTCATTACGCTTACTGTCGTAAAAATCCCCGCCTAGCACCGTCTAGATCGTGCTTAGGCGCTAGGCGGTACCTAACCGAAATGACTACCCTCAAATTCTCGTGTTTAATTGATTTGGTGAGTAATCGGCTCTTAATCATTGCCTAGGCTGCTTAGTCCGCCTAAGCGTCAATTTAGGTGGTCTACTAAGCAGACTATATGTCGTATAATCGATTCAGACAGCCCATTTTTTATGTTTTTTAAAAAATAATCAAAATCTATGTAATCTTAATTTTTATCTATTGATAAATATTATTATAAATGTAAAATATGAAAAGTTAGTTTATCGAATAACTTCCGTTTAGAAAATGCCTAGAGCCCATCTAAATTGTCCAGGCGCTAAGTCTCAACCGAGCTCCTAGCAATTTTTACAAATTTGATTACACTTTATATGGGCCGAAACGCTAACCCTACCGGTTGGATTCCATGGTTCTAGTTTCACGTGGGCCTGGGTTTCTTAATGCTTTGTGAGCTTCTTCTACTGAGTCACGCCTAATATTGGGATTATTCTTGCAATTGAACTGAAATACCTAGCCTACGATAATAAAGTATAAATAAGTATATGCTTTATCAGGAAAAGCAAATTCTAGTGCAAAACATTCCACGAGGATGTCGACGTCGGTATAACAAAACAAAAAAATAAATCCAATTATATTTGTGAATATAAAAAATTATCAAGTATTAAAACTTAAAATGGATGCAACTACTTAAAGTTAAACTAGTTCAATTATCAACCAAAATAAACATTAGACAGCCCGCGAATAACAGCTCGGCCCATTTTCCTCCAAAACTCTCAATTAATTGAAAAAGTAGGGTCTAAATGGAAAACCCAAACTAATATAGTTTAATAAATATTTTCAAATAATCAGGGGTGAATATATCGAGAGGGAAAGCAATTAGATTCTGAATTATTTTGATTAGGGCAATTGAATTATAATCTTTTTTAATAATTATTCAGGCATAGTAGTTTAGGTTATATGGCACATAAGATATATTTAAAATATATAAACTACATTTTGAATTAATATTTTAATATACAAACTCGATTGTTGAGTATAAGAAATTGTTAGTGATGTATATAAAAATCAAAAGAGCTGAGCACCATGGCTACACCAGCAGCTTTCTTACATATCAATCAAGGTATGGAAATATAATAATTCTTATTTGAAATAAACACCGAGTCTGAGTGTGTGGGTGGGTTTTATAATACGCAGAGAAAATGTGTAATTAGAATTTCTAAAAAACGATGAAAAATCTTGCCACAAAGCAGTGTGGATTGTATCCAAGACAATGGGTATGATTTAATGAATTGCCGTTTGTTTTGTTAGATGATAAATGGGTTTGGGTCGAACTTATTCCCAAAAAGCTAGCTCAAAGAAGGAGGGTGTCCAAAACCCATATTTTATGCACAATAACAGCTCACTCATCCCAAAGGCCATTTATCATGGTTATCAGAGTCAAGTCGTGTTTGCTTGTCGTTTTTTGATTGCAATGTTGGGATAAAGCACGTTGCACGTGAGGGCGAGAGTTATAATATTGTTCCACATCGGTATATTACTCAATTATTATTGTGTATAAAATGTGGGTCAAACTTTATTTTCCTTTGCGCTAGCTTTTGGGAATGAGTTCTATCCTTTGAGATTGTGAGCATTGAGCAGTAGAGTTTTGCAGGGGTTGTCTCCCTTGACTGGTCAAGGAAAGACAAAAATGAGATTAGAGTTGGGGGTGTGAATGTCAATTGGCCGGAGCTAGTGAAGAAGCTAAATGAGAGTTTTGGACCTAAGTAGGTCCAAAACTCTTCAATGAATGAGAATTCTGTACCTCCATTTTATAACTTGATTTTATTTTTTATTTTTATTTTTTTAATGAAGAAAGTCCACTGGGGAGACGACCCTACAGCTTTTTTTGATTAAAAAGTCATTTCCTATGAGAAATTATTTTTATTATAATAATATGTGCTGAAAATTAAATTGTAGTGTATATATTAAGTTAATAACTATATCCTTCCTCACAAATAGCAAATTCTAATGTAAAACACTCCACGAAGAGGTTAACTTCGGTATAAAAAAATAAATAAATAAAAAGAAATAAACCCAATTTTATTTGATAATATCGAAACTTATCAAGAATTAAAAAAAAACTCATAAAATGGATGAAACAACTAGAAATTTAAGTGTATTTGGCATTTTGATCAAGGGGGTCTCCCAATATAAACTAGACTGGATATTTGAATTATAAAGAAGATAAAATTGTTTGTATTTGATGAATATTTACTAGGCTCACAATTAATTCCAACTCATTGCATTTAAAAATAAGGGCTATGGCTCATAAGTATACAACGAGATTAAAAAAAAAAAAAAAAAACTCATCAATACATTCATGATATCCTAATTGGATGTGTATATATATAGTTGCTTCACAATCGATGCACATTCATCTTAAGCCCTTTAGCAAACTCTACGTATGGATACGCAACGGTTTGTTCGCCATCTTCAACTTCCCATCTGCATATATATAATTAATTAATAATTAATGTTACAATATTACACTTGAAAGAAAATGAATAATTGAAATTACCTATAATTTAGAATGAGATGGTGGAGGAAAAAGGCCACCTCAACTTTTGCCAGTTCAAAACCTGGGCAACACCTGGACCCTCCACCAAATGGAGTAAATTTCTTGCATGTTTGATCTTCTCTCTGCGCATTCAAATTAACCCCAAATCAGACCTGATCATTTTAGTATATATATATATATATAACAGACCTGCCATCTGGAGGGGTCAAAGTGGAGAGCATCTGCATGGAGAGAAGGGTCGAGATGGACTGCCGAGAAAACAGGTAGGACCTTCCAACCTGCTGGAATTATATAATCTGCCCCAAAATGTAATAATAATACATCATCTACTACCAAAAATATGAATAATGTATGCATCTATCTATCTATGTACGTATATGATATGACCACTACTGCTTCAAAACACTGTGCATCAATAATAATTGCATTTGCACAAGAACTCAACCATTTTCTTTTCTTTCTTTTTTTTAAAAAAATTGGAAATGAGAAAGAGAAGGTATATGATATGATGTATATATATATATACCTCTAAATTTGACATCTTTGATGGCCTTTCGGTGGACAAATTTAACAATGTTTCCAAATCTCAGAGCTTCACTAATGACCTGTCTTACAATGGTCCACACAATTTAATATCAATGCCCACAATTATTGCAGTTCCTCACTCAAAAAAGAATAAACATTAAATCTACAATGAAATTAATATTTTAGTGATGCTAAGTTATATAATATATTAATATAAAGAAACAGTAGAAATATATCTCACATTCTGTGTGAATTCCATCGATCTGTAATCATCCCAGTTCAGAAATTCGTCCTTGGTCTTGTCGCTTCTTATTTTCTGGTGTTCTACCTACAAGTTTACAACCACAAACAACAAACATAACTATATTATTTAGAGACGGAAACATAGATCATTACAGCCTATATATATTATTATAATCTCATATTTTTTTCTTCTTACACAAGTGAAATTAATAAAATGTTGACTCTATCTTGACTATAAAATAAAGTAGTGTATATTTATGACATTGTACTGATGCATGCGACATTCTGACGTTCATATGGCGCCGATCCCATACAATAAAATTTAAAAATTCTTAAGAATTATGATTCAAAAAAAAAAAAAAGAAGATTTTTTTTTTTTTTGTTACCTTTAATTGATGGAGGGCGTAGGGGGATTGATGGAGGAAAAAGAGGAGCATGGAGAGGAGAAGGGAGGTGGTTTCATAGCCACCAAGTAGAGAATCCAACACGAAGCTAACTTTTTCATCTTCGGATAAGGTATCAACACACAGAAGAATCTCAAGAAAATCACCCTTTTTGCAAACATTTCTTCTTCTTTCCTCTATAATTGCTTTGACAGTTGAGGATATTCTAATTCTAGCCTGTAAAGATGTCATTGCAATAAAGCTCAGCACATGCAAACTTCTTTCCCATAAAGGAACTCTAATTCCATGGGCCTCAATGATTCCATCAAATCTAAATCTAGATATGTGGGCTTCTTCTTCTTCTTTCTTTCTTTCTTTCTTTTTTTTTTTTTTTTGTAGAAAAAAAATAAACAAGAAGAGAAATTGAATCACCTGAACAGCTCTGGCATATGGAGTCCCAGGAATGTAGAAAGGCAAAGAAATTAGGCCTTTCATGAAGGTAAGAAAATCTTGAAGAATCTCCTTCGTCTGCGGCTCGTCTTGTGTTAAACCTAGCACCTGCTTCACTATTACATTGAATGTATACTGCAAATTAAACAAAAAACCAGAATTCAGTGTCATGTCTGAAACTGAATAATCCAAACACACAATTATACTGATACATACCTTTCTAGCTTCCTCACAAAAGAGGACTTGATTCTTGTCTTTCCAAGAATCAAGAATCTGCGTTGCAGTCCTCTCAATGTCGTTCAAGAACCCTGGTTTCGATTTCATGGTTGTGACGAGAGAAACGGCCACATTCCTCAGCCTCTTGTGGGTATCACCAACAACCACCAGCATCGAGTTCTTGCCAAGAATCCCATGAATGGGCTTAGGATAGCTGCACTGGAACAACCTGTCTTCATTCTGGAGTATGTAGTAATTCAGCTCTTGATCGCATGAGACCACCGTTGGAGAGAAGAAAAGATGGGATTTGAACACTTTGCCATACCTATATACACCCCCCCAAAAAAAATGAAATGCATGATCAATTCTAATTTCTGCATGTGACAAGTGAGTGATGACACTGTTTTTTTTAAATCAAATCACAGACATAATCATATGAAAACATGATGTGTCTTACCTAGAACAATGGTTTTGTAAAAAAACCCCAATTGAGGTAGAGGAATGAGGCTTCAAAAAAGCAAGGGTCTCTCCAAGAAATGGCATCATCCCAAAAGATCCTTGAGGGATGCTGCTGTTTCTCACCAAAAACAAAGGCCAGAAATGGTGCAAAATTATTCCCAACCAAGAAACCACAACCACGACGGCAACGACAACAACGTTAGCAATCGAAACCCCTCCAACAAATGCGATCACGAACATGTTTTTGGTTGTTTGTTGGGAATTCTATAACTTGAAAAGAATTGCCTTCACTATACAACTCTCTCTCTAAGGGTGGCACCAAATGTTGGGAAGCCTTGAGTTTGACTGGCTATATATAGAGAGAGATTATGCAATTAGGAAAAAAAACCAAAAAAAAAAAAAAAGGTTTTTCTACACTTTTTAAGAGGGGCTAGTCATAACGCAACAGCTAGTAAAGCGTGCCATGAACAAATTCCTTAAAAATTTTGAAAAAAATATGATATTGGGAGAGATTGTATATATATATTCCTATATTAAATGAGTTACAACTTCCATAAACTTTTCTCTTATCTTATCGAATGATAAAGCGTGACACATCAACATAAGCCATGATAAATAAACGTCTATCAAAGATTTGTTGAGAGGTGAAATTCTATATTTAAGTAGTTAAACTTTTATATTGAGGGGTAAATGAAAGAGAAGACAAAAAAGATGAAGAAAAACAGGCTTTTTCTGCAGGTTATTACAGTAGGCGAAATTAGAGTAATCAAATCAAAGCTAGTCTAGGATCTGCCATTTACAGAGAAACAGGGGAGCACATGAAAGAAAATTAAAGCATTTTTTGTATTGTATAATTTTTATTTGACTAAAATAAAGTAAGCTGTACTAAATAATAATCACATTAATTCAGGTTTTAAATGCTTTATCATCTTCAGCTTCAAGATTTATGACTTCCAATTATCATAATAATTTACTCCTTCAGTTCCCGTGTTATTAGTCACATTTTGACTGGGCACGATAATCAATATTTGCAGTGTCTCTACTAGTTTTTATTTTCTTATAGATACATTTTAAAAAACGAAAATATATAAATCATTAATTCCAAAAATTTATAACTAATCTTCTCGAACTTGTACGTCTACATTGCTTGGAATCGCACGATGCATTTTGTTAGTTTTTTTGGAATCCAATGCAGTATGAATGGAGAAAGAAGAAAGTATGTAGAAATTAAGGTGGTCAAATTTAGCCACTATATAATGAGTACTACTACTCATGATTTTTCCACTTATTATCCTGCGCACCCAAGTTGAGATTAGCATTTGCCAGTCAAATCAATGGCCATAATTACTCCACCTTGATTGCGGCTAATTTCTTCCCACATAAAACTATGTACTCCCTCCGTCCCACTTGAATTGTCACACTTACCAAATTGGGCGTCCCAACTAAATTGTCACATTTCCAAAAAAGGCAACTTTTTCACACTCAACAATAAAATATTAATCCCACTAACTCATTCTACACTCACAACTCTTAATTTCCGTGCCGAAAATAAAGGCGACAATTGTAACGGGACGGAGGGAGTATATGTTAAAGCTTGTCTTCAGCAAAATAGTCACTAAGATTAGTCTATAAAATTGAGATGTTGCTTCACTTTTGAGCCATACAATGAAAATGATGCTGGTTTAATTTGTCTTCCAAGTTCCAAATGCTTTGTTTTTTTATGTACTTAGTTAGGGAAACCACATCATTTTAATATATTACTTAAATAATCCAAATAAAATGATCGTGCATGTAACTTTTTTATGCGTACGTTCGTAATTTAGTGATGACAAACATAATCTCATGTCTCCTAAGATACCCTATTTTTTACTTTTGAAGTGAAATTTTGTCTCCTTGTAATAACCCCGGCCCTTGCATAATTATTCACTAAGAACTCTCTATAGTAGTTTTTTTATAAGTAGACTCCATAGTGATAGATTTTATATGTAAAAATCTCTGAACGAGAGGTTATCGGGATTGATCTTTCTTCTCCATTTTATATTAACAAAAGTAGTCTTCATATTTTTTGTATTGGTGGTTAAAAGTGATTAAAGCACAAGTTTTAAAATGACACATATATTAAAAATAGTATAGTTGTGTTCATGGTTTGTTGACATAATTATAATTAATTATAGGGTTAGGATATATGATCACGATTAACTCTTAGTGCCTTAAAAAGGAGAAAAGTCGACACGGAGACACGCTGCGGTTTTCTTTGACGGAAAAGTGTGTTATAAAACAAGTTTTTCTGTGAGAAAACTTATACTCCTTCGGTCCTACGGAATTAGTCTCATTTGGTTTCGACACAATATCCAAGGAAAGAAAGATAAGAAAAATTAATAATTTATTTGTGTGAGTTAATTACTTTTCCATTTTTAGTAATGAGACAATTGTATGGACAGACAAAAATAAATAAAAAAATGGGACTAATTTCATGGTACAAGGCTATTGATTATAATAATATGCCGAGAATTAACAAATTAATTAATTTATCCTTTCTCACAAATAGAAAATTCTCATGCAAATTAACATGCCACGAAGAGCTCAACGTATAAAACAAAACAAAACGAATCACGGAAAATCTAAATGCATGTATGTTAGGGAATAATAAGTAATAAAAAATTGGATGAAAAAGTTACAAATATACAATATTACTATGAGAAAACACAAATATTTGAAGTTTTATATATATACAAACATATATGCAGAAATTGAGGGATTTTGCTGCATGCTGAGGAACACACATATTGCTTCACTACCACTTTCATTTTATTTATATCCAAAATTATATTGTTGTGTTGCAGTGTGAATCGTGAATGTATATACCACATCCACTTGCTCTTTTTGTTTCTCTCAAGTTTGAGGCTAGCTCATGGGAAATAACATTTACATACAGTCACCTTTTCTTTGTAAGGATTTAATTTAAATTATTCAAATGAAGTAATATAAAAATATTGATACTCAACATGGGATGTTAAATTAAAGAAAATGGTCAAAGACCATTCTTTTCAATCAATCAAATTATTTTTTCCAACTCCATGGACCACTTCCTCATTCCTCATATTTCTTCCTCAAGCAAAACTCAGAGAGTCCTCATATATTTGCACAAAAAACACACACATATATATAGATAGATAGATAGATATTTATAATATGATTTAATGTGTGACATAGCAGTATGATTGAAAATAGTAGTGGTGGTGGGTAAGTGTGTGTATTTGTGAATTTATACATAGATATATGTATGGTGCCAAAATTGCCATGCATGCAAATGCAAATGCAAATTCACAAGTTTCAAGACTGCACGAGCTTCTGTCAGTTGGACCAACCTTATGTTTTCCTTCTTCCCACGTTTGACTCCTTTTTTATCCAAATTAATTCATTATTCTCCTCTATCAATAATTTCTCATTCCACAATATTCCATGCCAATATTAATTTTCTAACTTTTTTTTTCTATATATTTGTTAGTATACTGCATATATTCGCTTGATGGCGTACAAGTTTGGGTTTACCTTTACAAAATTCAAAATCATAATCCTTTATCAAATGCAGACAAGTAGAAAAAAAGAGAGTATATATATATATATATATATATAATGAAAATGAAATAAAATTGCACATGTGTAAAGCAGCTTTACAGTTGAGGAATAACTTAAATATGGTGTGCAGAGACAGTGTGTGTGTGTGTGTGTGTTGACCCTGCGACTACTATTAACTATTTGCCTCTGCTGCTGCCTTTTGCTACGCTCTTCAAGATTCTTCATTTTATTTTATTTTGCTTCAATATCTCTAAAATGCAACGTCATCTGTTATATTATTGTATCTGCAGCTACTATTCGAGTATTATATTATATAGGGATGTCAATAAAGCCCGAAACCGATGGGTCGGCCCGAAATCGGTGGGTTAAAATGCGGGTTAGGGTAAAAAAATTTCAACCCGAAATTATTTTTAACCGAACGGGTTGAACCCGACGGGTTGGCGGCCCGAACAGGCTGAGCCCGGTGGGTTGCGGGTCGGCCCGTAGGTCCGGCAATATTTAATAATATATTTAATAATTTATTATTTATTATTTCTAATATTATTTAAATCATACTATACCCATTAATTATATACCTAATTTCCTAGACCTAATTTTCCGTCACACAAAATCTCATCAATCTCTCCCAATGACGTAGTCCTTTACCCTCAAATCGAAAAATCTCTCATTTATTCCTCTTTCACTGTCTTCCACTCGTCACTCTCCTAATTAGCGTACCTACTCATTTCTTCCTTTCAAGAACCTTTAGCCACTCGTTGTTATGTTCACCCAAGTGAAAGCTATATTTAATTTTTTAATCATTATTTTATCATTTTATACGTTGAGAAATGTACTTCTATTACTTAAATTAGTTGGTATATAAGGATTGATGTTTTTTTTCTTTTCAAACTATGATTATCCACTTATCACTATTTTTTGCAAAGATATTGATATTTGATGTCTTTTATTTATGTTGGTTCATCATTTTTTTGTTTTTCTTGTTTTAGGGGTTGTTAAAATATTTTAAGAAAATATTTACAAAAATAAACTCGTAAATATTGCCAACCCGACGGGTCAGCCCGAAAACCGGTGGGTTAGGGTTAGGTTCAAGAATTTTTAGCCCGATAAAAATTCAGCCCGATTCAACCCGGACCGAATAGCCCGATAGGGTTAGCCCGAAACCCGACGGGTTAGCCCGATTGACATCCCTAATATTATACTCCTATTTTAGGTAAATTTTATAGAAGGTTTAGCTTTTTAGATACTTTCAATATCAACCTACTTAATCTTTCTTAGGCAAAAGTTTAAATGAGTTGTAATTATGTGGTTTCCATGAAATAAATTTGAGCCACTCGGGGTGCCATGTTTGTGCCAACAATATAATTGAAAGAAAAAAAATCAATAACACCCTTTTAATATAATATTCCCTCCGTCCCAACCATTTGGCTCAGATTATTATTTTTGGGTGTCCCATTTATATGATCTCGTATTCATTTTTAGTATTGTTTTTTGCATGTGTTTACAAGTCTACCCTTAAACAACTTATAAATTAAACATAATTAATAAGGTTATTATTAATAGTTCTTGCTAAACAAGGGTAATTCAAGAAATTTATTCAAATATTGAATACATTCATAAATGAGTTTTGACATTCATACAAATTAAAACAAGACCATATAATTGAGACGGAGGAAGTATTATACTACAATACACACATAAGTTTTTATTATTGTTATTATTATTTTTTGTTGGAGATCGAATTTATTGTGAAGGGAGGATTCAAAACTGGGTATTGTTTGTGTGGGGGAGCTGAACTAACTGCTTTGAATGATTAGGATTGAACATGAACCCCATTAGTGCTGCAAATCCCATCATTAATCTCAATAATCCCACCATGTTAATTAATCCAAGTCAAACTATTCATATCCTTTAATTTAGTGCAGAGTGATGCGGTGATGGTGTAATCCGGTTTTGTGGGATTCCCCAAATTGTAATTTAAATTAATTTTTCCTTTCTATTTCTTAAAACATAGAAAATAAAGAACCAAGGATTGTATTAAGGGTAGGATGATCACAAGTAGAGTATGGTCAACGTGGAGCTCGAGATGATTTAAAAATTTTAAGCTCGAGCTCAAAGTTTATAGTTAGAGTTCGATTTGGTGTCAAACTCATCAAACTCGACTTGAGTTTGATTATTTTGATATATTTTAAATTTCATCTTAAATTATATATTATTAAAAAATAAATGTAGAAACAATAATTTAAATTAAATTAATTTTGATAAGTCTCATGATCCTAATTCAAACCCAAACTCGACTCGATCTTGATTTAAACTCAAGCTCGACAATTACTCGAATAGTTCAAGTTCGAATCGATTTCAAGCTGAACTCGAGTAACTCGTGAGCTAGATTGACTCATGCTCGTCCACTTGAGAAGATTGATTTGAATATAGTAGGAGATAAAAATGGAATAAAAAATGTGGGAATACATATAACTAGCCATTTTGAATAAGTGGGTGTGTTATATAGCCACAAGGATAAAAATATAAGTTTTCTAGCCACTTTGTACTTTTGTCTTTTTCTCTCTTCTATTTTCGGCTACAAGACAAAATCAACTTTATTAAAGTTGTTTTCATTTTCGGAAATATTCATTATTTCATTTATTTATTCATTTAATTAATTTTGAGCAATTAATTTGAACAACCAAGGTTGTAGTAAATTTATTATAATCTTTTACAAACAAATATTTTCTATTTGAAGATTAAAATCAGAATTTAAAAAAAAAATCGAGATCTCGTTATTAATCTCGATTTTGATCGAGATCTCAATATCAAAATCGAGATTAATAACGAGATCTCGTCTTCATTAAGCCCCGAATTTTTAAAAATTGATGTCGAGATCTCGACCTGGGATGTCGAGATCTCGACATGGATATCGAGATCTCGACATGGATATCGAGATCTCGATATCGGATATCGAGATCTCGATATCCCATGTCGAGATCTCGACATCTGTCTCTTAAGGCGCGCGGCTGTTCGATTTTCTACAGTTCTAGCAGCAAAAATTCATTCCTAAATTGTTTCTAGTCATGTTTAAGCATATAAATCGACAAAATATGAATTTAATCAACTCTATACACATAATAAAACATGTATTCGACGAAAAATTGCGAAAAATCAAATGAATTTTCAGAGAAAAAATGCGAAAAATGAAGCTCCAAAATCGCTGAAAAATGTTGTTTAACTTACTTGGTTCGAGTTTTCTTCTTCTCCAGACATCGTGTAGACGTAATGTGGTTTTTTTCCGCTTGGGGCGTCCGAAATCTGGGTGTTTGAAGCTTGAAATCGGCAACAATGGCGGGTTGGTGGTGGCGCACGGTGGAGAGAGAGTCGCCGATGAGAGAGAAAGTGGAGGAGTGGGGTAGGTGGTGGGGTAATGGATAATAAATCCAAAAACAATTAATGTAGCAATATTTTGAAATTCAATTTCTCTCTCCAATCATTGGCAAAGTGGCTAAAAAACATGTATTTTTATACATGTGGCTAGATAACTTAACAAGTTATCAAAAGTGGCTAGATAAATTTTGGCCTCATAAAAAATTGATAAGGAGCAGAAAGGTGATGTTTGAAAAAGCAGAAGGGGTGATGAGGCGGCCCAAAGCCAGAGAGAATGGACGAGGAGAGATTGTTGGGTGAGTTGAGTGGACCGGTGCACGTGCAATCATGTACCATATCATTATTAGAATTACAATTGTGGGTCACTAAAATATCCAATTTCTTTTTATTTATTAAAATATATACTCCCTCCGTCCCGGCTGAATTATCCCGGTGACTTTGGGCACAATAATCAAGGAATGTGAGTGTAAAGTAAGTTGAGTGGAATTAATATTTTATTGTTGAGTGTGAAAATGTTGCTTTTTTAAGTAATGGGACAATTGAGGTGGGAAGGACGAAAAAGGAAAGTGGGACAATTGAGGTGGGACGGAGGGAGTATATTGCAAGATAATTGATAAATATACTTTTCTGTTCCTACACTCGAAATATATAATTATAAAAGTAGTTTCAGCCTTCAGCTTCAATCCTCTATCTCTTCTGCTACTGCTGTTGAATTTGTTCATTTTTGGGTGATTAATTATGTGTTTTTTGTGTGAACTTCAAGTTAATGTTTCTCATTCTCTCTAATCATAATTGATCACCCAAATATATATTTCTAATCAACTGAAGTTTCTTAAAATATTCAATTTGTAAGAATTAATCTCCAAAAGAAGGTTTGTTATAGTTTTTCTGAGTTTAATATTGTGAAAAATCTCAATATTATGTTGGATTAATTTTTTAAAAGGTGAAATATCAAATATATTACTCCATAAATTAATGTAGTTTTTCAAGTATAATACAAATTATGCATATTATTAAAATATATGCTTACTTTTGTTTTAATATATATACCAAAATATAATTTTTATTTCAAATTTATGAACGGAGTACTGAAAATCGGGGGACAATGATTTGAAAAAATTATAATATTTTGTAAGATATTTGATTGTCAACGTGTAGTAGTAAATACCGAGTGTCATCAGGTGATCCACGGTAATTTTTTAGGGTCGGGTTTTTGCTTCCATCATAATTCTGAAACAAAAGTAATTTTTTTTAATATTTTTTAGTAATGTGCACATTTTGCTATAAATTTGAGAGAGTCACATGAATAGTATGTAATACATTCGATGGTTTACACCTTTTTAACCAAAAGATATATGTTTTTTTAATAATTATATACTCCCTCCGTTCCGATTATATAGTCCACTTTGATTTTGCACGTTTGTCAAAATTTATTTAATATTTAAACTAACTTCCAACATTACCCTTATTTAAAACATTAATTAACCTCTCATTTTCATAATATTACATTTAATATTCTCATTTTCCAAGATTATTGAGGGATGTAATGGTAAATGACCATATAAAAATAATAACAAATATAGAAACTGGACTATATAATCGGAACGGAGGGAGTATTTATTTAAACTCATACATTCAGATATTTTAATAAAATTCGAACTTATGACATTTTGGTCACAAAATAAAGTACTTTCACCACTATAGATCTACATCCCGAGCAGGAAGATGGAAGATGTTTTATAATTTGTAATATTTTATGTATAAAGAACTTCAAATTAAAGATTTGGTTATCAATATTCTCTTCATAAATCCCCTAACTAAGAATATTAAAAAATGTAATCAAATAAAAATATGAGTTTCCTTGCAGTGTTGATAAGTGAGATGATAAATTTGGTAAGAATTGGTGATGCATCATGTCTGATTGCATGCGTGGGAGTAATGAAGAAAGAGGGCAGAAAAAGGAAAGGATAGTAATTAAAGGAAAGCAGAGAGAGAGAGAAGGGTTTGAATTGAAGCTTCCATTAATGGGGTTTTGCACGTGGGGATGGCCTTCTTTTTCCTCTACATTTTTAACCAACTTTTTCTTCCACCCTCAAATCATTTCTCTTTTTCCAAAATCAACAACTTCTTTTATCATACCATTTTACCAAGGAGTGAAATCTACACTACAATTTTCGTTTTAACCAGTAATACTACTTTCTGCTTAAAATTGATATTTGTTTTTTTACTTTATTATTATTATTATTATTATTATTATTATTGTTATTGTTGTAGTTACAAGTTTATTTAAAACTCACTTCAAATTAATTCCGGATCCAGTCCAGACCCGATCTGGTCAGGCCCATTTTCGTAGTGGTTCTGAATCGAGTTGGACTACTCATAATGGGCCTAGTAAACCTATCTGTGTTTATACGGCCCAATATTCACGAACTGTTTTTAAGCCCATAAGAGTTAATTGATCGACCATATTGATTCATTTGAAAATTATTTATTATGCATTGAAAAACAAAACTAAAAGATAATTATACTCTAATAGTCTAATTAACCATTAGTAAATTAAACCAATATATTCAAAAAGATATACTCCCTCTGTCCCACTTCAATTGTCCACCTTTCCTTTTTTGTCCGTCCCATTTAATTGTCCACTTACTTAAAATGGAAAAATAATACCCACTCACTAATAAAATATTAATTTCCTCTATCTCTACTCGCATTGGTTATTGTGTCAAAAGCAAAGTGGACAATTCATATGGGACGGAAGGAGTAGTTTTCTCTCTAAAAATAATTAGAAATAGCTGGTTAATTAATTTATTATATATTATTATACACAAAAAAAAAAAAAAAAAAAAAAAAGTTGTTGAAGTTTTCTGTAATTCTGTTACTTAGCACAGAAGAACTTCTCTATGTTAAGCAACATCGAAATCTCGTAAAAAATCTTCGAATTTTCCCAATGTTCAAACAAATAACCCATCTTCCAATTATATATCTGGCGAAGTGTAGGACAAGAATCTCCACCTCAATTCTTTGAATACCGATCCAATCTATCGTTTTCTGATTGCTTTTATTTTGGAAAAAAACACATTCGCTTTATTATCCGGAGATTCAATGTCGTACGCTTACCTCTTCAAGTACATTATCATCGGTGATACGGGTAATCGGCTTTTCCTTTTTTCGGGTTTGTTTTTGTTGAATGGATTTTTTATTTTTATTTTTTTGATGATGTTGATTGACTGTTGCTACGGTGTCTCCCGATCTGTAATGTAGATATCTGATCTTAATCATTTTGTGAATATTTGTTTAGCTCCCTTAAAATTTAGGTTGCAATATTTGCAGTTCGGAATTGCTTAATTGGGAATTTAGAATCCGAAAGTTGTCAATTATATTGCCAGGAAAAATTGAATTTTGATATTCCGGTTCTCAATTTCTGCTCAGATTTTGATGTTATGATGAAAGCAAGAATGAACCCTATGTAAAATCTGTCCAAATTATTTCTGATGGAACATGCAAAAGGATACCATTGTTCTTGTTATGGTGGAAGATGGATATAGGTTATGTAGAGTTTTAATGAATTGTTAACATTTCTATAGGTGTTGGAAAATCATGCCTGCTTCTGCAGTTCACGGATAAACGATTTCAGCCAGTGCACGACTTGACAATTGGTGTCGAATTTGGAGCTAGAATGATCACGATTGATAACAAACCGATCAAGCTACAAATTTGGGATACGGTCTGTCATATTCTGTCAGTTTTTGGTACAATGATTTTTCTGGCGTTATGTTATGGAGCAAGCTTTGCATTTTCCAATAGATAAAATCTGATTGAAGTTACTGATATAACAATTCCCATGTCTGATGTTGTCTTTTATACTTTTCTTAGATGTTAAGATTTATTCATGTTTCCTTATGTTTATGCCAGGCTGGTCAAGAATCGTTTAGGTCTATCACAAGGTCTTACTACAGAGGTGCTGCAGGGGCGCTGCTCGTTTATGACATCACCAGGTGTTATTTCTTTTTTTAACCTTTTGAAATCATATACCTGAGCCTGAATAGTGAATACAATTGTGTAAATCAAGTTTTCTGGCGTGTATCGAGCAGATAATGAAATGGACAAGTTCAGAATTGATGGTTGCTTCTCTTCAGTCACAATAACATTAACTTTTTTACTTCATGCTTAGATATAGATATATATTTATGGTGTAAACTACATTCGACTGAGCTTTCATAACTTCTGCAACCTAAGTTTATTGGATTTTCTGAGATCTTTGATAGCTGATATGTACATGAATTATGCGATGTATATGGGGTTTCTCTTGATATTAGTGAAAACATTGTATACATGAATAGAATATACAGTGCTGGATGCGATTGAGTATGTTCTTTTAATAAGACAGAAAAACCAAATTATTGATGTTCTGTAGAGATTTTCCCTTGTAACAATACCATAACACTTTCCAACTGCAACTAGTCCACCATTATTGAGTAGTGAACTTTACCAATGCTACCAGAAAATGGTGCTAGGGTACTTCTGTAGATCTTGAATTGTGCTGTACCAGCGTCACATGGCAGTATTAAATTGATCGACTTGGATTTGTTTCTTTAGGAGGGAAACATTTAACCACCTTGCCAGCTGGTTGGAGGATGCAAGGCAGCACGCGAGCTTGAACATGACTATAATGCTGATAGGAAATAAGTCTGATCTGGCTCACAGAAGAGCTGTGAGCACTGAGGAAGGTGAGCAGTTTGCCAAGGAGCATGGCTTAGTATTCATGGAGGCATCCGCTAAAACAGCTCAGAATGTGGAGGAGGTAATGTATTCTTTAGTTGTTCATTCAGTTGAACCTAATTAAAAGGTTACATAATCTAGTATGCTGTTTTGTGACTCTTGTTTTCAGGCCTTTGTGCAGACCGCATCAACGATCTATAAGAAGGTTCAGGATGGAGCTTTCGACGCATCTAATGAGGTATGTTTTGGATTTTCTTTTGCATTTTCTGTTCTTGGTTTCATGTTTCACTGTCCTTGTATCAAATTGATGGTGTTAACTTGTTTTGGAGAAAATATTGTTTTGATTGCTGAAAAATGCATTTTTTTTTTCTGCAGTCGAATGGTATTAAAATTGGATATGGAGGAAACCAAGGAACTACGGCAGGAAGAGATGGCGCTGCTGCTCAAGGAGGCTGCTGCAGCTGAAACTCTCAATTTCATTCATAAGCACATTTTTTTCATCTTTAAAAAGGTCTAAATTTCCATTTAAAAGAAAAAGCAGATGTTTTCGTAATGGTTGTCAATTCTGATGCATGTCTATTTCTTTAAATGTTGAACTCAACTCTATTAATATTTGCATAGGATGTATTGATGAAAATTGAATTCCAAGAAGAAAAAATTCTACTCAATAATATAATATTGTCTACTAATGATGAAATACTAGTACATGTTTTCGATGTTGTAAAACTCGTTAGACATTAATACAACATTTGAAGGGGGTCAAATGCCTAGGAGTCTAAGACTATCATCATCAGTAACCGATTATTAGTAACCGATCATGACGCGATCATTTAATAAAAATATAAAATATTCATGTATCTTTCCTCCACTCCATAACCTACAACTTAATACTCCCTCCGCCCCATTAGATTAGACCAATTTGATTTCGGCACAGAAACCAATATTTGTGAGTGTAGTGGAATTAATATTTTATTGATGTGAGGAGGTTTTTTTCCATTTTAGGAAAGTGGACTAATCTGGTAGGACAAACAAAAATGAAAATATGGACTAATATGGCGGGACGGAGGAAGTATATTTTACATGGCCATCACCATCAGTGACCTAACTCAATCTTACTTTTTCAAATAAAAAGTTAATTTCTCTATCATCCAATTTTAATATAAAAATTAAAAAATATCTAAAATCATAATTATAATAGAATTATTATGAACTAAAATTATCTTCATAATTTATAATAAATTGTTATACACTAAAAAAGCATAATTTACTTGACAAATTAAAATTACAACAATTAATACAATATTATAAAAATAAATTGAAAAAAAATGTAAAAATGAATTTTGTAGTATGTGAAATTATAACAATGTTTAAAATATTTAAATCCATATCTTATTAATAAAATTTGATTGGTTTTAAATAATTATTTAAGATATATACATATTATAAAATACAAAATATATTATAAAATTATAAAAATGAAGAGAGAAGAAATGGGCAAAGAAAACTTATCCGCCGCCCAACTTCATTGTCTGTTCACACAATTTTCTAATTTTGAATTTATTTTATTATTTTAATTTTTGTCATTTTGTGGTGACCATTCTTGAATGAGGAAATAATTCAAAATGAATAGTCATCTATGTGTGTAAGTGGGCATAAACACCGCTTAGACGGTTGACCTATTTTTACTTTTTGTTATTATTTTCATATATTTGAACATTTTAACAAAGGGAAGCATTTAAAAAAAATATTCCCAGCATTTATAATAATATTTGATCAATATTTACACAAACATAAATCTTCCAACTTTTATTTAAAATTTAAGCAATATTTCAATTTTCAAAGTAATTCCAAAATAAAAGCATACAACAAACCAAATTCTAAACATTTTAATAAAAATGGGAGGAAAGAATTGGGTATAGGAATAGAAATTGAGTTTTGGGATGGATAATTAAGATTTGAGCTTTAATTTTTTTTATAATCTATAAATATCATTATAATATAATTCTTTAAAAGTTAAAAATTATGGATGACCGCCTATTTTTTCGATTTATTTATCCGCATAATTTGCCTAGCCGGCGATAAAAAACAAATAATTTAAATGGATTTTTACATTGATTACGTAAGTTTAGTGGTTGCCACGTAACGCCAATTTTTACATCAATACATGTATTTGCACCCCATTATTTTTAATGAATTTTTAAACAAAAGAATTATTACTACATCTGAACTGAAAGTCAAGCAAGTGCTACTCTAGAGTATTAATTAATCAAAATTAGCTCAACTACTACCCGAGAGCAGATAGCAATGTTTTGATCAAATAGTCAAATGGTTGAAACTTTTTGTCAGTTTTCCCATTTCCGAATTTATGATCAGTTTATAACGAATTTCGATTTCTCACTTTTCATCTCGATCTCGAAAATTGAAATGCTTAATATGACGTGGGAGACGAAGTAAAACCTTAATTTACTAGAAAATGAGGAGTTCTATATCTCAGCAAACTGGAGTAACTTAGATAAAAAAGGTAAAAACAAGTACTCCTATAATGCATGGTATATAATTTAAACTTTTTTTTTTTTTTAATATGATGCTATGTTGTTGTCAATGATGCACATGATTGTTGACGTTAGCTGCCGGAGAAGGATTGCCACCTGATCCTGGGTCTTCCCGGTTGAAACGCCGGTGGACTACGCCGTAACCTTCTGTTAAAAGAAGACTTATATTACCTTAATTTTTAGAAAAAATCATGAAGCCAAGCTCCTATAAACTTTATCAATAGAGTCTCGCTCTGGTAGAAGATAATTTTATATAAAATATTTTTATATATGTTTATTATTCATTAATTTATTCTTTTTGCCTTTGATATCTCGAGTGTATTCTCTTTAAACATGGATGAATGAATCATAATCTTTCAAGGCAAATCCTATCAGTAATGATCTCACGATTGAAATATAATAAGTATATATATCATATGTTACCTGGAATGGGCACAAAATCTGAAAAAGCTCTTCCTTGAGCAAGAATAAAGCAGGAGGAATTCCAGCTCAAGGCAAGTTATGATGCAGATGACAGCATTATTGAATCTGTAAGCCCTCATAATTTCTGCTGTTGTGATTTTGGGTATCGACAAGTGTGCGTATATATATATATATATATATATATTTATTCAAAATTTTGACTGCTTCCAAATGTTAAACAATCATGTTAATTAATTAACTATGTTTTGCAATCCATTTATAAATCGAATCAAGATTTCTGCAAACTTTGCTGTCTAATTTGACGATTGTTATCCTAAAATTCTTAAACTTTGTAAATAAGTATATATTACACTCTATTATTATATGCGTAAATTATATGTATAATAATAAAGAAAAAATTATTATAAAGTTATAACACACAATCTTGGAATAAGTCAACGAATTTGAGCATTTCAATATTTCTAAAGTAGATTAAGGTGACCAGCATGTGGCCAACTGATGACTTTCAAAGATAACTAACTTACTGTAATAATCTTTGATTAAATTATGTATATAACTGAAAATAATCTAGCACTCCCTAATTAGCCTCTAAGAAAAAGAAAGACAAAAGTCAACTAAGAATATAAAATAATTAGTGTAAAAATATATATTCCCTTCGTCTCATGTCATTATTTTTTTACCCGGCATAATAAAATTCATGTTTATAAGTGTAGTAGAATTAATATTTTATTGATCGTAGATAATTTTTTTCTATTTTATGAAATATAACTAATCTGACGGGACAGACGAAAATGAAAAATGAGACTAACGAGGCGGAACGGAAGGAGTCTAAAAACTTACCATATAAGATAACGAAGGAATGATCGAGAAACTCTAGTGAAAACAAAAAATAATGCCCACGAATCTGGACATGAGAAATTTCGTGTAAAAAGCTGGCATGGTTCTGGAATTCTTACGTGTTGACTTTGTTACTTGACTACCGCATCTTATTATAAATGCTCAAAGACAAAAAAAATAAATAAATAAATAAACCGACTACGTTTATTGCAAGTAAATTAAATCAAACATGGCTTAGAAAACTCATAATTCAGACCCCAAAATGACGACACGGTCTATAAATACGTGGATGCATGTAGATTTACAAAAAAAATCCAATCCGAAATGGTGAGAATATTGGGTGCCCAAAATGGAGTGTTTGATGGTTCAGGGCTCATCTACATTCTAGGCATGGCCGTTTTGTCCATTTCAATAATGTCCCTCCTTATCTTTGCTTGTGCCGATCAGGCCTCCGGCAGGCCCCGGAATAATCGCGGTCGAACCGGCGGTGCAGGAGGTGCAGGTTGCGGTGGTGGTGGTGGAGGCTGTGGCGGCGGTGGTGGTGGTTGAAGAGGGTACCTTAATTTCCCAGAAGTACTGTTTGAGTATGAAGTTTGTATCATAGTTATACTTGAAGTATGTTGATCTACTTGATTTAATGCATTTGTATTTACTAGTATATACTATATTTTTTAGTTAGTCAATTTATAGTATATAGTTAAGTTATTTCGTCGTAATCTATAGATTATAACATCTAAATCTGTAAATATATACAATTTGATCATTTTTCTTCATGCGACGAGAAAACTGCAATTTAATATGATTTGTGTAAATGTATATTTTAATTTTGTTATACTTATAAGTAGTACAAAGTTCATTTCTTTTGGATCTGTACATATTTTCCCTCTATTTCTTATTTGTACATAATTTCTGTTATGTTTTTAAATTATTTAGCGAGTAGATTTATTTTATGAACTCTATTTGTTTTATTATAAAATTAAATTTACGAAGGTCGTGAGCAGTGACAAACTGGGTATTAGGCCCATTGGCATATTAAATTACTTTGGGCCTCCTTCAGCTTGTCCAACTTCGAAGATTTTTGGAATTAGAGACGATATAAATCTACACTATAATAATAAATTAATATTTAATTTTAAAGATTTTGTATTTTTTTAGAATTTTGGTATGAAAGAAAATATCCATTGATTCACAAAAAAAGGTTTACAGTACATGAGTATATATAGAAAACAAGAAGAAAACCTAGATAGCCTAGATATATTAACCTAGATATATTAGAAAACCTAGATATTAATATATCTCTACATATCCTAGCCGAAGTCTTCTATCTTCCTTCTTTCATGCATATCTCAACATATAGATTCAATATATATCTTCATTAATTATCAAGATATTGATATATCTCAACACTCTCCCTCAAGTTGGAAGGTGAAGATCGCGAACCCCTAACTTGCCAACCAAATATTTGAGCTGCTCAGCCCCCAACGGTTTCGTGAAAATATATGCGATATGTTCCGTTGTAGATATCTCACAGGGCTCAACGTCTTGCGAATCTACTCTTTCTCGAACAAAATAACAATCCATTTCAACATGCTTCTTTCTTTCATGAAATACTGGGTTCTTTGCTATTTGTCACGCAGCTTGATTATCACAGTATAACTTGGTCGGTTCAAATTGTTGTGCATCTAAATCCTTTAGCAGCCATCGAAGCCAAATTATTTCACTAACTGTATTTGCCATAGCGCGATACTCAGCTTCAGCCGATGAACGTGAAACAACGCTTTGTCGCTTTGTGCGCCATGACACGGGAGCGTCTCCTAGTTTGATAACATAGCCCCCTCGAGATCGTCTCGTCATCGGACATGTACCCCAATCTGAGTCACAATACGCCTTTAAAGACAACTCACCATCTATCGGAATAAATATTCCTTGTCCTAGTGTCCCTTTTATATAACGCAACACTCGCATGGCGGCATCAAGGTGTACCTGTTTTGGAGAGGATAAGAATTGACTCAAAACGTTCACTCCATACTGGATGTCTGGTCTTGTAACTGTTAGGTAGAGAAGGCGTCCGATGAGTCTTCTATACTGATGCTTATCAACAGTTGGACTTTCATCTGCCTCATCTAGTCGAAGTTGTTGCTCCATTGGCATGCCGCAAGGTTTGCAACCTTCCATGCCCGCATCACGCAAAATATTCAAAGCATATTTGTGTTGGCTCATGAAGACTCCATCTCTTGTCCGAGCTATCTCAATTCCTAGAAAATATTTGAGCGGACGAAGGTCTTTAATACTAAATTTCTTGTTGAGAAATTCTTTCACTTGTTGTATTTTTCTCCCGTCATTTCCAGTTAAAAGCACATCGTCCACATATATAAGGGCTGCCACGAAAACTTCAACTCGCTTATAAACAAAGAGTGAATGATCAACCTTGGACTGCTTGAACCCTACTGATGAGTTTTGTATACTGAAAGCATTTATTATAATGAGTATACAATTGTTTATTTCTCCTATCTGTTAACAATTTTACATGTATGAACAATGGTATCCTCTTGTCTCACCGATAGGGACGATCATACGGCGTGTTGTAGATCGCAGAAGACAGTATGATCACTTGACCTAGTGAGACATAAACCTGATCACAACCGAGACAACGTATGAGAATACGTCTGTCCGGATGGCTGCGGCATTGTCGGAATAAGTAGTCTGTCTTGGTAACTTGACATGCTGGTACGCAGGGGTGGCGTATTGATGGACCGCAGTGAGATATATTCGTCTGTCTGACATCAGTGAATACAAGATCTTGTTATATTGATTGAGTCCAAACCCTAACGAAAGTTCAGGGGTTTGCACGGGTTGACTGTTGCATTGACTTGCCATGGTGGAGAGCCTGAGTAACGTGCTTGTATATCCGCATCTTGGGTAACAACAGTTCATGTAGTACCGCCTGAGACTGAGTTTAGGTAACCATATCCGAGTAATAGGATGAGGACATTCCCTGAGGAGCTCAATAACATTCATCGTGCCAAAGTCCTGCAGGCTGATTAAGTTCAGGCACGAGTGATAAGGATTGAGTGGTACTACACAGGAATTATAAGATATTAATTAATTGTAGTTAGAGCTTGTCAGAGGCTCCGATTAATTAATGAATGTCCGGTAACCTTAAATATGGGGATTCTCAATTAATGCAGCCCGTTCTCATAACGTGGTAATAAAGGGGTAGGTCAGTATTAATTATGTGGTGAAAAAGAATTAATATTAATTAATTAATTGTGTCCTGGGTTATTGACATGGGAATTAATTCATTTATAGGCCCACTTTATTATTTGCATTAGGTCCCAGGTTTGGCCCAAATAAATATGCTGAATTGAGCCCAGTAGCCCATTAGGGATAAAATCCTGGGTCTATAAATAGACCACTCTCTCTGGAAACTCAAGCCAACTTTTGTGATTATTCAAATCAGTCAAAAACCTAGGGCAGAGAGAGAGGGGCGACGGCTTGTGTGCAGAGGAGGAGAATTTCGATTCTGGCCTTGCACAACCACATATCTACGGAGTCCTCACTAGTAGTGGATCTGAACAGCATTGGGATACAGATCTGAAGACCTGATCTGGAGAACAAAATTCATTTTCTTCTCTTTCTTTTTTTTTTTTTGATTTTTATCTAGAAATTAGATTTCTAATTTCTGTTTCCGCAGATAAAATCGTATTTCTAATTTTTACACCCGCGCGATGCGCGATCAACACTAAATAAATAAATTATATTATATTTTATAATCAATAAGATCATATATACTTTACTACATAATTTTATTAATTATTTGAAGTCGTATGTAATTTTGTATTGATACAACAATAATATTAGTATTTATATATTTATAGATTTAGATCAATATAATTAAAGTTTTATTTTATTTTCCTCATGAAATTTATTTACAAAATGCAAAAAAGCATTTCTCACAAAATAATGGACTAAATTTTCTTATATAAAATATATATTAGTTTGTGTTTTTATTTTTTCACATATATATTAGTACATTTGAATGATACTTTTACTGTGTACATAAATGAGGATCAAGATCTAAAATTATGTTCGGTTCCACTATATAATTTAAGATTCAACCTAACAAAGAAAAAGTCATTTTCAGAAAAGGGAAAAATGTATGAATTTTATTAAAAATGATTATTATTTTGTCAAATATATTACAACATATGCATATTATCAAAATATATTAAAAACTATCAGTTTTGTAAAAGATATATGATAGGAGCCGATTTCCGGTGATGAAAAGTTAACGTGGCATACTGGATGACATACCACCATTTAAAGTTACACGACATCGTGCAAATATATTACAAACTATTATAATTTTCTCAATCATATTATAAATTATATGTATCCTAAATAAAAGCTCATACTATCAAATTTATTCTTTTTGTTACGAAAATATATTTGTTTGTATTTTAAAATGTTAATAAAAATATATTTATATTCAGAAATATTTAAATAAAAATATTTGACAATTTTATAAAAAGAAAAAAAAATGAAAAAAAATGCATATTTTAAATTTTCTATTTATTTTTCTCTCGTATCTCACTTTGCCAAACCAAAAAATTAAAATTAACTCTTTTGTTCAGCGAGGTGTGAGACCATAGCAAAAGTATAAGAAAATTAAAATGAGTGCTTTTCATATATTTCTTTACCTTTTTTATTTAATTTGTCAAGAGTTTTTATTTAAACATTTTAAGCATAATTATATGATTTAAATATTTTAAATATAAATAAATATATTTTCATCATAAATTTGATTTTTTAAGTATTTATTTAAAAGTATATATAGATTGCAAATATAATTGAGAAAATCACAATAGCTTGTAATATATTCGTAAAAATGACAATAATTTATAATATATTTGTACGATGACATATAATTTTAAATATTGACATGCCACCCGTCAAGTCACGTCAACTTCTCGTAATCAAAAATTTGCTCCCGACATAAATTTGGAACAAAACTAATAGTTTGTAATATATTTTGATAAAAAACATTTTTTATGATATACTTGAGAAAATCATAATAGTTTGTAATATAATTGATATTTTTTCCTTAAAAACTAAATTCATCATAACAAAATTATGATCAAGTTTTCAAAATATTTTGTTTTAAGATTCTAACCTGCAATAAATAAGATCTCTCTTAAAAAACGATACTTATGCTTTTGAGAAATAAAGTATCACAAATAATTTCCTTTAAATTTTTATTAATATATATATACATATATTGCATACCTACATATTTTTTTCTAAATCAATACGATACTCTTTTAATATTAAATAAAAAAGGTTATAAATGATAATATTTTTTGGATGAGAAAATTTGAGTTATTAATTTAAATCTTTTGATATAGCTAATATTTCTATATTGTTAATTTTGTTATAGAATTAAGTGGTTTAAAGATGTATAAATAGAGAGAAAATATAGATATATTAGTTAGAAAAAGAAAAAATAATAAAATAATAATGTGAGTGGTGATTTTGGAGGGAAAATGGTATTTTTGTAATTATTGCAAACATCTTGCTTTTATATATATATAATAGATTAGATTTCTAATTTCTGTTTCCGCAGATAAAATCGTATTGCGTGGTTGAATTAAAGTTGGAAATTCAAACGCAAAAGATCGGATCAGACTCGACGGAATAACGGTAATTCCTCAATCCACAATTTTGAATATTAAATTCATAGGAGCATGCTAGGTTGTATTATAAATTTAATTGTGCACAATATCTATAAATCGATCCGGTTCAATTGGTTTTGGTGATTCGGTTCACGGGAAAACCCTACACCTACTTCACCGAGTGCCTTGGTGAACTTCTCATACCAACTTCTTGAAGCTTGTTTTAATCCGTATAAAGACTTGCGGAGTTTGCACACCCTTGTTTCTCCCTTTCTTCCAAAACCTTGAGGCAACTTCATGTATACACCCTCCAGTAGATCTCCATGTAGGAAAGCATTATTTACATCCAATTGATGTATGGACCAACCTTTCTTTACGCCGATTGTCACCAAGCATCTCATGGTGACCAACTTTGCTACGGGTGCGAAAGTTTCGTGAAAGTCAATTCCAGGTACTTGGGTGAACCCTCTAGCAACAAGGCGTGCTTTAAATCTCTCCACTTCCCCCGTCGGTTTGTACTTCACTTGTACACCCATTTAGAATCTACGGTGGACTTTCCGGGTGGTAGTTCGACCAGCTCCCAAGTTCCATTTGCTTCAAGAGCTGCAACCTCATTTTTCATGGCTTCTCTCCATTCCTCAATTTTCACAGCTTGAGAATATGTTCGTGGTTCAACTTTGGCATCAATAGAAGCTAGAAAACACTTGTGAGCAGCAGAAAATTTATCATATGCAATATAGTTAGTTATGGGATATACCGTCGAAGCAACCGAGTTGGAGGCGGGGCGTGTGTGGTCTATAGATTGAGGCAGGTCGACACAATACTCGCTCAGGTGTTTCGTTTTGAAGCAACTTAGCGGGTAGACGGTTTATAATATGGACAGTCGTAAGCACACATTCCCCCCAAAACTGAATAGGTATGTTCGACTGAAAACGTATGGCTCAAGCAACTTCTAAGATATGCTTATGTTTCCTCTCAACAACTCCATTTTGTTGAGGGGTGTGTACACAAGATGTTTCAAGTAGAATAATATTCAATTATCTCTCTTGACTGAAATTCCCCCCCATTATCACTTCTAATTCGCTTAACATGCTTTCCAAATTGTGTTTTAACCATATTACAAAACATCTTAAGGTATGTACTCGTCTCTGACTTAAATTTCATCAAGTAAACCCATACCCCTCTACTAAAATCGTCAACTATAGTAAGAAAATAATGCGCGCCTGTAAGAGAAGGGGTTTTGTATCCACCCCATATATCACAATGCAATAATTCAAAACAACGACGAGTTTGAATAGAACTTGTGGGAAAGGGAATTCTAGTTTGTTTAGCTCTTATACAAGAGTCACAAATACCACTACCAATCTTACATATGTCTCGTATTTATCTTTCGAAGCATGGCCTAATCTCCTATGCCATGTATCTCCATCAACTGCACAAGAGAGAACTCGTCGCCCATTGTTGACAGACTCCAAAAGATATAGACCACCACACTCTTTACCCGCTCCAATCAGCTTCTTCGAGGCTAAGTCCTTCATAACGCAACCATTGGCACAAAAAATTAGGGCACAGTTATGTTCCTTGGTCAATCGACTAACTGAAAGCAAATTGCATTGAAAACTTGGAACATGTAGGACATTGCTCAATTTTAATTTGTCTTGTATGGTGATGCTTCCAATTTTTGTAACAGGCGCCTTTTCTCCATTCGGAATTTTCACTGGAGCACTATCGACTAAATGTGTTTCGCTCTCAAGGACGCCTCCTTTTCCGACGATGTGTTCTGTGGATCCTGAATCAATAATCCAAGACGTTAAATTTGTAGGATCTTTACCAGCCATGTGAACAGATGCACTCAAATTGGAGCTGTTGGGGCTGCTGTTCAGGATATCCCTCAACTGATTTAATTGGTCCGAAGTGAGTTCTTGCAGCAGATTAGAATCAGCCATGTTACCATCCACGTGCGCCGCTCTAGGGACGTTTGACTGCTTCTTTATGAACTTTCCTCCCTCTTTCTTCCGGGGCTTGCTTCTCCTTCCTTCCAGATAACCGACAATTTCATAACAATTGTCAATCGTATGCCACAACTTCCCGCAATTATCGCACTGTGGAGGTGATTTCGCGTCCCTGACACTTTCCCGCTTTTCAGAAGTTCCCTGTTTTTGAACCTGAAAAGTAGTTCCGTCCAGAGTCGGCCTCCTCGAACTGGTGATCAGCCGCTGGCGTTCATCTTCGGCCACGAGATGGTATGTTATTCCCAGACTAGGTAGAGGTGTCATGCTCAATACCTGACTTCTAATGGTGTTGAACGCATCATCTAAGCCCATCAAAAATTCGTAGATCCTTTCCTTCTCCAGCCTCTCAGCAAATGATTTTGCAACATCACATGTGCACTTTCCACACGTGCACCTTGGCGTGACTGTTACCACATCTATCTCATCCCATATGCCCTTTAGTTTTGTATAATAGGCTGATACAGACATCTTATCTTGTCGTGTGAGGGTTTGATTCCTCTTCAATTCAGAGGGTTTGATTCCTCTTCAATTCATAGGCTTTTGGCGCGCTCTCCTTTCCGAATCTCTCTTCCAGATCGCTCCATATTTCCTGTGTCGTCTTTGCGTGTTTAACGCTATTTCGAATCTCCTTGTCCATCGCAACAACCAGCCATCCTTTTACCATGGCGTTGCATCGTTTCCACAAGACTAGATTCGGAGAATCCTTTTCTGGCATTGGCAGCGAACCATCAATGAAACCGAGTTTATTTTTCGCCAAAAGACAATTGCTCATCTCTTCACACCAGTCTCCGTAGTTTTCGTCATTGAGGAGATCGGTGACGTATACGTGACTTGGGTTGTCGGATGGTCCTATGTAATAGGGGGACATGAGATCGTTGGCGATTCCAACTTTGTCGGCCATGATGAAGAAGGACGGTCGTCGAAGTCGGCCAAGAGTATGCGGAAGCTTTCAAAAACTTTGAACCTATGGCTCTGGTATCATGTAGAATTTTGGTATGAAAGAAAATATTCATTGATTCACAAAAAAGTTTTACAGTACATGATTATATATAGAAAACGAGAAGAAAACCTAGATAGCCTAGATATATTAGAAAACCTAGATATTAATCTATCTCTACATATCCTAGCCGAAGTCTTCTATCTTCCTTCTTTCATGCATATCTCAACATATATATTCAATATATATCTTCATTAATTATCAAGATATTGATATATCTCAACATTTTTATCGTGTCAATTCGTTAAAATCATTAAATCTTCGTGTTGGATAATGTTATTTGGTAGAAATATTGTGTTCTGTGGTACCCACTAAAAATTAATAAGTAATATATTATTATCTATTTTATTATTAACATTACTCCATTATTATTTATCAAACTAATATAACACATTTTGTGTCGTGTTATCGGATCAACTTTATAATAAATCAATATCGTGTTATTGTATCGACTTCTTAACATATTAATATTGTGTTTGTGTTTAATCATAATGGATTGTGTTGTATTTATGTCGAGTATATTATAAACAAATTGTGTATGTATCAGACTTTAATGGATTATATATTGTGATACACAATAATGATGAATTATCAGTCAGCCCTAATTGGGAGGTGAGACTTGAGAGTAATGCTTGATCCTAGACCCCAATCTTCATAAATGAAAATCACGCTACTTATATTAAAGTGTTTATGATCCTCAATTAGCATATGAAACTGTAGAACCCTCCTAGTCGGCTTAGAGATGGCCATTTGGAACCGGAATCGCACCTGAACCGGTCCGGCGGTTCACGGTTCCGAACCAGAACCGTCAAAAATGGTTCGCTACCGGAACCGAAATCGTTTTTCGACCGGCCGGTTCAGGTTCAAGGTTTTAATCGGAACCTGAACCGGCAGTTCTGAACCGTCGGAATGAAATTAAATAAAAAAAAATAGTTTCGAACCGGCAGTTCTGGTTCCGAACCGTTGAACCGGCGGAATAAATTTTTGAAAATTTAAAAATCGGCGAATTAGAGAGCACCACGTGTCGCTGAAAAAAAAAAAAAATATTCATCGAACCGCCGGTTCCGAACTGGAACCATATGGAACCGGAATCATAACTATTTTTACAAGGGCCGGTTCCGGTTCCACCTTTCTGGAACCGCCAAACAGGCGATTCCAAACCGGAACCAGCCCGTGGCCACCTCTAAGTCTGCTGATATTACAATAGTTGTTGACTTTTAAGTTGATAATATATATATATATATATATATATATATATATATATAAATTGAGAGAGGAGAGATTATATAAAAAAAATCTCCTTGTGAGAAAAAAGAATGAATCATGTCCATTAAATCTAAAAAAGTCAATGATTGATATTCAAACAAACAATAACTAAAACACAACCAAGCAACAACTAAAACACAATCAAGCAACATTGCAATCAAACAACGACCTGAATACAATCAAGCAACCTCACGAACACAATCAAGCATCTTTCTCACTTTCTTGGTTAGTATTTTATGCTTATTTAGTTATTATGTTATGCATCATTAAATTGCATAACCACTCACATCAAAATAAATATTCCCTCCGTCCCTTGACATTAATCCCATTTTCTATTTTCGTCTGTCCCGTGGAATTAGTCTCATTTCCTAAAATGGAAAAAAATTTACTCACACTAATAAAATATTAATTCCACTACAATCACAAATATTGATAACTGTGCCAAAAATAAATGAGACTAATGCCGAGGGATAGAGGGAGTAACTGTTAATCTAAAAAATTCAATTTTGACCATTCATCCATCAAAATTAATGGTGTAAGATTAATTCTTATTTAATATATTCTAACATTTTAGCATATGATTCATTCTCTCTATATATATATTGATAGTAATATTAAATATTTTAAAAAATAGTACTCCCTCCGTTCCGGCTTAATAGTCTCATTCATTTTAGGTATAATAATTAAGGAGTGTGAATGTAAAATGAGTTGAGTGAAATAAATATTTTATTAATGAGTGTTAAAAAATTATTGTTTTTAGAAATATTACTAATAAATTGGGAGAGATAAAAAAAGAAAGTGAGATAATTAAGATGTAAATATGAGGGAGGGCGAGAGAGTAATAGAATACTAGATTAAAAGTTTGGTGCTCAATTGCCAGCTGTTGCATTTATATTTATTTGCAGTAAGTTACAAATAAAAACACACAATTTATCTTGCTCCCATTGATTGTTATCTTCTTCATCCTCGACTGGAAATTTCTGGTAACAAAATCAATTATTTTTCTCTCGTCAATATTAACCACTCGGAAACTCGAATCTCTAATTTCTTGAAATTCAAGTATAGAAGAAGCTGGCCAAATCCAATAATTGAAAAAACACAAACCAGCTATAGGTCTGAAATATATTAAAATAATTTTATTTATTCCAAGTCTTTTAAGTTCTTTATTACTACATAAAACTTGCTTCAATATACACTATTCATATAGGGTTTTACTGTATATTGCCAAAAAAAAACACAAATGTATGAAAACCCCCATCTCCGTGGACTCAAACATTACCATATAATTGGAAATAATGGGAAGAGAGAAATTGTAGTCTCACTCACTTGTAGCCAATTTCAATTTTACACGGCAGAATTTGATTCTAGATGGATCCAAATTCCAATTAATCTTTAGCAAGATGCATCACGTCAATGAAATCTTTATTAAAAAAAAAACCCTTTTTTTTTAATAGAAAGCCACGTGTACAGCAGTCTGTCACTATTTTGCCTCACGCTTTTTTTTTTTTTTGAATTACTCCCTCCGTCCCATTGAATTAGTTCCACTTTCTTTTTTTGTTTGTCCCATAGAATAGTTCCATTTTTCTAAAATGACAATCTTTTTCACACTCACCAATAAAATATTAATTCCACTACACTCACAACTCTTAATTCCCGTGCCGAAAAGAAAAGGGACTTCTTTACCGGGACAGAGGGAGTATTAGTTAGGAGTATTATACATTGACGAGTTTCCACGCCGCAAGACGTAAGTCTCAAATTATAAGTTCATATAAAAATATATATTTTATTTTTAACTATTAATATTATTAGTTGTTAGAATTACTAAGGATTAGAATAATGTGTAATTACTTAGGGATTAGGGTTTATTTTAATCATAAAAAAATGGAATTGATAGATATTGTTAGATTTTCTGGAGAGAAAAGCGGCATTGTTCTAGTTCTTTCCAACTACTTAGTATAGTCATGGATGGCTCCGAGCTAAATATAATTGCTGGTTTGACGTCAAATTCAAAACAAACTAAATAAATAATTGACAAATAAATGTTGGACGAATTGAGAAAAAGTGATGTCATTTTCTAGCCAAGAATGGCCCACCTGCCCACACGCCACTTCTATATTTTGGCCATCATTTTGGCACTGTGATTAGAGTTGTGGAGTTGTAGGGAACTGCAAACTACATTCTTGCAGCGTCCATTAGAATGGTTGAGTTTGCAGAAAAAGATGAATTCTCCTATCCTCTGCTCACAGACGTCGCGTCTTCATCGTCGGATTCTCATGCTTCCGTCAAAAGAACAGGTCACTCCTATTCAATTTTCCTTATTTTGTCAAAGAATTCATATATCCCATTATTTATTTAGAAATTGGACTCTTGAACTTGAATCTTGATAGTCTCTAAGTGCAGGCTTCTTGTATGTGCGCGTGTTTTTTTTTAATTTTAATTTTTTTAAAACTTAAACCATTGGTGAAATGCGGAGAAGGGCTAGTAGCAAAGTCCATAGCTAGAGTTTATTAATGCAGGCTTGTGTTTAAATAATGGTAACATGTTGACATCCTAGGATATTTTTCTGTTACTTTGATTTTCTTTGAGAAAAAACTGGTTTTATTGAGAAAAGAATGAATTTTTAGGGGGTTTTTTGTTCATAGTTTTTTTTTTTTTTTTTTTTTTTTTTGTGTTTTGGATGTGAAGGGACGGTTTGGACAGCAATCGCCCATATTATAACGGGGGTGATAGGGTCAGGGGTACTGTCACTGGCATGGAGTATGGCTCAGCTGGGGTGGATTGCAGGCCCACTATGTATGGTGGTGTTTGCATTAATCACTATCATTTCTTCCAATATTCTTTGTGATTGTTACAGATATCCTCATCCTGAGGTGGGCCACGTCAGAAATAGGTCCTATGCTGAAGCTGTGAGATCTTATTTAGGTAATCACAATTTCATGTTCCTCCCCAATAATTGTTAATTACATAATTTACATGATCAGCATGTAGTTGTCTAGATGTTGAAATGGGCTGCTGAGGTTGTGCTGTTGCTTTGAAGTTAGACGAATGAACGGTTGAGTGATGCTGTTTTTGAGTTCTGCTAGTTGTTTGCTGTTAGAACCATGTCTGTGATTGGTTGCTTTGTCTCGCATTCATTTCGGGATAGTTGATTTGCCAACTAATAATAACTTGATGAACAATGGCAAAATAGGTGCTATAAACCATTTCTTTTATATGATGTTTTTTATGGTTGGAATATGTTTTTTTGAGATGGATACAAGTTTTGAATAGCCCTTGGAAAATATTTCTTTGGCAGGAAAAAAGAGTAAGTGGGTGGTCGAAGTATTTCTTCAAGAAAGTTATTATGGATTTGGAATTGCCTATACCATAACATCTGCAATCAGTATGAGGTATTCTGTTATGTTAAGAATGCTGAATTTGCTTCTAATCAGTTCAGTAGGTTCTACACTAATGTTATTGAAATATTCCAGAATAAAACGTAGCAAGGGCGAGCACTTTTCAAGATACACGTATAACTGATCACTCCAGCATGATTCTGGAATAATACTTTTGTCTTTGACATTGAAAGGGGGAACTTCATTCGTTGAATTTTGTGCAGAAACTATTTAGCATAGGACTCTTAGAAGATCAAACATAATCTGATTACCAGGATCTTGGGACAGTAATTTTTTTGGAGAACTAATCATGCTCCAACAGTATTAGAGTAGAAATTTGAGACTCCCTGATCTTATTGATTATATAACAGGTTTCAAATGATGATGTTTTACGCGTTTGGTAACTTTTCAGATCTATCAGTTAGTGGAAGCTGTCACAAGGTGTTTTTACTTAATGTTATAGTTCTTTATAAACACGGTTTCATCGATCCAACGTAGGCTTGATATAAAAACTGCTATATATTGCAAAATTCTCTATGAAAGATTTCAAATGACTAATTACAATGTCTTTGAAGTGAATGCTCACATTATAACATATTAGGTTTGATTTTCCAATGAAGAGTGATGCTTTGATATTTTTTGTCTACTCTGAAGAAGAAAATATAAGTTTCACCATTTTGATTTGACCACTAGATGTTTTATGTTGGTTTAGGGCAATTCTGCAATCAAATTGTTACCACAACGAGGGACATGATGCTCCATGTGAATACGGAGACAGTTTGTTCATGCTTTTGTTCGGAGTTGTTCAGGTAGCGCTCTCTCAGATACCTGATTTCCACAACATGGAAGTGCTCTCAATAGTTGCTGCTGCCATGTCCTTCGCTTATACTTTCATCGGGTTTGGGCTTGGTTTTGCTAAAGTAATAGGTACCTTGGTATTCTTCTGAATCTCGTTTCATTTGTGCATCAATAGAGCCACCAAATTTCTGCTAGATTTAGTCTCTGGTCTTTTGACAAGTGCAGAAAATAGACAGATCAAAGGCGATCTTAGTGGAGTAGCTACGAGTACTGCAGTTCAAAAAGTATGGCTCGTATCACAAGCACTCGGAGACATTGCTTTTTCTTACAACTACAACATAATTCTTCTGAACATTCAGGTCAGGACTGCACCTAACTATCCGGGTTTCTCTTTCGTGTAAGAAACTTCATCTAAATAATGAAACAACAAACTTTTTGAATGAAGGATACTCTCAAGGCGCCTCCTCAAGAAAACAAGACAATGAAGAGGGCGTCAACTATTTCTATTCTTATCACATCCTTCTTCTTCCTCTGCTGTGGATGTTTTGGATATGCTGCTTTTGGCGACCAAGCTCCCGGAAATCTCTTGACCGGATTCGGATTCTACGAGCCATACTGGCTCGTCGACATTGCTAATATCTGCATTGTTCTCCACCTTGTGGGAGGGTATCAGGTAACTACAAACTGCATACAACACATTGGTTGGAGGATATTACATTCTTGGTTGTTGCAGATATACAGTCAGCCATTGTTTGCAGTAGCTGAGAGACAGATAGCGAAGAGGCATCCCGACAGTGGATTCGTGAACGACGACTACATCGTGAAGCTCCCACTCGTGCCTCGTTTCAGGGTGAACCTCCTTCGATTGTGCTTCCGAACTGGTTATGTTGCATCCACAACTGCCCTTGCTATGGTGTTCCCCTACTTCAACCAAGTTCTGGGAGTCCTTGGGGCGTTGAATTTCTGGCCTTTGGGGATATATTTCCCAGTGGAGATGTACCTGGCCCAGAACAATGTGGGGGCATGGACCCCTACATGGATCTTTCTCCAAGCTTTCAAGCTCTTCTGCTTGCTTTGCACAATTTTGGCGTTTATTGGCTCACTACAAGGACTTTTATCGCCGTTCTTGTGAATTGCTCACTTATTTTCATCTTTGAACTCTGTGTTAACAATTTTACTAAAATAATCTGAATGATACTTGGTGTTCGGTTGAAATCATTCATGTAAAAATCTCCGCCAATGACTTCCAACCAAAAATACCTATAATTGGCATAGAAATTCAAATTTCTTTGTTCGCCACCTAGGTGGGAAAATCGGTAGATTATGTGGAATAATCGGGTAGTTAGGCGGCTAATCATTTTTTTAATTAAAATTTAGAATTTTATAGTAAAGAACTATATTAAAAACATTATAAGATAAAATAAAAACTCTTAAATTCTTAAAAAAACTTTATTAAAATTTGGAAATGATGCTTGTATTTTAAATAAATATTGATTTTGCATTATTTTGTTATTCTAATTCAAGTATATGAAAAAACAAAAAACAACTCAACTATTTAAAAATCACTTGGGTGCTAGCTTCTAAGTACTCAATCAGCAATTTAGAACCAAGCCAATTTTACAATATTTGTTGAAATTTCTTAATGAGGAGGGATCATGTAAAAAAAAAATTCCATGTGAGAAAAAAGAATGAATCATGTCCATCAGATCTAAAAAAATCAATGGTTGATATTTGAATTAAGCAACAATTAAAATGCAATCAAGAAACAACTAAAGCACAATCAAGCAACGATCTGAATACAATCAAACAATGCCGTGAATGCAATCAAGCATCTTTCTCACGTTAAGAATTTTCTCACTGGATCCGCTCCCATTTCTCAATAGAGGGGTTGGTTGAAACAGTATAGTTTGAATTCCACAAATATCTCAATTAAGAACCCTAGTATGTAATAAATTGATAATTAAGTAGTATTTTTGGTTGAAAGATTTGTGTTTCTTATTTAAATCTCATCATGAACACCACATTTTTTTAATGAATATATTTTCTCACATAGTATCATTACATAAGCAAAAACATTTTTACAAGTTTATAATGATTCTTTTAGATTATCCAAGAGCAACAGCAGAATGTTTCGTTGCATAAAATTTTGTAAATAAATTTTTTAACATTCATAGAAAATAAAAGATTACCCTAAAAGATTCGATCATAAACATTTCTTTTTTCGATTTGGCTTCGATCGGAAACATTAGCTCAGCATCTTCGATATATCTTCTTCTTTTCTCCCTTGAAAAAAAAGAAAAGAAAATTGGCCCTAGTAATTCAGAGACTGTTCATCTATTAATTTGCCACTTGCGCATGGCCCACGCCGTAATCGTTGAAATTCTTCGCCTAAACCCAATCCACCCAAATGCTCAAACCCTCATCTCTCTTTCTCATCTCTAGCCCTAATTCTCGTCATGCTTTCATGATCATGGCTGTATAGACACATATCTCAACCGGCACTCTAATTTTCGGGGCGACCTTCTTCCGAATTTTCTGGCAGTCTTTCTGATCTCTCTCAAAGTGAATTTTGCAGACTATTAACAAAATGGTCAGTTCTCTTTTCTATCTATTCTTTCTTTTTCTCGTGTACTTTTTAATTTATCTTTTGAATTTCATATAGGAACGGCTTGTTGGATGTATGTTTTTATGTAACTTGCTTGATTTTAGTGATTTTTCTGGCTACTTAGTCGTTTTGAGCTGTTGCCTTGAATTGGGTTTTCTAATGCTGAAATAGTTCGGCGTTTACATCTCTGAATTAGTGATGTGTAACCCCAATTAGAAATTGTTAGAATCAGTATTTTCTTATTTATTTTCTTTGCTTTGCTAAAATTATTTTACATAATAGAGAAGAAATATTAATCTGGCTACCAAAGATGCATCATTGTTTAAGTCCTATTTGCAGGATTATTTCCCTATCCTTAACTGATGTTTTTTTAACAAGTATATAATGAACTAATATGCTATCGGTATGTAATTTAGAAACTATGTGGGTATTAGGTAGATTCATGCAATTTCTTGGTTGTTTTACAGAGTATGAGAGAAGGAAGAGGCAGGCCTCGAAGGGACTACCCTTCAAGATCAGAAGATAAACCCCATCATGGTCGGGGAAGTAATCCGCCATCAAGGCATCTCTGGGTTGGAAATCTTCCTCATCACCTAACAGAGAGTGATGTAGCCCATTATTTCTTAAACTTTGGAGAACTTGAGAGTATTGCATTTCAACCGGGCCGGAGCTATGCATTTATTAATTATAGAAATGAAGAAGATGCTTTTGCTGCAATAAAAGAGCTTCAAGGTTTTGTTATTGAAGGCAATCCACTTAGAATGGAGTTTGCCAAGTCGGTTAGTTTTGTTTATCTTTGTCTCACTTTTTTATGGTACTTTGTTAATGCTTTTTACTGTATCCATATATATTTCTTTGCCCATTCCACAGAATCTATAGTCATTCAAGTTAGGGCGTTTTTTATGCTGCAGAAGATCCAAATTACACACATGGGGATTCAACACATTGCATAATCAACTCCATTGTTCTTTGCATATAAATTACTGTTCAAAAGCACTAGTTGCACTCTCCTTTCTGACATTCCAAAATGAAATGGAAGAAGTCAAAATAGAAAATTAAATTCATTTAGTCACAGTCTTTGATGATTAAGACATTAATCCTCATTTTATTCCACTAACTTCTTTCCAACCAATTATTGCCTACCTCTTGAACATCTTACATAAAGTACAACTACTCTAAGATGTTGAATTAATGCCTTTCTTTATGCATGAGTCTTGCTATCAAAATATGGATGCGTTCTGCACTCTCTGCAGTTCTTTTAAAATGTCCAGGAGGCAAGCCTGATTTCTACTTGTTATTGATCTGCTGGACATAGATGCAATAGTAGGAGCACACGAGCATAGCATGTGGAGAGGTTGCATTGAAGTCCATTGTAGTGAAAAAGTCCACTATAGATCAGAAAATCGATTGGAAGGGGAAATCAGTTGATTCAACAGTTGCGAACCACTTCAGCAATCCATTAGAAAACAGCACAATCATAGTTGACTGGTTCGAATTTGATATGGGTTCTTATAACACTTTTGTGATACAAATACGCTGGGATTAGGTGGACCTGTTTAAGATGTAGGGTTGAATCAAGTTAAGAGTCTGGAGAAGCAACCTGTTTGCACACATATCATTCTAGAAAACCCTAAAGAAGACGAAGGGCATTTTATTTCTTCTAAAACTTTTTTCTGATTTTTAATCCATTACTTCAATTAGACAGAGTCAAAACAGGCTAGGAGGATGAATTTCCCTGTAGTTATATCTTCAAACCACCAATCCGTGTCATAAATAATGTCATTTGTGCCCTTGCGCTTGACTGATAAATTAAGTTTTACTTCATCCCTCTTGTTCAAAAAATCTCTTAAATCACTTCGTCTCATGCATAATTCTCCTTGGCAATTCCTTGTGGGTGCTTGCAGAGTAACGCTATCTGAAATAGATTATTTGACTTCATGGAGTGGATGTTTTGTGTATAATTAATCAGAAGTTCACCATAGCTGATATAGGCATACTGTTGAGCAAAAATGAAACCTTACACATGTGAAGTCATTTCCTAATATGGGCATCCAGAAGCCAGAAAAACTTACCTTATGACTTTTGTTGGTGGAAGCTTTTCTACAGATAGGGTAAGCATTGACGAGTGATGAGCAGCAGGCCCCTCTACAGGCATAGATCAGGAAACGCTCTTACATAATCTGAAACTAGTTGAACTGTGAAGAATGACTTGACTTATAATTTCTGTTCCTCGAGGATTGATTATAGTTCCTCAGGATATCAAAATGTTACATGACGCATAACATCTTACACCATAATGGAGTCACTATATGAGTAAAAAATGGACTTTCTAAAAGGGAAGCTAAATATTATTCAGACTACCTTGATCTGTTTCTTCTTTTACTTTCAGATCAAGCAGGGTATGGTGTTTTTTTTTTTTTTTTTTTTTTTTTTTGAATAAAAATACATTCACTTAAACTCGCACACCCAGATGTTCCCAGGAACCCATAACTTCTTGGTCACAGACAAGGTGCTTTCACCACTGCGTCCCGAGTAGGGGACACAAGCATTGTATTGCTCGTCTCAACATTATGTTGATGTGCAACTTTCAACCCTCCCAACTGCAATCTAGTAAATCCAACCAAATGTTCTGCACTGTCACTTCTGATCAAACTCTGCAATATTTATTCGCAATACTAAATGCCATGTGCAACACCATCGCAGTTGACCAAATCTCTGTCTTCCACCAAGTTCATGTGAATCACAAAAATCATTTTCCTCTGGAAAGATGGAAACAATGAATATCCGTTTTCAGTCTTCATTTCTGCTCGGAGTTATATCTGATGCTGTTCATACATGAATAACATATTTTGCCCACTATTCAGTTATCTTATGCTACTCTGTTTTGTGGGGAAGAAAATTATATTCTTCTATTTTCCAGTTTGTTCTGTTCCATTTATGCATGGAAGAGTTTGGCTCTCTGGTGAAATCTATGTATTCATCCAAAGAAATGGGACAATGCAAACTGTCACTAGACTTGCCTCTACTTGGAATATAGCATTAGTAGCAGATGTGAGACTACTATGTTACAAGATCTCATGAGTCATGAGGGGTTTAAAACAGTTGGTATTTCAATGAAGCACTATAATCTCCACAACATTACACCATTATACTGTTTGCAATATACTCACCTTCTAACACATACCATCTCAACTCCAACTGGAAGAAAGGACATGTAACATGGCCAAGCATTTGTGAATAGTAGAAGTTTGAGCTGCACAAATGAGAATTTATATTACACTTGTGAATCCCATTAACCAGAAACCTGTGTATTTGACTCATTGCCCTGATACAAAGGCCACTTCAACAGTACTACTAATTGTTCAAACATTGAATTGGTTAGCATTCTTGATTTAGGCGAATGACATATAAAGCATCAAAGCTTATTGATTTTCATTGCTGTAGGAAATAAGTATATGGCTGTTGGGAAAATTGGAATTGCTTTTTTCTCTATTGTCTTAATAAGCATGTTGTCCACCATTATCTGTATCTCTATTTACTTAAATTCAAGTTACCAAGAGAATATTTTCGACGGTGATATGTTCATTCTAAACAGGAGCCTTGGTAATGATAGTACCCAGGCAGTAACTTACATTTATGTATATACGTATAAATTTATAGTGTTCCCTTTTTTTGTTCTTTGAGGGATTTGTCTTATACCATCAAGTGAGTGGACTTTGCTATGATGAATACATATAGATTATTATTGTTGCTTGAATGTTGGTATTAGAGTGAAAATATGTGACACCCTCGGTGTATTCACGTCCATTAAGAAACTTTTGCCTCTGTGTCAAGTTTTTACTGTATAATGAACTTTCTTTTTTATCAGTTTACAGAGTCGGGCTATTCTGGCTTTTCCTCTGTCAGGTTTTGTGCCTCAGTGAAATTCATTTGATAGAACACTGGAAATTTCTGTCTTAGAACTCTGACACTGCTTCTCTGGACCAAAACTGATATGGATAATAGAATGGTGGATTTTCTTATTCAGTAACTTTTCAAAATTATCTCTCCAAATGTGTAGGCTGTAAAATCTCTTCGCTATATTTATCTATGATTAAACCAGATATGTATTATCGTAGAAGAACCGGTGCAGTTTGAGGTGTTCATAGCATATGTTGTTTGCCATTGTGTCTGTGCATGCGAGTCTGTCTTAGAGAGAGGAGGGCTTATTACATAATTGCATCTTAAACAATATATTTGTAGATTTGTGGATGTGGAAGAGGCACTGACTTTTTAAGTGTGCAATTCAGTAGTGTAATGGAGTTCAATTTGCAGGAAAAATCATTAGCACCACCACGCGATGCGGACTACTCTGACAGAAGGGATAATCCACATCCCAGGGGACGGGGGTCTCCCTTTTCTGGGAGGGACTCCAGAACACGCCACTCTAGCCCTGAGTTCTCACATTCGAGTAAATCAAAAATGAATGACAAAAATGCAGAACCTAGTGAGGTCTTATGGATTGGATTTCCTGCCCAGCTGAAAGTAGATGAATTTGTTTTGAGAAAGGCCTTTTCACCATTTGGGGACATTGAGAAGATAACTGCATTTCCAGGTCGCACTTATGCATTTGTTCGTTTCAGAGATTTGATGGCAGCTTGCAGGGCCAAAGAAACTCTGCAAGGTAAGTTATTTGGAAATCCTCGTGTTCATATTTGTTTTGCAAAAAGCGATTCGGGGACATCCAACAGAGAACGGAACTCAATGAATGCTCCTCCTTCACCAACATATGGACGCAATGAATATTTTGAACGCTTCCGATCTGATAGGAACTTTGATCGTATGTCTGGAGATCACAGCATTAGATCTCCACCTTATACACCAAGTCTGGATCGTGGTGATCGTAACATGAGGAATACTGATTTGTGGCCTGGGGGAAACGACATCCACGAGCAAAGGAGGTTCCCCGGGCAAGGGTCTGACCTAGGGTTACATGAAAATATGTATGATCATCCCAATAGTCCTCCAAGGAACATAAGAGTGCATGTTCGTGAATTCTCTCCTAAAGGTCTTCCCCGTCAAGGTTCAATCTATGATGATCCATGGGATTTGCCTGAAGATGTTTCTATCTTGCATGGGAAAAAGAAGCTAAGGACCGAAACATATCCTAATGATAATGAGTTACCAGAATATCCATTATCTGATTTAGAGAAATCAAAACGTATTTCCTCTCGTGATATTCCTCAATCTGGTCTTCTTGATAACAATTATGATTCAAGGCATTCAGGATATAGACCAATCGCTGAGCGTTTGATGACCAATAACCAACCATTTGTGGAAAGGGGCGATCATTGGAATGCACCGCATGATTTTCATGCTCCAATGCCAATGCCTTCCCTTGATCGGAGAAAATTGAAACCTGATATACGTGAATCTTCTTCAAAAGAAGTATGGAGGTGGGAGGGAATTATAGCCAAGGGAGGAACCACTGTTTGTCGTGCTCGCTGCTTTCCTGTTGGCAAACCACCGGACATTGTCCTGTAAGTAGTATTCCATTACAGTCCTTTTGCAATCAGGTCTCTTATTTACATGTGCTCTTTTGTTTTTCGGTTTCCCATAAGGTTTTATGGCTACATGAAATGCAGCTGCAACTCTTTTTCCTCTCTTTTACTGGGGGGTATCTGTTGAGCACCATAGTAGTGCAGTGGTTTTTCGCTAGAGACATGAAAGTGGACATCCATTATTTTTTCATCTCAATGTGTTTCTTTGGAAACTTAATGATACACATGAAATGTGACGAGATGGTGTAATTCTAGCATCTTTATCGATTGTCGATTGAACATAGATATGGCCTTCTAATTACCCTAATGACTTTAATTATTTGACTGTTGCAGACCTGAAATTCTAGACTGTACAGCAAGGACTAGCTTAGACATGCTTGCTAAGCATTACTATCAGGCGTCTAGTGCTTGGGTCGTCTTTCTTGCCCCAGCTAATGATCCTGATATTTCATATTACAATGAATTCATGAGCTATCTGGGGGAGAAGCAGCGTGCAGCGGTCGTAAAATTGGATGAGAGGAGCACCTTATTCCTCGTACCTCCTTCAGAATTCTCCGAAAAAGTTCTGAAAGTACCTGGTAAACTGAGCATCTCCGGTGTTGTCTTAAGGTTAGATCCTCTTGGTTCTGGCTATGGTTCCCATCCTCAAAACGAAATCCGGGAGTCTTCCCTTGCCCCGTTCCAGAATGATTCAATGTACCAGAAGCCAGTCTCACCATCGGGGCCTTACTTGCCGCCGCCACCACCTTTAACTAACTATGAAAATCCTGGAATTGGAGCACCAATTCCTGGGAATATGCGACCATTGAGAGCAAACTGGTCTCCCCATGATTTGCAGAACTCAAACACCAGAGACGTTGCACCTCAGGGATCCAACCTGCCAACGGGTTCCATGGACCATCCTTACTCCGCAGTTCCTAGACTAATGCAGGATGCAGCTAATAACAACTATGCACCTAGTATCTCAGCTAGTGGAAATGGCAAGTGGCCGGCTCCGGAAAACCATCCCATTTCTTCTTCCCTGCCGGTTGGAGGTCTACCAGCAGAACAACTTGCGCAACTGGCTTCATCTCTTCTTGGACAACAGGGACAGCTTAGTGGTGTATCGAGCTCTGGAGAGTATAAACCATCAGGAAGCAGTAATCAGCAGGGATACCAATACAGAGTCCCGCAGAATTACGGCTTATCTTCTGAACAAACACCTTCTGATTTCCCACAATCACAGTTTGGTCAAGCGCGGCAGATGCAGCAGCAGACACCGAACTCAGTTGCATCACAACGGGAGCCTCATATAAACCAGCCCCTTCAAGCTTCTTCACAAGATGATCCTGACGCCGATCCACAGAAACGCTTGGAAGCGACACTGCAGCTTGCCGCGGTTCTTCTTCAGCAAATTCAGCAAGGGAAAGGCACCTGAGGAGTGAGATTGTGCATGTGGTGTTACATTTTGAGTGTCATTGGAAACTTGCATTCTACTTAATTCCCTGCCTTTTTTGTATCATTTATGGATTGTAATATAATATTTAATGAAGGATTCCTTATTGAAATTGAACTTTTTTGGTTGTGGTTTTCAACGATTCTTGCTATTTCTGCAGGACTAAAAACATGCATGCAACTTCAGTTACTTCACACACACCATGGCATTTTTCTTGCACAATATGAAAGAGGAGAACAAAAGATGGCTGGCTGCCTAATGGAATTTGAGGCTGGTCAAGACATTGTTGTTGACAGGATCAGCAAGGTGATCCAACAAGTTTTGGTATGGACCCACACCAGTGACCAAGGCTTGTATGAAGTATCCCAAGATTGCCAACATGGCCAACCTCCCATTCTTCACCTCCTTCAGCTTCAAATCCTTCAACGACTTCTCATCCTTCCCGAACCCCAAAGGGTTGAAAAGCGGGCCGCCGGGGTAGGCCGGGTTGCCCGATCCTCCCAACCCCTTTTCCAGGCCGAGGAAGTACTGCTTCCCCATGGAACCTGGGTTGTACCAGTCCTGGAATCTCCTGTGCTCAGCAAATCCCATCAGGGCCATCTCCAGCACGAACAGCGTGTAGTTATCTGCCCAGTAGTCGTACGTTCCGGCCGGTGGAATCACTCCGGTCTTGAACCATGGAAGAGCTGTCTCCGGTGGAATCAGCCCTGCTTTTCCCAGGATTTCCGGTGCAATGGCTCCTGCTGCACCCAGCATTGCGAACCGCCCGTTTATGATCTCGCCGTACGCCAGCCATCTCGGCTCGATGAATCCTCCGGTCCCCTCCGGGTCCGACAGCCCCAATGGGTCGAACCCATAGTCTCCAGGGAGGCTGATAAAATAATAATAATTATTTTTTTTGAAAAAATTAGCAGTTTAGTATCTATGAATGTAAAGAAATGAAGAATCACCTGCCATCTAGGTAGGAAAGGCTCTGTTTGGATGCAAACCAGAGCTGCCTGTCAGCTCCTTGCTGCAAAAAGAGAAGTGCATCAATCATGGTGTAATGCACCCGACTATCTAATATATATACGCACGTGATTGCAATAGAAGTTACCTTCACTGGAGGAGTAGCAGCAGCTCTGACGACGAAGGAAACCTTCTTGGAAGATTGTGCAGTGCGGCCTCCAAGAATCTGCCTAGTGGCCTCTGCTGAAGAGCAGATGGACGAAGATGAAACCAACGCCTGAGTTGCCATTTCTACGAGTTCACTCCCACTGAAGAAATCTTTGCATATTAAGGGGAGAGAGGATTTGTGTGGGGCTATGAAGTTTACAAATTAGATAAACTTGGGATTTTGATGTCAAATAGGAGGGTTGCATGTGGCATTATTTATTGGATTGTAGATTTTATTGGAATACAAATGTAAGATACTAGGTTGGCAGTTGGCCACCTGGGCTTGTATAAATTCAATAGATCTGAGGTGCATAAATTTCAGTTTTTGACAAATTTTTGTTTTTTGGGGAGGAGAGTTATAATTCCACAATTTGAAAATGGTCTCACATATATTAGGAATGCTCACTTACTGAAATAATGTATTTAAGTTTAATATATTGATGTATTTATAAATATATCATTTTAATATATTACTCCTCCATCGTTTACTTGTCTCACATCTAAATCTAAAATAATAAGGGAGTTTTATTGTGTATTAGTGGGTGGAATATTTGTTTAAATTATTATTTTAAAAAAAAAAGTAAAATGGAAAGAGAGAGAATTTGGAGTCAACATTTTCAAATGATTAAATTTCTTATTTTTGGGTTAATTATTTATTATTTTAAAAAATGGAACAAACCAAAATAAAAAATGAGATTAATAAATTAGGATGTAAGGAGTATTTAGTAAAAATGTTCAGTCTAATCGAAATACGTTGAATTAAAACTTATTTTCAAATGAAATATGCATTTCGTTGGAAATATATTCAGCATAAAATGCATTCAGATGGGATGTTAAGTCAAATTTTATATATAAACCAGATTTTCTTACCCAAAAAAACTTATTTTATCTTATTATATACTTTCTCCGTCCGAGCAGAATAGGCCTTTTTATTAAATTGGGCGCCCCAACTAAATTGGCTCCTTTTAAAAAATGACAACATTTTCACACTCAATAATAAAATATTCATTCCACTAACTCATTCTATACACACAATTCTTAATTTCCTTATAAAAATAAAAAGAGCTAATAAACCGGTAATAAACCGGGACGGGGGAGTTAGTGATGGCCACAGGCTGGTTCCGGGCCGGTTCCAGTTCGGAACCGCCGGTTTTACGGTTCCGGAAAAATGGAACCGGAACCGGCCCATGGCTAGAAGGTTAAGGTTCCGGTTCCGAACCGGCAGTTCACCCTTTTTTTTTAAAATTTTAATTATTTATTTTATTTGAAATATAATATTTGGTTTGTACAAAAAAATTGTAATTATAAGTATTTTTTTCCTTTGAGTAATATTTGGTTTGTTCACAAAAATTGTATATTATTTTTTACTTTGTACACAAATTAAATAAACACAAAAATATATAAGGAATATTATAAATTAAGATTACAAATTTAAACTTACAAGTTACAAGTTACAAAATTGTATATTATTTTTTAACTACACAAGTTATACAAATTACAAAATTGAAGAATTAATATTATTACAATAATTGAAAATTAAAACTATAAACAAAAAAATTCCAAAAAATTAAAAAAAAACTTTAATAATTAGGGGGGAGGGGAGGGGGGAGGGGGGAGGGGAGGGGTTAATTGAAAAGGGCTTGCACTTAATTTTTTACCTTAAAATTAAGTTGCCTACGTATCCTTTAATTTTCATTAAGGGAATCAAAGCCCACGTAGTTCTCTTACCTTACTTACCTTTAATCGGAGTCGAAATCCGCATCACCTAGGCCATCGGAAGCATTAGTACTTGCCACGCTTGCATCGGAGTTGTAAGCATCCTCGTCATCGAAGACGTGCCTCCATTCCGGTTGTTGTTCTCGATCTTCGGCATTTCTCCAATCTTTAAGTATAACTTGTGCTTCCAAATTGGCCGGTGTCAAGTTGGACCTTCTTTCATCCAACATATAGCCACCCGAGCTAAAGGCTTGTTCCACGGCAACCGTTGATGCGGGGACGGCTAAGAACTCCTTCACCATCGTACTTAGGATTGGGTATTGTTGTTGCCGCCTTGACCACCATAGTAGAATATCAACCTCTTGTGGAGCGTTGTCATCTTCTTCATCTCGAGGCTGCAAACAATCACCACCAACATACATTTCCGCCAAATAAACATCTAGTTCGCTTTGTTGCGAACATGAGGGACGATTTTGAGACATAATATTATGGATTCTAGCTAACAAGGGGTTAGCACTAGTTTGGCCGGAAGTAGTTGTCCTAGAGGAAGATCTAATTTGAACTAAGTGGCTATATGTGATACAAAATGAATCGAAAGCTTCACGTAATGTTGTACTAAGTTGGGTTTTAACTACATCGACGGAGGGGAGGTTCAATTGTTCTAAAGGAATAATTTCGTCGGGCCCTATAAATGCTAAGGTTGATAAATCGGTATAATATGTATCAATAAAAGAATAAACACCATCTAATTTAATACTAGGATCAAATACTTTAGCAATTAAAAAAACGGCGGGAATCTCCCTAAAATATTTTAACCATTTCATTACCATATCAAATATTATATGCCTTAATTCGGGTACAAAACTACATTGATTAAATTGACAAGCAATATAACAACAATGATATAAAACTTTAGAACTAGTGGGATAATAGACACCGGATAAAACTTTAGTTGCGTTAGAAAAAGATTTTAACAATTCATGCAAATTAGTACATGCATCCCAATGAGATAAATGCAAGTTAATACCATAATCATCACTTATAAAAAATTGTACTAATAATTCTTTATATTTAAAAGTAGCATTAAGCATTTCATAGGTGGCATTCCACCTATGAGAAATATCGGTTGGAAAACGTTTTGCTCGGACTCCATGAGTAGCACAAAAAGAAGCCCTTTTTTTGCAATTTTTTTTTATGACTATGAAAGCTTAAAACTGCAGCCCTAATAGGTTGGATTGATTGACTATAAATTTTCATTCCATCTTGAACCGCTAAATTAAGAATATGAGTAATACAACGACAACGAAAAACTTACCTCCGAGGACCGGATTGCACTCCAAAATAAGCTCCCTTATTGATGCGGTGTTGTTGCTTGCATTATCAAACCCAATAGAAAATATTTTGTCGTTTATTTTAAATTGGTGAGCTATTTTTATTAATAAACGTGCTATATTTGATGTCGTATGAGCTTCATTAAATTTTCGGTTATTCTTTTATTTAGATTCCAAGCAGAATCTATCCAATGAACGATTACGCCTAAATAATGATTTTCGGATCTACAACCATCCCAAATATCGGAGCAAATAGAAACCCTATGATCTAATTTTTTAAATTGATCGCGTAAAGTCAATCTATATTGTCTAACTCTATTTCTTATTCCACGCACCATAGTTGTGCGTGGAATTCTTTTTTGAAGAGGTTGAAGTGGATGTATATATCTTTCAAATCTTGTTTTATCCATTAATTCAAAAGCTAAACTTTCTATACAAACCCATGACGATAATGAATCCCTACATTCTACCGGATCATATTTATGAAGAGCGGAAGAGGAAGACATACCTTGGGAAGTAGAAAATGCACCTTGGTTTAATTGAGTTTGACCCTTAGACAAGCCAAACTCCATGGGATGCTTCACCTTTATGTGGCGTTGATATGTTCCATATCCATCACCGGCGGCGAATTTGTATCTCATAGGGCAATAATTGCAATATAGATCAAATTGTTCGGGAGCACCTATAATTTTATATTTTTCTAGTTAGATATCATAATTAAAATTTAAAATAAGTATAAGAATTTGAAATAAAAACACCACGTACCTTTCTTTTGCTCCTTCGAACGAATTTTCGGTAGTGCTTTGTGAAAAGATCGGATTTCAAAGCTTTTGGACTTAAATTTGTATCGAAATCATCATCTTCTTCATTTACCTCGGCCTGGGGGGGAACACCTTCGTTGCCTTCATTTTCCAATGCCTCACGAAATCGCATTTCATGTTGTTGCAATTGTCGGGCATACTCCTCATCGGCTCGAACTTGTACTTCACGAACATCGTCATCATCACTCAATGACAAAGTGATGTTATCATCGTATTGAGATTGAGGAGAGCTTTCAATATGAACACCACGACGACGTTGACGAGTTGGACCTCTAGTAGTAGTATCTCTTGCTATGGACTTGCCCCTCTCGTCGGCACCACCAACACCACGACCACGACTTGAAGACATATTTGAAATTTGAGAGAATGGATTTGGAATGGAAATTTGAAAGAGAAATTGCAAGAATTAATTGAAAAAGAGAGTAATTGAGAGTAAAATTGAAGGAATGACACAAGAAATAGACAATGATTGCACTAATTGAGAGAATTGAGATTGAGGTGTGAAAAATGTTGAAGGAAGGGGGGGTATTTATAGGAAAATTTTGGCCATTAATTAGTTCGTCCGAACCGGCGGTTCAATGCCACGTGTCAAACTCTCATTCGTCGATAATTTTTTTTTTAAATTTTTTTTAAAAAATAGCCGTTAGATTGCCCGGTTCCGAACCGTTCGGAACCGGAACCGCCGGTTCCAACGGTCATAATTTCAAAAAAATAGCCGTTGGGCCGGTTCAGGCGGTTCCGAACCGGAACCGCCGGTTCATAACGGTCAATTTTTTTTAAATTTCGTGCCGCCGGTTCACCGGTTCCGAACCGGAACTGGCGGTTCGGAACCGTTTAAATATTTTTTTTTAATATTTCGGGCCGGTTCCACGGTTCGGAACCGCCGGTTTCGATTAAACCCTTGAACCTGAACTGGCCCGTCTATATACGGTTACGATTCCGGTTCCGAACCGTGAAACCGTCGGGCCGGTTCCGGGCCGGTTCCGGGCCCAAATGGCCACCACTAGGGGGAGTACTATTCATATTTAATATAATGGGAGGGTTTTTCTTCAAAAAATATAAAATAAAAATAATGGGAGGGTTCCATTCAAAATGCTTGGCTTGAACCGGTGAAACTAGAATTTCGCTCAATGCTACAATTTCTTAACAAAGTAACTATAAGCATATCCAGATCGGGTCCTCTAATCGGGCCGACCCGCCGATGGATGTCCGTCAGAACCACCGTGATGAGCTTCGGCGACGGCTCCCAGGGTGCACTGGGTCTCCACGATTTCCCAGTTGGACTGGGCTCTCACGCTTACGAGCCCACTCATGTCCAGGGCCTGCCGCCCGACGTTTGCGGCGTCGCTGCTGGGCACTACCACTCTCTCGCCCTCACTTCTCAGGGCCATGTTTGGGCATGGGGCCGGAATGCCGAATCACAGCTCGGCCGCGCTGCTCTTTCCCCTAGGTTTTCTCTTCCCCCAAAATTTTGAAGTTTTTATTGAGTTCCATCCTTTTAATAATTAACGGAAAATTAGAGATTTTGTGCCACTACCTGACTTTAGCGTCGTGCATATAATTTTCTTGAGGAAAGAATATTATACAAGTTTTACCCTGTCAGCTTGATTGACATTGGGAGCTCCGAGATTCTGCTGGTTTTAATTCAGGCGGGATTTATCATTCTGTTAATAACCTGGTTTTGTGTTCAAGATTGCTTTTTTCTTGCATGAGTGAAGATGCTATAATTTGGTTTTGATCTTCATGGTTCATGGTTTGATGTTGATTCTGTTTGTATTCTATATAGAGAGATGTGGAATAAACCACAGAAAGTGGAAGGATTGGATAAAGTGATGGTTCAAGCTGCATTTGCATCTGGTGTTGTGTCTGCTGCAATTGGAGATGATGGCGCTTTGTGGGTATGGGGAATGTCGAAGCGTGGACAACTTGGTCTTGGAAAGGATATCACGGAGGCTCTTTTACCTGCTAGAGTTGAATCACTTCTCGGACAAGAGATAGTTAAGGTGGTTTCCATACCAGTATAAGGTAGTATAGATTATTTAAAACTGATGAACTATAATAACTAACAATATTGTTCTGACTGTTATGAAGTAAGACAGCACATGTAAAGTCATTTTGCAAATCGTATACGCTAACATTGTATGATCCTGCAGGTTTCATTTGGTTGGGGCCATGCTCTTGCTCTGACTAAAGATGGGAAATTGTTTGGCTGGGGTTATTATGCAGATGGCAGATTAGGGAGAATTGGAAAATCTTTGGAGGCCTCACCATTGGATTCAGTTGCTCATAAAGTGAAATCACAGAGTGGAAATTCAGATATGATGATTGAAGAAGCCGAGAGACTTGTTTTAGAAGCAATAGAGATGGAAAATGACATGCCTATCATCTGGGAGCCTACTTTAATTGAAGAAGTCAATGATGCTGAAGTTGCAGACATCGCTTGTGGACTTGATCATTCCTTAATATTATGCCGTAAGTCATTCACATATATCAGTATGCATACTTCGTGATTGGGCCATTGTAATACATTTAAGATCCATGTCTCAGGTGATGGTTCTCTTCTAAGTGGGGGGAGCAATGCGTATGGTCAGCTTGGCAGAGCAACCGAAGATTTAGGATTGCATGTTGTTGATATGAGCCTACAGCCTATTACTATAGCATCAGGACTGGGGCACTCTTTAGCTATCTGCCAGGGGTTATCGTCAGAGGCCACGAACAATGGAACAACTATCGTTACATGGGGATGGAACCAGTGTTCTCAACTTGGTAGAGATGGTCCAGCGAATATGCCCCTGGCTGTTGACACTTTGGCAGGTGAAATGCCAGTTTCTGTTGCCGGAGGGCGAGTCCATTCTATTGCAGTAACAGAAAAAAAAGAGGTTTGGTCTTGGGGCTGTGGTAGAAATGGCCGGCTCGGATTGGGTAGCTCTGCTGACGAACCCGAACCTATGTTGATCGAATACTTGGAGGGCGTTGAGGTTCTGCAAGCTGCTGCAGGGTTTGATCACAATCTTGTTTTGGTTGGCGAAAAAATGTGAGCAGAATCAGAAATGAAATTCACTACATCAATCTTTCCTATTCCTTGTTACTCTGTCATTGAATTCATGCAATAGATTATCTTGGCCTTACTTCAACAATAACAGTAGCATTTAGATATTGAAAATTATTGAATATCAAAATCACTTCTACAATCTCATGCCCTTGATAGACAGATGTTTTTCTTGGATTTTGGTTTACAAGAAAATGAATAGAAAATCCATGGCTGGACTATCAGATCTCTGTCAGAAATTTGCAGGGCTATCATCCAACTGTTTCTCATCTTCTATATCCACCTCCAAGATTTCCTGAGATGATCCAAGCCCAGCTTTAGAACAATACACAGAAGGTGAAAACTGCAGAAAGTGATCAGACTTACAGGAATTCTCTGCTTCAAGTAATTCCCCAGTCTGGCTAGAACCATGGATCGCTCGTGCCAGAACCTGCCGCTGAGCCTGATCTTCACATAAGGTCCATCTAATTCTGCAAGTTCTGCTTTACCTATTCAACCATTTTTCCTTTTTATCAGAGAAACTCCACATTTTTATTCATGGCACTGAAATCATCAAGAAATCACCTGTTATGTTGACTGAAGCGTCGAAGAGTTGTGCCAGCTGCAAGAACTCAAAGTGCAAGATAATCAGTGAAAATGTTAAGCTGACATATTTGTTTCCATCTGTAAATTGGAATGGAGTTGCAGAGGTGAAGACGACTTGCCTCAGTTCTGGCCTCAGCTAGGACCTGCTCGATGTTTTCTTCTGTTAAATCAAGTGGTGCAGATGAGGCTGAAAATGCAGCAGTAGGGAGCATTTTCCTACGGTTTCTAAGCCGGGTTGTTGTCGATGTTGCTCCATTCTTCAGCTGCAATGCCGCCGGAGCGGTGAAGAGACTCGACGGCAGTAGGTTTGGTGTGGGTGATAGGGTGTGGAGGTGATGAGCATGGAAGAGTTTGAGTGGCATCCTTGAGATTTTCGTTATCCAATAAATGTGTGGCTAAAATGAACAATCAGATATTGTAAGCTTAGCTTGTAAATCAGCAGAATACGACGTCGTTACCCTCCACTTCATTAGCACAATCTTCAAATTCTTTTTAAGGAGTGTGCTGTGGATCGATCTTAAAATCTTTCAATATTTACACATACATTCTTATTAAATTCTGTTGACAAAACCAAGTGATACAAAACTATTATATATTTTTTTAAATTATAATACACTAAATTTAAAATTCACATATTCAAATATCTTAAACGAATCCATGATTTCGTGTCAATTCACAATATGGAGCAGCTGGTTGGGTCGACCCTCTCCCTCACCTCATAAAAGTAGCAATGGGGAAAACTATTATTCAACGTCCACGGTGGCTCCACCACAAGCACTTGGCCTTTGTCCGGCGCCGCCGCAGCCTCTTCTTTCTTGACCTCACCCACACTCACCAGCTCTGCATCCGGCATCTTCTTCCTCAGCCGCCGGGTCAGCTCCACCGCATCCACCTGCCCCACTACCTCCAACTGATTCTTTTCTTCACCGGTTATGGCCGCTGATGTAACATCTTCATAAATACAATGCAACAGACTCAGACACATAAACAACACACGACCAACTATGTAAGATTGTGTTTACTTGTAGTACCTCGTACGCCGGCGGCGATTTGGAGGGCCTTGGAGCGGCATTTGTCGCAGTTTATTGACAACTTTATCACAATCTTTTGCTGCAGATGACAATCAACACACACATATTAATTAATACCCTACAAAATTAAAAAAAAAAAGAGAAGTATTCTTATCATACAAATATAATATAATATTTACCATCGTTTTATATGTTCGTGGAGATGGAGAAGAGAATGGCTTGGAAAAATGAGTGGAGAGTGGGAAGAGAACACACTGAAAAATTATGAAGCATTATAGCTCTCCCAAGAGTTAAACATCTATTTAGTTAATTCATGTGACAACTCTTATATAGGGATTTGAAGTCCACTACTTGTATGGAATGGATCATATGGTAACTAGGATAAATATATTAACTAGAAATTAATTGTCATTGATTTCAGTAGGGGAATGATAAGAATTAAGTTTTTTCAATATATAGGCGGTTATGCATTTTAATATGGACAATTATGCAATTTTGAAAAAGGTTATATATATATATATACTAATAAATCAAATATAAATTAACATTTGTCACACGTTATATATATATATATATAGAGGAGTAATCATATGTGAACCTCCTCCTAGATAAGACATGAGAACTAAATCTCATCCATTGATTAATTATTTTGAACGTTCCAGATTTGTTTTGATGCATGTATTTAGTTTTTTTTAATTAATTATTTAGGGTAGTTTGGGTATTAAAGTTTAGCATGATTTACATACCATAACTGATTTCCTTAATTTTCTCCATGCATAATCTATCAAATATTTTTTATTCTTCGTAATATTTTTTCCATTTTTTTTGCTTGGTTTTTCGATTGATTTTTTTCGTTTATATGGTATTTCGATTCATAATTTTTTTTTCCTTCGTTTTTTTATTTTAAGATTTCTTCACGTTCTTTTTTTTTTTACGTATATATTATATGGAGTTTGTTCTTCATTGAGGCTATAGTAACTGTTTATTTTCTTTTTTTTTCTGTGTTATTTCATGTTCGTCGGTGGTGTGTAATTCTATTCTACCAATGGATAATTATGATGATGGTAAGTTTTCGCTTTTTTGTTTTGTCTTTTTTTTTTTTTTTTTTTTGGTTTTTAAGTGTATGAAAAGTGAAGTATTCTTCTAGTGTGTATTTCTTCATTAGAGTTTTTTGCGTTAGAGCTTTTTGTTTAGAACGACTGATTGTAGATTTTGGTTCGGTTGTTTGTTTATTTTAATTATATGTTATCTATTTAAATTACAGTTCAAATTGTTCAAAAGACTCGCCTGTAAATATGCTATAATATTGCATCGTTGTTGCATATATTAATGATTGTAATGTTAGACTTTTTTTCGTTTTTGTTATATTCATAATAAGATATTAATGTTCTGAAACTTGCATAAATATCTTTATAAAATTACATAGTTAGAGTGCGGAATTTGCAGAGTTTGTGTTTTTGACTATTCAATATATTTTTTTTAATGTTGTTTCAATTTTGTGGTGCAGTTGTCATTATCCCCGTTTGTGATGATTCTTTGAAACCTCACAAGGGCAAATCTTTTCGGAGTTTGGATGAAGGTGTTAATTTTTATAGAGAGTATGCTAAATTTGTTGGTTTTGATATTCGCTTATCAAGTTCTAAGAAGGTGAAGGAACTTTTGACGTAGAGATATGTAGTTTGTAATCGTGAGGGGGATAAATTTGTAGTTCCTCATGTTTTAGAGTTTTTTTTTCACTTTAAGGATACTGTGTTTATTTTGTTTATATTTTTTGTATGACATTTGCATGTTTTAGAGTTTATATTCGCTTATGTTGTTTTGTTGTTTTGTTTATATTCGCTTATGTTTTAGAGTTTTTTTTTCACTGTAAGGATACTGTGTTTATTTTGTTTATATTTTTTGTATGACATTTGCATGTTTTTCAATCCTATCATTTGTAATTGTAGCAGATTGAATGTTGCTGTAAATATTTTGTATATATAGCACTCTATATATGTACTTTTACTACGATATTTATGCATCTTTTTTGGTAAACAAAAATGATATATATATTGTTTCAAAATTATACACTTAAACTTGCAAATGTAGATATACGATCCTGCAAATAAAAAGTCAAAGCTTGGTGGCTGAGCACATGTTTGTTGTTTTAATGATAACTATCACCAATATATATTTAAGTTTTCGGAAAATAAACACAAAAGTATGTCAAGCATACAACAATTTCCAAGGGAGATGAAAATGTTATAGTTAAAATACAAATGTCTAAGTCTTAAATAAGCATTCATCGCCTAATTTTGTTCAGATAATCATCCATGTCGAACTCCTTAGCTTTACAATTTTTCCTGAAAAACTTTGCAGCTTCATCATAAATTTTTTCTGCTCGTTTGTTGCAGTCAGAACCGAGTAGCTTTCGGCAGATTACCATCCTTTTCTGCTTCAACACATTCTTGGTTGCATTAGTCAAATCACAATCCCATTCATCTGCCTTTTGTCCCATGAATGACTCCATATGCAACATAGCAAAGACACCGCAGTCAATCTTGTTTGCTGAACCTCTCCACCTCATCTTCATTCTTTCAATTCTTGCGTTACCCATTATCTCACTGCGGTCTTTTGATTTGTTTGTATTCAAAAAATCAACAAAGAGTTTCACCTGCAAGATTATTTATTAAAATTTATATGCATAAGATATTACACTATATTTCATCTGGAATAAAATTTAATTCCAAATACTTACAAGTCTGCTAGGTGTTTCTCCATACTTCACGGATATCTCTTGGTTGTCTTGCTGATTAGAATTGTCAATAAGATGAATCTTATATGACAGGAAGTCAAAGCACATTACGTAGTAGTGGTAGTATTCGCAGATAGGAATATTATATTGCTGCAGAAAAAGGTCGAATACATTATAGTACAAATACTATAATGTTTTCAGCATAAAATGAAAGCACATTACGTAGTAGTGGTAGTATTTGCAGATAGGAATCAAAACCTGTTTTCATTCATGCATAAGTAGAATTTATGTATTACAAATTTTAAATCATTGTTTTGTTAGACAACTGCAAAACAAATATTATTTTGCTGCAGAAAAAGGTCAAATATAATGCAGTACAAATACTATAATGTTTTCAGCATCAAATGTAAACTATTTGTGCGATTTTATTGATCTATAATTGCACATTATTGTTAATAATACTGCCGTATTGTTTTAATAATTATTTCATATAACTTAATATGTTGTCATTAAGAATGTATAGTTGTAATACAGGGATATCTAACATGTACATAACATAGTTGCAATATATGCTCAAAATACATAACAAAGTTGCAATATTAGTATAACAATTTCTTAGAGCAATATAAATTTATTTATTTGTTCAAGATAATGAGCTTTTCTTTGCAGTTTTTATGTGTTTTTTATGTAACCTATAGTGTATTCTTATGGTTCTAACAAATTTCGACTATTGTATTATCCTATTTCTTATTGTCCACGTTATTTTAGCATATTTTCGTGTTTAATTATGCATTTTATTCATTCTACATGATTTTGGAGTACCCAAATTCGTAGCCCCAATTTTCAAATCTATATTCCGCGCGCATATTAAAATTTGAAAAAAAAAAAAAAATTATACCTTGTATTCTTCAATCCTCTGTTCGCATTTGCGCCCGCCGGCGTTCTTCTCGGATGCTTCTACTTTGTCCCAATTGCATCTAAGCTTGAATTTTTTTTGGGTTTTGTTGAAGAAGACGAATTAAAAAAAAAAAAAATTAACAATGGTCAAAAAACTCGTGTGGCAAAATAAATTGTTATGCATTTCAGTAGAAATTTTACAATTTCATTTCAAGTTCCATTATACATTTCGAACGGGTTCTTAAGAAACCAGATCTAGACACAAAATAAGCAAGTAATCGTTTTTAAAGAAGAAAGGAAAAGTTTCACAAAACACGTTCCGAATGGAGAAGTTTCACAAAACGCGTACCGAATGGAATATGCAGTCGCCGGAAATCGAATTCTTTCCGCCTCTGGTTTGTTGCCGGCTTCGTTTCCAGAAAATGAGAGGGAAGAGTTTTTTGGTGAGGGTTTTTTTTACCGCAGTGAATGCGGTAGTTGTGGGATATTAAATTTGGTTTTAATTTGAGGCGGTTTTTTTTTGGGAAGTAAATTGCGCGATTTACGGATTACAGATCGTGGGAGTATATTCGCGCAGTGTTTTTTTACTGAATTAGCCTTATATGCAACTTTTAGACTCTATATTAGCAGCGAAATTTTCAGATGCTGAAATGAGATCTCATCCGTCCAATCTCTTAATCAATGATCTGAATTATGTCTTATATCTCATCTAAGGGGGGGTTTCCACCATAGTGCACCCCTATATATATATATATATATATATATATATATATATGTGTGTGTGTGTGTTTTTAAATTGCAGTAACATAATTTAAACGAAAATAGTTGTTTTATTACTAAACATATGGTTCCGGAATGAAATTAAGTGTGTGTTTCATATGTATCGTATAAAAATTACTCAATAACTAAGAACCTCATTTTATAGGCTTTCAAAAGTAAAAAAAGTTATGGAGTTTTATTAATTTAGGACATGAAAGATAATTTAATTATCGATTCAGGACCCAGAAGATTAATACTCAATTCAGGACCTGAAAAATTAAAAAAAAAATCTCAATTCAGGACCTAAAATATCATACAATTTTTAATCCAGAGAATTGACAAATCATCTTTCGAATCCTGAATTGATAATTAAACTATCTTTGGTTCTAAATCGATAATTCTCAAAAGGGTAATTCTAAACGGAGCAAAAAAATTTCTCCACATAATCCCTTTTTTAAGATAAATAAAATTATCATTTAGTATTACTGATTTGCCCTCATAACCCTTTTTCTTAAAAGGAATTGCAGCCGAGCCCCTTTCAATTGAAAATATTTTTGTCTTTCTTTTCCAAACCTCCGCCACTTCACTTTTAATGCTGTCGCAGCCCCAACCCCTTTCTTTTCGTATTTTACCTTCAAAGCTGAAATTCTCATCTACTTTTGTGAAGAACATCATTGGCTCTCGTTCCATAATTATCTTTTTCAAATTTTACTACTCATTCGCTCATTATTTTGTAGTTGATTAGTATTAATGTTTCTTGAGTTGGAATTGAATTTTAGTTTTGGATTATTTTATTGATCTTTAGCATGTTCTCCACAAGAATTTTGGGCCATTGATTCCTTGTTGCTTTCAAGATTTCTCGAATTTTGTTGGGTTTGACAACCATTAAATTATAGAGGTAGGTGATGAATCCAAGCAAGAAAATAATGACTACAGGGAACATCATTTTCTTTTGGCAGATAATCATAATACTAAGAATGTATTAATTGTGTGAAGTCTCTTTTGGTGATTATGATGGAGTTTGAAGAAAATTCTAAAGATGAGATAAAATTATAAAAAATGATGGAAATGATCAGAAACTAGTTCGTGCAATAGCCAAATGCTAGAAAAATAGATGAAAAATATTTGTAATTGAAGGGGCTGCATAAATTAGGGGTTATGAGGTCTATCTAAAATTAGAGTTATATAGATAAAATTATAAAAACATAGTATAAGAATTTAATTAATTTTTTTTAAGGAGCTGTAAGGATAAAAATGTGCCTTCATTTAGAATCACCCTTCTCCAAAACTTAATTTGAAAGGCAAACATAGGTGGAAATCAAGTTGGGAAAAACAAAAAAATATGAATGAAATATCATCTCACTTTATTGTTATCGTCAGGAAAGAAATGAATAAATTGTGGTTATAGTTAGAGAAAAAGAAGTTGAAGTTGGAATTTATGTGTGGAATTTAAGAATGATTGGGTGAGACAAGGTCAATGAGAGACTATTGCCCCGGGGTTTGGGGTAATGTTCAAATGCGTCGACATCTATGCCCTATTCTATTGTACGAGAATCGATAGCATCTACCAAGTCGCCTATTGCTTGAATATATAATTTTATATATTTTACAAAAATAACTTACTTATTTAATGTCTTAACATTTAAATTTCATTTTTGATATTGTTAAACTTTGTCAATAATTTAATTTATCATTATAGCTTTTATATCTACGACTACCATTAATAATCCGAACACTACAAAAAATTGAATCCACCACAAAAAAAAATTGCAAAGGAAGATTCCGTCACTAATTAGACGCATTACCACTTAACCAAACACTAATTTTATTTATTAGGAGTGGTAAATGAGTCGGGTTCGGGTTGACGGGTCGGGTTGTGACCTGCTAATAACAAGCGACACGCCAACCCGAACTGTATATTTTCGCGGGTCAGAAATCTCAACCCGAACCTGATAATTTTGGAGAACGATAATTTTCATATATTCTGTGTATTGGGTACAACCACGGACGACAATATATATACCTAGGTTACAAAGATACTAAAGGAAAATAAAGATATACATGGCTAAAGATAATCTTGGAAACAAAGATATTCTCCACATATCATAAAGATATATATGCAGATATGGCGAGAGATAGAGATACGATTGATCTCAACACTCCCCCTCAAGTTGGAGAGTGAAGATTGTGAGCTCCCAACTTGATAACCAAATACTTGAGCTGCTCCGACCCAAGTGCTTTCGTGAATATATCTGCAACCTGCTCCGTGGTCGAAACTTCACAAGGCTCAATTTTTTTGGATTCAACACGTTCTCGAACGAAATATCAATCCATTTCCACATGTTTCGTTCGTTCATGGAACACGAGATTCTTGGCAATGTGCCGTGCAGCTTGATTATCACAATACAATCGGGTAGGTTCAAGTTGTTGTGCTTCCAAGTCCTTCAACAACCAGCGTAGCCAAATCAACTCGCTCACTGTTCCAGCCATTGCCCTATATTCTGCTTCAGCGGAAGATCGCGATACTATGCTTTGTTTCTTCGTTCTCCACATTATCGGAGCTCCCCCTAATTGTATAAGGTGACCACTTCTTGATCGCTGCATCATTGGACAGCGCCCCAATCCGAATCACAGTATGCTTCAAGAGTCATACCTCCTTGTTTGGGTAACATTATTCCTTGTTCAACCGTCCCTTTTATATAGCGAACCACTCTTAAGGCTACATCATAATGTGATTGCTTTGGCGATGCTAAGAACTGACTAAGAATGTTCGTAGCATACTGAATGTCCGGATGTGTAACTGTGAGATATAGGAGGCGACCAATGAGGCATCTATACTGATGAATATCAACGGGAGGACCATCATTGTCCAGGCTAAACTTTGTATTTTGTTCCATTGGAGTTACACTTGCTTGACATCCCTCCATGCCACAATCTTTCAGTATATCCAATGCGTATTTTCTCTGGGTGAGCACCATCCCTTCTCACGACCTTGCCACCTCTATCCTAAGAAAGTACTTCAAGATTCCAAGGTCCTTTATACTAAATTCCTTGTCGAGAAACTGCTTCACTTGACGGATTTTCTTTTGAAAATAAAAAGAGAGTGGTCTGCATGTGACTGCCGAAAACCCAGCTTGGTAAGAGCCCCAATGAATTTGTAATACCAATTTCTCGAGACTTGCCGCAGTCCGTACAAGGACTTTTGCAGCTTACAGACGCGAGTATCTCCATGCAGGAAAGCATTATTAACATCCAACTGGTGTATTATCCACCCCCTTTTGACGCCAACAACAAGTAGGCACCTGACTGTCACAAGCTTGGCAACCGGGGCAAATGTCTTGTGGAAATCAATATTTGGAATCTGAGTGAAGCCCCTTGCAACGAGTCAAGCTTTATACCTCTCCACTTCTCCAGTTGGCTTGTATTTGATTTTATACACCCATTTGGAATCCACAATAGACTTTCCTGCGGGCAATTAAACCAAATCCCAGGTTTTATTTGCTTCTAGCACCACTATTTCTTTCTGCATAGCATCTCTCCATTCCTGTATCTTTACGGCTTGTGAGAAAGATCGTGGTTCACTTTTGGCATCAATGGCAGCTAAGAAACACTTGTGAGCAGGAGATAATCTATTATAAGAGATAAAATTAGCTAAAGGATGTACAGTGGAAGATCCCGAACTTGAAGTGGGTTGTGTGTGGTCTATGGAGCGCGGCAAGTCGACTTAATAATCCTGTAAGTGAGGTGGTGGTTTCCTAGCTCTCTCACTGTGTCGAAGTTGCACATTCAGATCTTCACTCACCTCGATTATGGAAGCATTCTCGACTCCTGCTACTTCCAAGTTTTCAGAACCATCGACATGCAGTTTTACATCTTTAGCCCTCACATTCTCTTCTTCACTAATCACCATGTCATCTTCATTACTTCTTGCTGTAACCTTTTCACTCGCAGCCAGAGGTGTATATGGAAAGGTATTCTCAACAAATTTTACGTCACGAGAAGTGTATTCCTTGTTACTTCTTAGATCATAGACTTTGTATCCTTTCTGACCATACGGATATCCTATGAAGATACACTTCCTCCCCCTTTCCGCAAACTTATCCTTTCCTATTATATTGTCTTTTGCATATACCAGACAACCAAAGACTTTTAAATGGTGATAGCTCGGTTTCTTCTCCAACAAAATTTCATGAGGGGTGCGGCCTTGCAACACTTTGGAAGCTGTTTATGATATACACAGCAGTCAAAATGCATTCTCCCCAAAACTTGAGAGGTAAGTTTGCTTGAAACCTCAAGGCTCTTGCTACCTCCAAGATGTGCCTATGTTTTCGTTCCACCACACCATTTTGTTGTGGAGTGTGAGTGCAAAACATTTCGAGTGTTATCCCTTCTTCCAAGTAATATCTTGTCATTTCATGAGATTGAAACTCACCCCCGTTGTCAGTTCTAATTCGCTTGACATGTTTCCCAAACTGAGTTTTCACCATCTTACAAAATAACTGGAGATATTTGCTAACCTCTGATTTAAATCTTATCAAATAAACCCACACTCCTCTACTATAGTCATCAACAATAGTAAGAAAATAATGTGCACCCGTGAATGAAGCAACTTTATATCCATCCCAAATATCACAATGTATTAACTCAAAACAAGTAGTAGTTTGAATAGAACTAGAAGAAAAAAGGGTCCTAGTTTGCTTCGCCCTCATACATGACTCACAAGTATTATTCGAAACTTCACAAACACCTTGAAGCTTAATTCTGGAAGCATGTCCTAATCTTCTATGCCATACTTCAGGATAAACAATAGCAGAAAAGACTTGTCGACAAACTGAGGTTGGCTCCAATTGATATAGACCACCAGACTGCTTACCCACTCCAATCAGGTTCTTCGAGGCTAAGTCCTGTATCATACAATAATCAGGGAAAAATACTAGTGCACAATTAATGTCTTTAGTCAGTCGACTGACTGAGAGAAGATTGCACTGAAAACTCGGCACATGTAGAACGTTATTAACGTTCAACCCATTTGGAAGTCTGACACTCCCAATGCTAGCAACGGGAACTCTTTCCCCGTTTGGTATCTTAACTGGCATGCCTGCACTGATGCTGTTAGTAATAAAGTTTCCTTCATGTGTAATGTGTTCGGTTGCCCCAGAATCAATCACCCAAGACATGTTCGCATTGGTCTTACCAGCCATGTTTATCGAAGGGCTAGAAGTAGTGCCACCGGCGCAATTGCTGAGAAACTCCTTCAGCTGTATCAGCACAACACTTCTTTCAACATCACTTGCATCAGTATAAGCAGCTTTATATGGTGTTTGTTGCTTCTTCATGGCTTTTGTGCTATCCTTTTTCCAAGGTCTGCAGTTCTTCCTTGTTTCTGGATATCCGACAATCTCATAGCACGCGTCAATAGTGTGCCATAATTTTCCGCAGTTCCCACACTGAGGAGGTTTGTTCTCTTTGATGCCTTCACGTCGATCAAAATTTCCTTGTCTCTGAACCTGGAAAGCAGCGCCATCTACGGTTGGAATTCTGGAGCTCGTGATCAACCGTTGTTGTCAATCTTCAGCGATAAGGTGATATGCAACTCCAAGACTCGGCATAGGCATCGTGCTTAGGATCTGGCTCCTAATTGTGTTGAAGACATCATAGAGACCCATGAGAAATTCATAGGTTCGTTCCTTCTCTATCTTTTCAGTGAAAAGTCTTGGCATGTCGCATGTGCACTTACCGCACATACATCTCGGCATGGACGTGGCTGAATCGATCTCATCCTAGATACTCTTGAGTTTCGTGTAGTACGCTGAAACTGACGTTTTCTCCTGACGAGTGAGGGTTAGATTCCTCTTCAACTCATAAGCTTTAGGGGCACTTTCTTTCCCGAACCTCTCTTTCAAATCTGCCCATATATCCTGGGCTGTTTTTGCGTGTTTGACGCTATTTCTAATTTCCTTGTCGATGGCCACAATCAACCATCCTTTTTCACCATGGCGTTGCATCTTTTCCAAAGCAAGAGATCGGCTGAATCTTTATCCGGCATTGGTATGGTTCCATCGACAAAACCAAGTTTGTTTTTCGCTAGTAAGAAGTTGCTTATTTCTTCCGACCAATCGCCGTAATTCCCATCATTGAGGAGATCAGTGACGTAGACATGACTAGGGTTGTCCGACGTCCCTATGTAGTAGGGTGACATCACGTTGTTCATAACACTACTCTTGTCACCATCCTTCGCCGCCATAATACGGGTGAAAGAAGAAAAAGAACCGTGCGGAAGGTTAATTAGGTTTACAGAATCGTCGCTCTGGTACCATGATAATTTTGGAGAACGATAATTTTCATATATTCTGTGTATTGGGTACAACCACGGACGACAATATATATAACTAGGTTACAAAGATACTAAAGGAAGATAAAAATATACATGGCTAAAGATAATCTAGGAAACAAAGATATTCTCCACATATCATAAAGATATATATGCAGTCTGCAGATATGGCAAGAGATAGAGATACGATTGATCTCAACAGAACCTGACCTGTTTATTTTCGTGTCGACCCGAAACTCACCCGAAATGACCTGTTTAATTATTTTAAGAATAAAAAATGTATTAATTAATTTTAAAATTAATAAATTATGTTAAATATTTAAAAAAGATGGTTTTTTGCTATATTTTATTTATTAAATTTTTATTTAATTATATTTTATAATAATAATAATAATTAATATTATTGGTGGGTCAAATGGGTCCGCGGGTCAACCCGAGACTGACCCGAACCCAACCCAAAAATTAAATGGGTTGGACGGGTTGATCCGAAACTGACCCGAAAATAAAATGGGTTAACCCAACTCATTTTTTTCGTGTTAGGTTCGTGTCAGGTTATCGTGTCGTGTTGGAAATTGCCGCCCCTATTTATTATACATATTAAAAAATATACATATAAAGAATTAATCGTGTAAGGTTGGACTTTGGCTTAACAAGTTTGAATCTACTATAATTTGAAGAGATTGAGTCTGATATATTTATAATAATAAAAAAAAACTTAATTCTAGATTTTTAGTTTAATTTAACAGGTTTTATTTTTTAGCATATTTAAGACGTACTTTTATATTTATAATATACATTTTACTTTTTAAATTATAAATATATATTATAGAGTTTCAAAAGCAAATATATATACATATATAGTACTTTTATAAATATATTATTTTGTCACAATTAATTTATTCAATATATATTTTATTTCTAAACTATGCATGTATTTTTTTGAATAATAAATATATTTAATCAATTATGCAATATATTATTTAAATAGGTTGGCGTTATTTCTAAACAATGCATTTATTTTTTAGTATAATAAATATATTTAATCAATTATGCAATATATTATTTAAATAGGTTGGCTTGTTAGACTTCGTAGACCTATTTTAAAGCTTGAGTAAGCCTGCTTAGCTAAACAATTTTTTTTAAAATAATTCAAATCTTACTGATTTACAAAATAAATTCAAATCTGGCTTATTTCCACATTGTACAGGAATGAGGAGGTATATATCAGTTTAATTAATTCCTAGAGCATCAATACTTAGAAATTAAAAAAAAACATTAATAAATCATGAAGTATTAATTGTAAATACACAAAATACGCGGCTACACGTTTCAATTTGATTTTTTTTAATCATTTTGATTAAAAATTTTAAATTAAAAGTATAGGGATAAAGTTGTAATAGTACATTATAATTTTTTTTAAGGGGCTATACCTAGTAAAATGTGGCTATATTTAGAAGGGAAAATATTCAAATCTAACCCAAACTATCTAATTGTTTAAATAAATACTCAAACTATTAAAAATTATACAAATCAATCCTCAATTAATTTTCCGGTCAACGGAAAAGCTGACTGTGTTGCCGGGATTTCATATCAATTAATTAATGCCACATGTCAAATACATTTTTTTGAAAAAAAAAATCTAAAATACAAAAAAAAAAAATTAAACCCCAAAAAACAAAAAACCTTTATTAAACCAAATTTTTTTAAAAAAAACCTTTATAAATTGTATTACTTATTATTTTTTATATGTGGTAATTAAAAAAATTGAGATTTCAACATTAAGAGTTTTTTTTTTTGGCAAAATGTTTAATTATATCTCAAACTATGTATATTTTATCAAATTTAATTCAAACTATTCGAATTTCAAATAAATACCCAAACTATTGAAAACTATGTAAATATAGGACAAAATAAAAAAAATTTATTTGATGTGGCATTTACACATGGCGTTAAATTGCTGACATGGAATTCTAGCAATACAGTCAGCTTTTCCGTTGACCGGAAAATTAATTGGGGATAGATTTGTATAGTTTTGAATAGTTTGAGTATTTATTTAAACAATTAAATAGTTTGGGTTAGATTTGAAAAAATGGACATAGTTTAGAATATTATTGAATATTTTCCCTATTTAGAATCACCCTTTACCACTTTACAAAGGCTTTCGTTTTATGGGGATTTATTTGAATATAATTTTCTAATTGAAATTATAAGGATAAAATTGGAAGATTATATATGTATATATATTAAGTGCTCTGTGAAGAAAAAAGATATTTGTTTTGTAAAATCACCCTCGTTAGAAATGAAAAGAATATAGTTAAAGTCCCTTCGCTCGGGGTGTAATGATTAAAGCACCTTATCTGTGACTGAGAGGTCACAGGTTCGAGCTCCTAGGGGACATTTGGGTGTGTGAGTGTGCGTGGATTTATGATTATTGTAAACTTATTCATATATATATATATATATATATATATATAGATAGATAGATATATAGTTGAAACATTTATTTTTAGTATTAATTTCAAATACACTGCCACATCCTCCTCAACCCTCGCCAATTACTTAATTACCTGTCCCGCCTCAACAACGGCAGTTGTAGCAAATCATGTAACTGCTCCGCCGTCTTAAGCGCCATAATTCCCGATGATATCTTCCTTCCTACCAACCTTAACTGTCTTTCTGTGTGGCTCTTGTCTCAATAAATTTAAAGCGAATATGGTTTATATATCTTAATTAAAAAAGACAATACTATACATTATAATTTACAAAACAAGATCAGCCTACATACTAAATAGTTGAATTATAACCCCCGCAGCCGGCACATCCACCGCCACCGCTGCAGCAGCAGCAACCCTGAAATTGAGAAACTGTTTCAGCGACCTCTACTCCACCTTCCAAAATGGCCATACCGCCATCCTTTTCACCGGAGAACTTCCCCGTTAGTTTTGTCGGTGGACGATCAGAGGCGGCGCCGTCGTTGCACGTGATGATGGCCCAGATAAATGCTACAACCCCTACAATGGCGCACAAGGTGATTGCAATGGTGTCAAACTCCCACCCTCCCATACCTACTCATACTCGAGGATATATTTCTCAATATTCTTCTCTCATCTTTGCAAAATTTCACAAACTTTGATTTAGTTCATATCTCTTATTTTCTACGACTAAAAAAAATTCATTTTACTTTTCATTCGTAATGTAAAAAAATCGAAGGTTTATGTTTACGGTTAAAATATCTCCCACGATACACGAAATTAGAATCTCACGCTATCTCCTTTTCCATAAAAATAGTATATATTATTATATTCTATATTTTAATATAGGGAGTGAATCCATTGAGAAAAATTTTAACGTAACAAAATGAGAAAGATGTTTGATTGTATTTACCACATTGCTTAATTGTATTAAGGTCCTTGATTACAATGTTGCTTGATTGTGTTGCTTGATTGCGTTTTAATTGTTACATGATTAAATATTAACTATTAATTTTTTTAGGTCTGATGACATGATTCATTTTTTTTTTCACATGAGATTTTTTTTACATGATCCATCATCTTTTAATATAAACCCATTTATTTTCGATCTAACTAAAAGGTATGCTAATTTGTTAGTTAATTTAAATGAGAGATCCAACATCTAATCCTAAACCTCAATTTAATATTGTAATTCAATTTATTTAAAATTGTTAGCCAATTTGTTGTACTTTTGTAGTCTTCCAATTATTTTTGCATATCTTTTTCATAAAAGAAATTAACAACATTTTAATGTCCTTCGTTTATTAAAATTGAGGCATACGCTCAGTAATCAAAGCAAATGGAGTATATTTCAAAGGCGGCATCTAAGGGGAAAAAAAAAAAAAAAAAAAAAGACAGAGTCGTCAGTATATTGAATGTAAAAAATAATTTAATGCTGAATCTAAGAAGCAAATACATAAAATAAAAAAATAAAACGCATTAGGTCTATTTATATTTCCTGAAGAATAGAAGAGGGAATGTACCCAAAATCCCCGAAACAAACCATTCAATTTACAAACAGTAATTATTTCCACAATTGTTTTTTTATACAGAGGAAACATTAAAAAAAAGACAGAGTTAACTTATACACAATGATCTGACGTGCCATCTTTGATCGACGATAAATGAAGTAAAGAAAATGAAGGACTACCAAATAATCGTAACCATCAACCACCACACCCGCCGCAACCACCACAACCTCCGCCGCCGCACCCCCCTCCGCCTCCACCGCAGCAGCACCCCTGCGACGTACCTGTATCCCCGCCACCACCGCCTGCACCGCAGCCACCGCCACCGCTTCTCTGATTCTGTGACTGTTCATTACTCTCGGCGGCAGTCACAACGGCAACCGTGGCGGCTGTTGCAGCAACAGCAGCGCCTGCTCCCGCCAGAACCACCATATTTCCATCCTTTAAGCCACTACCCTTGGTCTTCCCCACGGTCTTATCACAATACCCAGCTCGCGGCGGAGCTTTGGCGGGCAGATGATCGGCCTTTCCTTCTTCTTTGCCTCTTGTGCGAATGCAGCAAAACATTTTCGTTTGATGATTTGCAAACTCAGAGAGTGATTATGTTTTATATGGGGAGGCGTAGAATGATTCAAATTTAAGTCAATCTGTACGTGATTTTGCCGAAATTGTGTGATTTGATCCATTCCCTGTCTCTTTCGACTCGGATAAGATTTATTGTCCACAGATGTATACCTTCAGCCATAAGCACACTAAATTCCTATACTTTTCAAAGTCAACCGTGATGGAAATTAAAAAATATATAAATATATATATTAGGGTGGGTGTCCTTTTCTTTTTGGAGTTTGAGAGGGAAATTAATGAGAAAAAGTCGCAACATAAAAATTCGCAGCAATTTAAACTTGTGAGTTGTGACATATTTAGTCCTCTAATTTCTGTTTTTTAGTTGGGATGGAGAAATATTGAGAGTGTGTCCGAACCGACGCATTTATTATTTTATTGAACAATTTGCAATTCAAAACAACAATCGAGGGAAAGTAAAATAACAATACAAAAGCATGTATCGTGTTTCTTAAGTAGCGACATATATATTAAAATTAAGAGACAACAACAATAATAATAGTAATAATTAATAGGAATTAGAGAAATATTAATTGAATTAATTGCAGTGGAGGTTGGGGAAGATTTCATGCAAGAGCCAGCCAGTCATGATCTTGAATGCTTCTTGAGTCATATGGACCCCATCCCAGCTCACGTAACGAAATGGGTTCGGGCAAAGCACCGCTGCTGGGTAACTTCCACACATTCTATTCATATCGTAGTTGTATTTCCCTCCAATCCCACAACATGCCGTATGCGTATCAAACCCTAAACCAATCAAAAACTTAATTAATTTATAACCTAATTCAATCAAATCTGTACGTGATCATCTATATATATATTTCATGTCGACGTTTGAGACTTAATTAGCAAGGTAGTCATGTATATATCTATACCGTGGGACTTGGCGTATTGCTGCATAAACAGATAGGCGTTGTAATAATCTCCATAGACGATGGCAACATTAGGGTTTTGTTGCTGCAGTTGGTGAATGGCATCCAGCAGTTTCTGATTGTGGTACTTGGCGAATTCGTTCAACTCATTCACGCATTGGTTCTCATCGTACGTCACCGTCGTGTCGTTTACGAAGCCGGTTTTGTGCACCGGAAGGCACCCGATGGGGAAGTTCCCGGGCACCACCACCCTCGTAGCTCCGTGCTTGATAACTTTCTATATACAATACATTTACATATATAAATAAATAATCTTCATCACAATCTTAGGCATGCCATCTTAATATTGATTATTGATTACGATAGTTTGGTTTAATTAAGAAACATTGATTGATGTAATTGAAGTAGCACATGAAGAACTTACTCTTACTCCCACTGAAATAGCATTCACAACTTGAGGCACCATGCCTCGTAAATCCTTGATTGGCTTTCCTTGAAACAAGGCGTAGTTGTAGTCGTTTCCACCAATTGTTCCGAACATAAAAAGTGCATTTTTGGCGACTCCCTTAATGCAAACTAACATATTCAAAGTAATCATTAAATGCATGGGTTGACCTAATTAACCTAAGTAAAAAATTAGGTAAGGGTTGATAAATTTCAGCAAGAATAGCCCGAGACTCGATAACACTGAGCCTGGAAATTAATAAGTTTGATCCATTAACCCAACTAATTTTTTTATTAATATATTACTAAAATTTTTTGTAGTTGCAGTTAGTTGAAAAGGTTTCGAATTAATACTAAGTTCTTAAAAGATATTAAATTATAAAGTTAAAAATGAAAAAAATAAAAATATATATATATTTTTAATACTTGAATTGATATAAATATAAAATTTGATATTTATTTTGAGTTTTTTATAAAAGGAATAATATTTCATACATTTTTTTCATTTAAAAGATTAAAATAAAGAGAAAATATTTTATAATGACATAATTTTTTTTCGAAATATTAAAAAATAAAAATAATTTATAAATTCTTGGCTCGACTGACTGGTTAGCCCAAATACTGAAGAGTTAAGATTAGAGTAAAAAATTTTCAGTCCAAAAATTATTATCGGATTAATCCAAATCAATAAACCACACAATCTAATAAGATTGGTCCAAAACTCGACAAATTTACCTGATCGACAATTTTATATATTACTCATTCCGTCCCAATTTATTAGTCTAGTTTTTTAAAATGAGTGAACCAAATAGAATACTATAATAATTATTATATTATATGTTGTTCGACGAATTTGGTCTACTATGGAGATCGCTTAATCCTAGTTTAAGTACATAATCAAAAGATTAATTACTAATTAGTGAAGTAGGTAGAACAAATGTGCAATGTTATATAAGTTAACCTCTGTCGTTACGACACGTGGCGTTGAAATGAGAAGACATCCAGCCCAACTGCACAAAGAGAGAACTGTTGGTGACTGAAGAAGGGACATTCTCAGCCGCCAATGTATACCACGGCAACGCCGTCGACCCCGCCACGGCGAAGTTCACCCCATACGCAAAATCAGCTCCCTTGCTTTCATAGGCCGGTAGAAAAGGAAGTCCCGCATCCATTGCTGCAACCACCAATCAATTATATATGTATGCGTGTATGTATAATTGTATATATATTGATAGGTCGTACCGATGAAATCAATCATGAGAAGGCCATTGGAGCATCGGCCGGTGGGTTTGGCGAAATATGATTCGCCGTAAGGTGGTCTTGCGCAGAAGGTGCCCAGACCCACTTCTTGAATTAGGTTTCCGGTGTCGGACATGGAATCTCCAAGATTATATATTTTATCAAATTTGCAGCTTTTCAAAATATGAGCGTGTGAAATGAAGAAGAATCCGAGAGCTAGAATAGCTAAGAGAAGCTTCTTGAGAGTAGACGAAACAGCCATTGTTGGTTATAAAATGATGAAACTATGGAGTATCTAGTACTTGTGCATTTGAATGGGTGGGAATTAAGGTATACATATATATAGGTGTAGCCTTTATGCATGGATTATAAAATAGTGGTAGCTGATGATCAATTTTGGTTTTGTTTATTGTCTCTCGATTTCACTACCTAACCTTCCACAGTTCCACATTGATTCTACCAATAAAGAATTGATTATAATAAAATGGTAAATTATATAAAGTAGTTGAAGTTCATCACTCATGCATCGTTTATTTGTCTGGAAACTTAAAGAAATGTATCAAACTTAAAAATTATAGATAGGGTAAAACATGGTTACGTGCACGTGTAAAAATATTTTTTTCAATTTGGGTGATGAGAAAATAGGGCACGTGTTTTACTAAAAACGGGGAATAGGGGCACGTGTTACTTATGAAGGATCAATCATGGAAATGTAGATGATGGTGACGATTTTAAGATTTTTACAGTATATTCTGCATCAATTATAATACGTGTTGATTTCTCGAGAATTGGAGTAAATGTCTTCGCACAAGTTATATAGGTAATTGGACATAAAAGTGGAATTTCTGTCGAATTATTTCGTTTCTGTAGAGTCAATACGATATCGTGCTGAAATACCAACTGATTTAGTTAAATCATTTGTAAAAAGATTTTTCTTTTTTTACGTGGATTTTAAGTAATTTTAAAATGTAAGAATTCGTGTCCAGAAACAATTCTCTGTTTCTTAGATGCGCAATTTTCGTAATGGGCCCAAAAATTTAACAACGGTTCTTATTTCTATTTTTGTTAATACCAGCTTTCGATCTTGAGTCCACTGGGCCTTGATTATATGCACCCATATTTTAAAGCAACCCTTATGCCTCTTTTTGGATGTGAATCCTATCAATCCATCAATTTTCAGATCAGTCATATTAAATTGTGAGTTATTCAATTCGAGCCTAATTGAGTTAAAAAAAATTTGGACTTAAAAATCATGGCCCTAACCCATAAAGTTTTCGGGTTATTCCGTCGGTCCGACAAATTTATGAATTGAAGTATTTTTTATTTAAAATATTTGTAAATAATTTCTCATATCGTTAAATATATTCCTACTTTAATAATGTTAAATAATAAAATATATACAAAATATCTATTCTATCTTTAAAAAATTTAAAATGCATCACAATCTTTGTATATTAAAACATTTAAAAATTAAAAATGTATTTTTTTGTTTATCAATATACATATATATATGAATATATTAACTTCATAATTAAATAATTTTTTAAGGATCTAATTATCCATTATAAACTATTTATATTAAAAAACTTAATTAAGAAATGTGACTTTGAATAATATAAATGAATTTTGGTAATATAATTATGATAAAATATATTATTTCCTCTGTTGCCTTATAATAGTCCCAAAACTAAAAGCCACAATAACCAAGAAAAACTATAATAAGGGACTTTAATGGTGAATTGGTGTGTAGAGTATTTTTAATTTTTTTTATTAAAAAAAAAGCAAAAACCTGGGAGGAAAATTAAGAGCCAAAACTTCCTTCTTTTCGCACATCAACATATACAACTACAAATTGAATGGTTAAAAAATTACTAGGAGGGAATAAAATTTTCTGTTTCCCACTTCTATATCAATTCTATTAATAGGTGAAGCATTATTACAACTTCATAAAAAAAAAAACAAATGTCCACTTAAAATGGGAGCCAAAAAAGATCTCCATGATTCACAAAAGGCAGAAATTGTTCAGTTTTTGCTCCAAAACTGTAAAGATAACCAGGTTGCAAGGGCAAAAAAAATCAACGAAACAACTGCGAAATTCAATTGCTGCAGGAAGACCATATCAAAGATATGGGAAACTGCAAAGCAATAAAGATTAAATGGTATACAAGTAACAATGAAGAGATTTTGTAGAATCAGACGACCAAAACAGAGGGTAAACTTAGAAGAGATGGCACAAATTCATTATTATAAGAAAGGTACAATTAGAGCACTTGCAGATCAAATAAAAGTTCCTAAATTTATTGTGGGAAGATGGGCTATATCGAATCTGATCAGAGCATACACAAATGCTATTAAACTGGATTTGACTACGCCAAGCAAACTGGTCAAGTTTAGTTCTAATGTACAAGCCATTGATTATGATAATGCATTTGACACATTCAAATTCAAGCCTACGAAAAATGTCATTCACATAGATGAGAAATTATTTTATCTAACAAGAAACACACAAATACTACATTATTGTAGGGGAAGAAGAGCCACATAGAACATGCAAAAGCAAAAAAATCAACCCTAAAGTAATGTTTACGTATGTTGTTTGTCGCCCCCTGTTTGGGGAGGATGGAAGTGTCATTTTTTATGGCAAAATAGGGATTTGACCAATTATTGACGAGGTAGCAACTAAAAGAAACAACAAGAGGAGGTTTGCTTGTACTATCAAACAGAATGAATCCATTACCAAGCAGTGGTAAAAGAGTATTTAATCAAACAGTTAAAAAATATAGATTTTATTAGTTGTCATGCATATAAGAATTCACTAATTACTAATTTTTAGTTACTGCACCTCAAGAATGTGCCATGTTATGTTTTTTTAATGTAAAATTGCAGATTGCCAACAGTAAAGACCAAGTGGCCTACATGTTTAAATAAGAACATTTATATACAATAAGACAACGCAAGACCTTATATCTACAACTCAGACCCAGAGTTTCAAGCAATTGCAAATTCAGATGGGTTTAAATCTCATTAGTGCAACAACAAGCAAACTCCTCAGTTGTCAATGTCAATGACTTGGGGTTTTCTAGGGCAATTCAAAGCCTTCAACAACAACATCATGTAAGTATGTAAGTGAACTTGTTAGTGTAGTGTTAAACAACTTCAATAGTCTTGAATCTGTGACATTAAACAAGCATTTTTATCCTTACAATGTAGTTTGCAAGAAATAATGAAAGTGTATGGATGTAACAATTACAAAATCCCACATATGCAGAAGAATGCATTGTTATTGCATCATGAATTACCCACCAACTTAGAAGTACCAAATCAATTGGTTAAAGAAAGTAGACTTATTTAATGCAAGCAGAACATACAAAAGACATTGAGGGGCTGATTGCATATTTAGGAAGTAAAGGTTAAGCATACATGGGATTGCAAGGTGAAGAAATAGATTTATGTTGTCATCTCTGCCATATTTTGTAAAGCATAGACAAAATATAGATTTGTAAAGAATATGAATACATGGCTTGCAAGGATGAATTCAGTTGATTGTTTTTGTAAAGCTTACATTATTTTTGTAATGAATGTGAAGCATTGATGTTTTTTGTAATCAATGTAAAACATTTACTATAGCTTACAATTCTCAACTATTTCAGTTTCTTAAAACCATATTGGAGAAATTAGATTCATCATTTTCCCATCGATCAAAACCAACATCACGGAAACCAACAAGACCAACTTATGATAACCAACAAAACAAGCATGCATAAATGAACCATCATCATAGAAATGAAAGTTAGGGATCAGAAATCACCGAATATAGGGAAATTAAATTTCCCAAAATTGTCGAACAATATCCATCTTCAATCCCACATGAAATCGAAGATTGTGCTCCTCAACCACAAACTACGCCAACTCCATCGTATATGGTCCACTCAGATTTTTTATGATATAATTATCTATTATAATCTATTTATATCATGTGACTTAAAACTTAATTAGGAAATGTGATATTCAATAATATAAATGAATTTTGGTAATATAATTTTGATAAAATATATTAATTAAAAAATTAATCGAATCAATAAGGCCAACTCATCAATTTTCGTGTTAAGCCATATCGGGCCTCAGGTTATTCAATCACCGTTATTCAATTAAAAAAATCTAGCTAATATATATTAACCCTTACGCACATTTTAACTCAAGTTAATCGAGCCGGCTTACAGGCTTCGAACTAAGACTACAAATATCAACGATCATTTTGTCAGAAGTCCACTGCCACATAAACGTTTATAAAATAAATTCAAAATTTTTTTAATTCTAAGAAATTTTGGTAGATCACAGACCACAACAATTGTGTGGATCTCACATATATTTCTTTTTCATTCTTTAATTATGGAAAAATATAATAATAATAATAATATTTGCCACAATTCTATTGGTCAGTTAATTTTGAATAAATATATTACTAAAGATGTTTTATCTTTTAAATAATAAAATAAAAATAAATAAAAAATATACCAAAATTTATAATTTTTTATTCTCTACAAATAGAGATTAATATATATATATATATAGGGGTGCACTATGGTGGAAACCCTCTCTTAGATGTAAAATAAGACCTAATCCTAGCCTTTAATTGTCAGATTCAACGGATGAGATTGATTTGTAACATGTTAAAAATTCGCTGCAATATTAGAGATAAAAAGTTGCATAAAAGGTTAAATGGGTAATATTGCATAACCGTATAACTTACCCACGATTCAATCTCCTAAATTATCGGCCATTAACTCTGACAATATGGAAGGTTTAATGAAAATCAAATCAAATTAAATCCAGCCAATATCTTTCACCAACCGCATTTACTGCGGTAAAATCAAAATCATTTCATCGTCTTCGTCTGAAAGAAGGCGAAAAATTTTCGCACCAAAAGGAGATCCATTTTCAAGCTATCGGACTGGACACAGATCTTTGGTGGCCGACGGACTGCAAATCTCTTGCGGAAAAACTTGGGTACGTTATTTATCAAGTTGTTCAGTAGTAAAAATGCCGATTGGTTGCGACGACTTTGTTTTGGTTTTTTTTTGTTAGACGTTTCTTTGACTTGAATATTTTTATTTCAATATCTAGATTTTCGTCGTACTAGTTCAGGAATTCAACTATGTATACTGTAATAGATTAGAAGCGATATGCGTAATTATTTAACATTTTTTTTGTGGGAAAAAATCCATATTTTTGAAGGTTCACTTCCACCGGGAATTTGACTGAGAATCTGCAAGATTGTCCGACAAGTGACGACCAATTGACCAAATCGAAGTGAAACAGGTAAAAACTGTAAAAAAAATTGTTTTTTTTTTTGCTATTCTAGGTTTCGATTTTTTTTTTGTTTTAAATCTTATCATATTGGGGTATAATCTTAGAAGAACAAATATTCTTTAAGCGTGTGAAGTACATATTTTAAACGTAGGACTTTGTAATTTGTATTTTAAATAGCATATATAGTGTATTAATTGCATAATTATAGACCTATATATGCTTAAATTACGTGGACTTTTTGCTTGATTAGTAAACTTTCTAAAACTGGTTGGAATTTGAGTTTTCCAGTACAGTCTGTTTCCTTTCCATACAACAA